>VZSR01003806.1:2659382-2954700 GCA_013398615.1 Brachypodius melanocephalos | reverse complement strand
CAGGAGGGCAAAAGACTCTAAACCACCTGAATGTCGGAAATGACAATCCGGCAATTTGGAATTCGTAATAATTTATTAAGAAAACTATTTTAAAATGTTCTTTCCCTAACATCTTTATAAAGCTTCCTTCTGCATTGCTATGATCATTACATACACACTTATGCAGACAGGGTGATTTTGCTTACCAGCTGCTTTAGTTTTGGAAATGGAATGAGGCTCCAGCACTTTGCTGGATAGGAACAATAATTATAATGCATTAAAGCCATGAAAAACATTTATTTATGAACCCTAATAAAACATCAGTTTAAAGTATCTAATAATTGGAGTGGTGAAATAGCCTTCTTCCATATTTTAACTCAGAAAACTTGCTTGGTTCCTAGAGACATCTGTGCCTTTTTTGCCACAATTTGTTTAGATATTCAGTTTCAAAATATTGTTTTGTTTAGTACATAAAGAGAAAAAAATAATTTGTGTTATTAGAACTTATATTTTTCACTAGAATTTCATTATTTGTATTTTGAGGAAGATATAAGTTCATCAAATATATCAAGGAGATTGTAAAACAAAAGGGTACAATACAGTGAAAACATTTCTATGGATGCTTCCATTTATTACTCATGGTTTGGGTAGCTAGCAATACCTGTAGCTGCTCATGAACTGGAATGAACTCTTCCAATAGCTATTCTTTAGGTGGAGATAGACCAAAATTCTTTACTATATAACCGGCTCCATAGCTTTAAACATAGTTTCAGTTAAAATCCTAGTCTTCACAGTGATTCAGATTGTTTTGAGTTTTTTCATTAGTGACAGAAATAAACAACTTAAAAAGCAGTCTACACACTGCCTGTTCAATCAGAATTCTCTCTTTGCTCCCTTATTTTTTTATAGCAAGTATATAATAAGATAAGCTCTTCACTCAGTTTACATTATTTATCTCTAAACTTTGGTTATACTGGCTCTTCTTTCCTGGCTCTTTTGTATCTTTCTACCTCTATTTCCAGGAATGACAATTACTTCTTGTTTATCTTGTTCCAGCTGTGACTTCCACCAAGTTCATCAAGAACATTACAAAAGTCTGCATAATTAACATATATTGTATAGGTGTTGCCTCTGGGGAGGAAAAAAACCCCAAAAAACAAACTAAAGTGAAAACTAAGACATGAAGATGTAATCAGTTGTTTTATGGTTCATCTGTGTGGTGACTGGAAATGCTATTATATGAATGTCATCCTAACAAGCAGTAAAGGAAATTTCACCTCTGGAATTCTTTTCTTTGCTACAGTAGTGATGAAGAACATATCATTGCATTAGAAACTACAGAAGCATTTAAGGTGACACTGACAATTCTAGAAGTAAGAAAAAGTTAAAATGAGCTTCAAATGCTGTTAGATCAGTATTCACACCTTTCCATTCATTTTAATGGAATTGAATTTACTTCCTAACACCTTCAGTAGTAAAGATGATGTTTAAAACCAGATACCATTATAAATTTTTTTTGAGTAGTTTATTTAAATTATGAAAACATAATGGCAGAAAATGGTATGGTAAGCAGAATTACCAGTATTAGATACACGGAATATTTTTTGCTAGCAAGACTTTAGTAAATATGTTGACATGGATTTGTGTAGCATTTTAAGATATGGTGTAAACTACAGCGTACTGTGAGGATGCAGTTTCAAAAATTTTGAATATGCATTTTAGAAGACTTGAAGCAGAAAGCACATCAATGTGAAATTGTTTATTATCCCCTCTTGCCTTCAAAATTTTCTTGGTACTCTTGTTCACACTGTGTCTATTAGCCTAAGCTATCCTTGTGAGAACAAGCTAAACACTGCAGGCACAAAGCATAATCAATGGCACTTACCACACAGCACTGTCCATTTTGTCTAGAAGATACAACCACCCTTAGCACAGTTTTGGATACCTTTGTATTTGCACTCTAAATATGATTCTCCAGAAGACTTTGGCCAGTATCTACAGCTCTGTGCCAAAACTTGGATTTGCCATCAATTACCAGGATTCAGACCAGTAAATGGAGCTGATTTGAACTGAATACGAGGGCCCTTCTGAGAATCAGGAACTTGATTGTCAAGGTACTGGTGCTTTTGAATACAAGATCCTGAGTTTGATACTAAATACCATGATCTGTGTGATACTGGATGTAGATTCTATAATTTTTCTTCTTCCTGTAAAAGGGACTGAAAAGAACCCAGATAATACAGTTGTGTATGCTTGGTATATGCAAAATAGAAAATAAGTACCACCTGTAATTTCTGAAGACACTTGCTGATGTCAAGGACTGTATTATTTTTGAGCCTACAATTCTGCATCAAAGATTTTCACTGAAGAGTTGGAGAATTCAACATCCATCAAAACTAATATCCATCAAAACTAATATCCCTTTAGTAGTTTTTTTTTTTTTTTTTTTTGCTTGCTTGCTTGGTAATGCTTCAAAGATGTGTAATTGTTTTAAATTATGTTAGACATTACTTTGACATATTAACCTGCTAAAGGGGCTTTGTAAAAACTGTATGGTCTTACATATAGTTTTTTTATAGTAGCAATCAATATCTGTACATTTGCTTGAGGGCTTTGAATTTTTCAGTAAGATACTCTTGAATTATACCTAAACTTTTCCGTTCAGAAGTTTGCTAAACAAGGGCATCTGTATGTTCTGGAGAACCATACATCCACCATTCTTTATATGTGATGTACGTCACTGATGCCAATGCTTAGGGAATTTGTAATGAACTAGCAGAATATGTTCTCTTTATAGGGTTTTGGAGACAGAGTCAAAATCTTAAAGCTTTATGGTGTCTATTGTATTGAAAACTTATAAATTCAGAGAAAAGAAGCCATTTTGCCTTGTGGTTTCTCTGCCTAATAAAATGTGATATTTTTCAAGATTTACAAATTGAAAGATGTTTAGGGGCAGAAACCTTTAATGTTGTTGATGTAGCGTGGGTGAATTGGCATGAGGAAATCTAGGCAGATTATTACATAAAAGTGGGAAGAAATATCCACAGATCTTCCAGTAATTTAATTTTATGCTTTAACAGACCAATTGCTTTGTACAACCACGGTCAACTCAGGAAAACTACTTGTCATCCATTTTGCAAATCTGCCAATTCAGATCACATTCACAGCCAGCAGAACCACAAACAGTAAATGAAAACTCTGACATATTTTCTGTCATCTGTTGAAGCAATATTTAGTCTTAAAGGAAAAAAAGTATAAAAGTAAAAAAAAAAAAAAAAAAAAGAAAAAGAAAAATTAGTTACAAGAGCTTTCTGCCTCTTTATGATCCTATGACTGTGTAGAATACTGGCCTTTCGTGGAAATGAGCTGATTTTTGCCATATGGTTGGGGATGTTGTAGCTGCCACCACTGCTCCTGTTGTTGACCAGAAGCACCAAGAGCTGTGAAGAATCTCTCTTCTTGTGAGTGAACAAAAGTGAATACCGCTGGGTTCCTTACTCTAAACGACTCTATACAATTAGAGGCAGAGTAAATTAATGTTCATTTCCAGTATAAAACTTTTAAATACCTGATCAGTTTCTAGAAAAAATCCCAGAAATCTGTAAAAGTTAATTTTAATCAATTTCATTCCCAAATTGCACAGCTACTGTAGAAGAATAAATCATGAATATTTTTGGAAAAAGATTCTTCAAGGTTTTGAACTTAAATAAGAGATTTCTTATTAGTAAAGTCAGAGAACACTTGATCCAGCCTATTTTTTTTTTTACTAATATGTCAGTTACCAATTCATAGTATTATCCAGTTTGAATGTTTTTAAATATTAATTTATACAAATAGTCTATTTATTTTTCATAGAGAATCTTTCTTTAGTCAAATAGTTTGCTTTTTTAAATTTGGGCAGGGGGACTTGTCTGCATATCTTCCTTTACAGAGTAAGTAAAATCTCAAAACTCATACTAGAAAATTGTTTTATTTCACTTTTTTTTCAAATAAATAATCTTTAAAACAGTGGGCCACATCTTCTGTTTTCTAGAACATTAATCTGACCAAAAATTTTCTTTACTGAGATCAAGAGAATTTGTCTCTGAAAGGATATTTTTCCTCTCTACTTTCTGTTATCCTTACCAGTATGCTAATGCTAAATTAACAGCTTCCAAGAGCATAGAATTGCACATGTGCAGCATTCTTAGGTAGTGTTTTGTATTTGCAGGACATTTTACACTGGATAATAAGAAGAGTTGTCAAATAAGCATCATAGTAATACAATTCACTTAAGATTTATGGTAATCCATACCATCTAAAGCTGATGAGGAACCTGAACTCTTTGATCATAGTAATATTCTTTAGAAAATTGATTTTTTTAAAAAAAGTATATGTTTGAAGATTAATGCTAGCTGTGGTAGCTTTTATTGGGTATACTTCAAATGGTTTCAGCTTGACTTGTCTCCAAATGAAAAGTGTGAGGATAAAGGCCAAATACTGAAAATGAAAATTCATATCAGAAAGCTGCATCTAAGGCACAGTTCTAGCTGTGCAACTTCACAGATTGCTGGCACAGTTACGGGCATCTGTATTTAAAGGTAGTGTGTTATTAGTTATCCCAGCTTGGACTCCAGCTTCAGTGCTTCACAGTTGGTTTACTGCTGACACACTTGCTATGCTTCCTTTGCCTGGACTTTTTGTATCATTGATGTTAGTGCACCTCTTTCCTTTATAAGAGTAGCTACATGAATGGAGAATCACAAGGCTGAGTAAATCAAATCCGTAGGAGATACAGTACATACTCAAGTGAGCCCTTTGTGTTGTACTTGCCAATGGTTCTATTCTATAGTTTGTAAAAGACATTATCTTCCTTGTGGAAAAGTGTACTTTCTATTAAGCTTTTTATTGAGAACTGAGAGCTGTGAGAGAGCCAAAACTGCCAGAGCTTTGAGGCAGTGAGGCCTGAGCCTTTTCCTTATAAAGAGCTTTCCAAAGAGAATCCAAATGGCTTTGAAGTTCAAAAAGCCAGATTCTCTTAGGCTATGAACTGGAATAATTAATAAAAGCAATAGAAAATTCCAAGTGGCCAGATGAAGCAGAATGGAAATACAAGGTTTATAAATCAGTGACCTTCTTCTCCCTGTGACCTTGAAGGATGATCTTTGCTTTCAGTCACCTCCTCATTGCTGTGCTTACTGGTCCTTGGCAGTATCTCCTGTTGTTCTGCTCACAGCCCTTTGCTGCTCTTAGCAATCAATCATTCAGGCTCTCTTTGAGCTGCAGGATGCAGGTGTGTTCTCTTTTTCTCTCTTAGCCCTTTCCCGTCTTTGGCATGCAGTAACCGAGGCTGCTGCATTTCCCAAAGAAATGTGCAGTTTCTGCCACCTCCTAGGAGATAACTGTCACTCCTTTTAAAGGAATGAGGACAAATTGCATGGGCTGATCAAAGAGAAAGAAGCAGTATTTCCTATCTGCTCATGTACATTGTCAGGGATGATGAAGATCCCCTTTTTTTATGATCATACAGTATAACAAGTCTGTTGGTTGTATATATGTATAAATAGTGTATGAAATTCACCACGTATGACTGTATGTATCCAGGTGGGATCTAATTCATTGTTGAATATATTTGTGTATTGATCTTGTTGTGGTTCCAGGCTGCCTATTTAAAAACAGACATGTCTAATAAAAGCAGAATTTTTAGAAGTTAGTAATAAAATGCCTAACAATTTTTTTTTCAGACTGCTGTAGGTGACATTAGTGTTCTTTTCCATAGGCATAGTTTGGAGCATGTTTCTCTTGTGATTAGTCTTTCAGGCCATTTACCTACTGCCCCTTGTGCCTGTGTGCTGTCCTAAGTAATACTGCTCTCCTTTGTTTCTTCTATCTGAATTGCACAATCCACATATTCAAATCAATAAGTTAAGCTATGTTGCAGAAACATAACAAGATGTTTTGTCTCAATATACTAATCGAGTCATATATCCATCCAGTTGGCCAGGTTTTCCATTTGTGTGACTCAGCAGAACTGTACTGAAATTTATGAACTAAATGAATAATAGTTCCTCAGAATTGCCTCAATTGTTTAATCAATATAAGTGATTTTTAAATCCTTACTACTGTATTTTATTTAGTCAGTTAAAAAACAGGAGCAAACATTGCTTTATCCAAGGAAGAGCCTTACATTCCTATTTCAGAGCAGGGGGAACCAGTGTCCTAGTGCTTTATAGACAACTGCTCTTTTGTTGTAGGCTTCATATTGGTTTAAATAAACCTCTTCTATGACAGGTTTTTTTTTTTTTTTTTTTTTTTTACTTCTAGCATGATAATTTTTCTTGGAAAACAATCTTTATTTACTGAATTAGACCCAGATCCTTAGGTGCATATGAGTTGTCCCATTAAATCCAATTAAACCACTTTCAGCAGGTCCAAATGCTCATTGTTAATTTGTATGCATGAGCTCAGTCATCACAATGGCAATGCAGCTCCTCAGGGGCTGAGAGCCTCCTGTTCATGTGGAAGTCAGTGGAAGTGTGAAAGGACTTACCATATTTGGAGAGTGATTCTAGAGACATCCTAGATGCAGGCACACACATATATTTAAAAGTTTTACTGCTTCTTACCCAGCCTCCCACTGGATAAGTAATTTAAGGCATTTCCTGGCTGTACTTTCTACTGTATTGCAGATATGATGAGTCTCTCCAGTGTTCTTCACCATTTGTTAATGCTTATTACTGTGACAACAGTTCTGACTGTTGCAAATTTTGTCACTGTGACATTATATATATATTGTACAACACACTGTAAACACTTTAGCATTATAAGATGCTAAAAATTATTTTTATGTTGACTGTAATTTTAACTACTAGTAGGTTGGCTATTCACACTTCAAACCTTGTGTTCAGTGGTAGTACATATTTTAGGTAGTTTCCTTAATATTTAATTAATTATTTTATATAAATTATTATTATTTATATTTATAAATAAAATATTTATATTAATTATAAGCCCTGGGCTTAAACTTTTTGTATTGCAAGTGCTGCAAAAAAACAAGTATCAAGATCAGAACTTGAGCGTTTTTCTTTAACTATGCTTAGTAATATTTCTACAAAGACTTCATAAATGTAGATATTAATTTAAATTACATATCATGCCCAAACAAGAGAAAACCAACATATCTTTCCAATGTGTGCTTTCTAATCTGAGTGATTACTTCTGCAGTGTTCATTTCTGTGCTCTCCAACTACCCTATGCATTCGCTACCACCAGTTTTGTGTGGCAGAAATTGTGTTGGGAATCTTTTTGCATGAGCCTTGGCTACTTTTCCCAGTCTTTTGTGGAGCAGTAAATATATGTTTCCAAGTACTGTAAAATAAATTTGATGCATTGCTCATTTATTTCAAACAGCTGCAAACTAGTATTCTTAAACTGCAAAGATGGGATTCAAACTGAGTAATTCTGAAAATGTGAGTATTCTCTATAAGACAGAAAGATATTTAATAAATGATTTAATAATTGGGCAGCATGCAGCAGAGGTGGCAGATCTTTTAGAAGTGAATTTGAACAAAAACGTGGCTAGTAAGACTGGATACACCAGTAGAGGGAAAGCACACAAACAAAATCCAGCTTGAATAATAGAATATCTACCAAAAGCTGACCAGTGCTTGCTTTGGGCATGTTGCACTCTTATCAGCAATTACTTTTAAGAAAGGTTTAAAATGTTTCAAAATGTTCAGATGTGTTGCTTGTTACTCTCTGCATGTGTGGAAAGTATAGGAGCTATCACTGGAAATCAAGGTTAAGGTTCTTAGTTCCATTCTTAAATAATATAAAAAATATATGGTTTAAGTTATATTCACCCTCATTTTAAAACTTTCGTGGTGCCAGGATGGTACAGTGGATGTTGAAAAATGGATCTGGAAAATCAGGAATAGACTGAGCCACTCTAAGTGGAAGACTGAGTCTGGAAGCATGCAAACTGAAAGAAATGTCTTGTTATTTCACTGTCAACAATGAAATAAGATACTTTCTTTGCTTTCTAGGCCACCAGTCTACTGTGTAAAAATGCACTAGGAGTCCACAAAGTGTCTGTTTTCAACAAAAGTACAAATCAGATTTTAGAGTAAAGTTTTTTCCTGTTATCACTTTTTTGTTTGTTATTTTGAAGAATGAATTAATGTGACAAAAAAGGGGAAAAAATAGTGTAAACTTGATATTTTGAAGCAGAGAAAACCGATATTAAGAGAGAAGTAATTTGAGAGAATTGTCCTCAGGAGAAAATATACTAATAGGTGTTCCAATAAGAGAGGAAAGTTGGCCAGCTGTGAGGGAGATCATAAATAACATAATGTCTCTTCTTTCTTTTCCACACAACCTTCTGCTATATTACTTCAATATCTGTCGTGCAAATCCAAAACATATTTTCTTGGTTGGTTGTTTGTGATCAGCTGAGAGAAGTTTATGTTATAAGAGAACATAAATATCACAATCTCATCAAGGCTAAAAGTGCAGACAAGTGTTGTATGATTTCATCTAACCCTGTCAGGATGAGATTGCATTCTTGCAAATAGCCAATACAACAGAGACTAATAATTGTACTCTTCATTTAATTATCATTTCCCGGTGGTCTTTAAGCTTGTATTTCATGTTATAAACATGAAAAAGACAATTAATTAATTGAGCAAAATGCTTTTAACTATAGAATGTGAAGTGCCTGCCAGGAACATGTGGACATCTGTTAAAACCGTAGTTCTAATTAACAAGAGGAATTCGATTGATTAAGAAGCAGTGTATCTTTCAAAATGGTTTGTTTCAATGGAAGAACAGTGGCAGCATATTCTGAAAATGTTTAGTTGCAATCTCACCTAGTAAATTATTTAGCTATTAATTTGGTAGTTAAAATTTTGCCTCTGATGTTTTAAGGTAGAAAGCTAGTAATTAATTTGGAAGCAAACATCTCAAAATGCTTAAGCTTTAGTTGCTCTTTCTCCGAAAAGTTCTGTAACTACTTACAAACAAGTCAGAAAGAAAAGATGGTTTAGATTTATATGTCTCATATAAAAAATATGCATTTACAGTATGAATATTTTCAGCCATTTGGAATTTTGTTGTGAACTCATATTCCAGGATGGCACAAAAAACCAGTTACGCCATTCTAAAAGATCTCCTTAATATGATCTCAAAGAAGGCTGTGTGTTTCACTACAACATTATTCTGAAAATATTATATTCTAGATCCTAAATATCTGTGCTATTCCTTGTAGAATAAAGTTAGTCTTAGATAAAATTAGAAATATTGTATAATATATCTTGGTTTGAATAGAGTTCTATATAGGGGAAAGTAGTCAACCGAGGTAATAGAGGTTGTTCCTTGTCTTTGAAGTGTTCTTATTATTCTGAAAATTTATTCCATAATATAGCTGTATGAACAAGTTAATAACTTTAAATCACACCAACCATTGCATTTTTAAGAGGCATGCACAGGTATAATTGTGTAGCACTTATCTGAGCAGTCCAAAGAGTGTAACTGAAGAAGAATAATCCAGTTTCTGTTTGCACACTCCAAATATATGTCTGTAAGTAAAAGCACACTATTTTGATACAACTCCTCTTCAAAATAGGACAGATCTTTTGGTTGGTTGGTTGATTTTTTTGTGTGGTTTTCTTTTGGGCTTTTTTGGGTGGTTTTTTTTAAATTGTTGTTGTTGTTTTGGGTTTTGTGTGTGTTTTTGTTGTTTTTCTTTTTGTTTTTGATTTGTTTGGTTGGGGTTTTTTTTGATTGGTTGGTTGGTTTTTTGGCGGGTGTGGGGGGTTTGTTATTGTTTTATGTTCTGGGGTTTTTTCCAAAAGGGTTCTCATATGTCTTATACTTCAAATATTAACCATTCCAGATGTTTATGATGACTAAGAAGAAAATCAGCTTGTTATAAAACATCCATTATTTCTGGTTATAACAGAAATATTATATATTATATATAATATTATATATAATATTATATAGTAGAAACTGAAATGGTAACTATCTACTCAAGACACAATACTTTTAGATATTTTGGAAATTCTGACACTAAAGGCACTCCCCAAAGTAATATATTTGTTTCTTCCAGTCTGTTACTTGAAAGAATATTTTACACATTTTTCTTAGTGTTTTACTTATGATGTTAAGCAAGGCTTACACAGATCAGAGCAGACTGTCACAGTTACTCCTCACACATGGGCCAGCCTGATGTGTGAGGTAATTCTGGTCAGATTTTAGTGAGTGTGTCCAGCCTGCTAATTCGCACTGAATGAAAGAATGTATGTGTTGAGTTGTAGCGTCACACCTTACTCCAGTAGCCATGTCTGCTTGTCACTGCTACTTCAGGACAATATGATAGTCTATATTAGATTGCAAATGTTTATAGTGAATCATGCTGAAAAAATAAGTGCCAATAGCATGAACTTCAGAAATAGTAGCAAAGTTTACAGACAGGAAAGAAACAGCAGATAACATATCCACTATCAATGGAAGGCCTTATCCTCTGAATATTCTTGTTCTGAGGTTTCCTCATTTTAGCCTCAGATATGAAAACAGACTAGCTAATATAAAACTACAGCATACTGCAATTCTGAAGTGTAGTATGGGAAAAAAATTGGGACAATGTAATGAGATTATATATGTTTTTATATGAACATCTTAACAAAGTAGACGTGATCCAAAGGTGAAAAACATATCAAGGGGTGTTAAACCCTCTCTGCTAAATTGCATACTTCCAGTGGTCTGAGAGGAAAGTCAGTTCGAAGCTGACTGGCTTATTTCAACACAAGATGTAAAACAGGTGGAATAATAGAAACATAAACACCTGTGCCTCTCCAAAAGAGACACGTGAAGGTGGTTACGAAAATAAGCTGATCTGATCCAATCATCAATGTCTCATAACATACTAGAATCCATCATAAGTTAGCTAGCACCAGAGTAACAGGAATGCATGAGATGGAGCCTGCCTCTCCTGAGATTAGTGGGCTAAATGAGTCACAAGCAGAGCCGAGTTAGATCAGGTGGGAGGCAGCACAGTGAAGTGCCAAACGCTTTTGAAACAGCCTGCTCCTGGGCTGCATGGCTCCTGAGTCACAGCAGGTGTTGAGGCACTTGTAGCAAAAAGACAGTGCAAATTCTGCTGTTGCTTGGAGATAAGTATGAGATAAATCTCATCCACTGCAGGTACCAGACAGTCAGCCATCCTCCCGCTCCATTAACACATTCCCAGTCATCTCTGTCCTGACTGGTTGCCTGGTAAATATTTTTTAGGCAGTGAACCCTTCCAGCTCTTACATTCCTGCTACTGGGTGATAGGAGTCACAGTTCTGATGAGTTGCATTCTACCTGTCCTTGGCAGGCACTCTTAATGAGGGTGCCTTAATGACATCTTGCTTTGATACAGTCATGCTGTGCAATAGTAGCTAGCTGTGATTCTGCCTTGAGAGTACATTTATATTGATAATCCAGTTGCCTTGAATTGTGTTCTTCAGCTCTATGTGTTCTTTTTTTCCTCACCTGTTTTGTTTTGTAGCCTTGTTTTTGTGGCCTTATTTCCTAAGTGGGCTGGGATTTTTTGATCACTCTGTGTACCAATCCCTTCCCTAATCATTAAGGAGCCACAGCTAAAGTTAACAGAAGAGTACCTCACTCATAATGGCAGGAAAAGATGGAGAGAATGCAAGACAGTCTGAGGCCAGATGTAAGGAGTCCAACAAGGCAAAGTGCTGGATCTTCCATTTTGGCCACAACAACTCCTTGTAGTGCCATAGGCTGGGGACAAAGTAGCTGAGAACTGCCGCATGGAAAGGTCCTGGAGGTGCTGATTCATGGCAGCTGAATGTGAGCCAGAGTGTGTCCAGGTGGCCAAGAAAGCCGATGGCATCCTGGCCTAGATCAGCAATGGTGTGGCCAGCAGGTCTGGGACAGTACTGGGCACTGGTGAGGCTGCACCTGGAACCCTGTGTCCAGTTCTGGACCCCTCAATACAAGAAAGACACTGAGGTGCTGGAGCAAATCCAGAGAAGGGCAACAGAGCTAGTGAAGGGTCTGAAACACAAGTCTGATGAAGAATGACTGAGGTAGCTGGAGGGGGTTTTGCCTGGAGAAAAGGAGGCTCAGGGAGAATCTTATTGCTCTATACAACTACCTGAAAGGAGGTGTTAGCTAAGTGGAGATGTCTCTACTTCCAAGTAGCAAATGATAGAACAAGAGAAAATGGCCTCAAGTTGCACCAGGGGAGCTTTAGATTGGATATCAGGAAAAATTTCATTATCAAGAGGGTGGTCAAGAATTGTAAGAGGCTTCCCAGTGAAATGGTTGAGTCACCATCCCTGGAGATATTTAAAAGGTGTGTGTATGTGGCACTTAGGGAAATGGCTAGGAATAGCAGTGGTGGGTTTGTGGCTGGACTCAGTTGTCTTCAGGGTCTTTTCCAACATAAATGATTCTAGGATTCTCTGTTAGGAGGCAAATGTATCTCAGTTAAAATAATTTCTATATGGAAACACCAAACTTGATAACCAGCATATTATGTGTACTGGCAAGTACAGTGTTGGAGTTTAGACTGAGGAACAAATTTTGTAGCTAGGTAATTGTTTAGGCTTCAGATTTAAAAGCCTAAACAATTAGGCTTCAGCTTTACAAACAAACAACATTTGGATATAATTTCAGATCTTGTAATAAGATGATCAATCTTCAGGTTGCTAATACTCAAAGCAAATAAAAACATTCAACAAATTAGTAAATAAATTGCAGAAAATATTTGAGTTTCGTAGGGTAATGCATGGAATGATATAATAATATCTGGTTTTGGATCTGTCAGTCTTCATTTCAACACAACTATTTCAGATAAACAAATACAGAATTTTAATAAGGCTACTGTTGTGATCTAAGTCAATTTTTAAATAAATAGGATGATTACTACTTCTTCTGTGAAATTTTATTTTTAGTTTAGAGTCAGAGATATATTATTTTGTGTGTCATGTGCATCTAAATTTTGAATACATAGCCACATATTGGTCTGATTACTGTTTTGATTGTATGAATTAAACCTAAAATGTGTTTTAAGCTTTTCATAAAGGTTGTGCTTTGTTTTTATAAAATTCCCTTTACTGTTCCCTGTAATAATTTTTGAAACACAAGCATTTAACTTCATGATTTACTCTCTGATGACAGGGTGCATGAAAACCCATGTTGTTTCCTACTTTTCAGTGTCATCAGTGTGAGACCTGACATGGAAATTTTCAGTCAGCATTTTCAGCGATCAAGATGACTTTCCCCTTTTCTGTGCCTGACAAAGAAGAGTTTTATCTCAGATAATCTCTAAAATTCCTTTATTCTTTCCTTGACCCCATCCTACTTCAGCAGTTCATGGAAAAAGGAAAGGGAAGAATCAATATCTATTGAATGTGACTGACATGAATGCTGCACCATGAGAATTTGAGTTCATTTCTGTCAATTCAGCCTGACTTGAGTGAGAGAAGTTACACTGGAAAGTAACAGTGCAGCAAAGCAATTGGATTAACAGCACAGAATAGCTGAGTCAGGCTGCAAAGATGGGGGTGGTGGTGGTTGTTTTTGTTGGGGTTTTTTGGTGCTTTTTGTTTGGTGTGGTTTGTTTGGTTTGTTTGGGTTTTTTGTTTGTTTGTTTGTTTTTGGTGGTTGGGTGTTTTTTTTTGTTTTGTTTTGTTTTTTTTTTTTAATAGTATTTTTACTGGAAAAAAGCAGTTTCACAGCATTCTAAACAAGGTACTAATTTGAGTAGAATGTATTTGCTGGCAGATCTCTTTGCTTTGCTTGATCCCTAATATTGCTGGGGAAGGTCAGGATGATAGTGCCAGCAATCTGGTTTATCCACTTGTCCTTCTTTTAGGACAGGGAATTTTCTCCTGGGTCTGAAAGGATCAAGTCACTTTTCATGTGTCTTAATGTACCTGCCATTGAGCCATGCAGGTTCCTCAGTCCTGTGATGACAGCAGTGATGATTTCCTTGGGAACAAATACTGACCTCAGCATCTTTTCTTCGGGATGGTTGTCTGAAAAGGCATTCTTTATATTTCTGTAACTCAGAGTCTTGAGGCGCAACAGGGAGAATCAGTTTACTCACTACTTATATTGGCTCCTCACAGCTTTACTAACAGGAGTACCACTGGTGTTTTGACTTTGACCCTTGCCTCCAGGCAGGATAATTAACTAGAATTCAGAACATTGCTTTGCTGTGATTTATGTGTGTGAAGAATGACAGTGAGGTGTTATACCTTAAAGAAATGTTTTGCATTATTGATTATGAGCTAGCATAGGGGCACAAAATAAAAAAACCCTCACACTTTCTTTCCTTTTTTTTCCTCTTATTTTTCATCTGAGCTAAAAGGAAAGTTACAAGGATTTGTCTTGTTCATAGTAAAGTGAAGGTTAATTAGGAAATACTTTTCAGAGCCCTATTAAAATCCTCAGATTAAAGGCTCCAAATACTGCAAGTATAAAACTTCTTATTTATTATTAATTTATTTTCATCTGCTTGAGGACATATGGAAAACTCATTTCTAACTTAGAAAAAACAATCAATTATAATTTGATACCAAAGTTTTTCATCTGAGTTTTTGTGGGGAGTGGAAGAGGGAGGGTAGGTCATCTTTGCTGTGGAAAACCATCCACAAAAATTACAGTGGATATTAATGAGAAGAGTCTTAATGATGTTCAGGGCCTCTACAAAAATAAAGTATAACATTAAAATCAATGCACTCTTACACAGTCTAAACTGGAAAAAATGTAGTCTCATATTTTCTTCCTATTTTAATGTTCTTCTCTTTACCTTGCCCCTGTTGTCTTTTCTCTGGTTGAGCTGATCAAAGTGAGATACTGAAGAGTGGTGCAATGCATGATGCTTGCTTAATCTGCAGCTCTGAAGAGCTGTAAGAATATTTCTAATGGTTGCCTGGTCTGAGCCATGCAGTGGCCAGTGAGGACCTGGGCACTTTTCTTAGGCAGTGCCTCTACAGAAACCCAGAGTTAAACTCTTTGTCTTGGGTGACAGCTCTCTATTGAGAAATAATAGTAGGGGAAAAGGTCTGCACCATGTAATTTTGTGTTAGCAAGGTTGTGAAATGCCATTTATGGCACTAATATTTATTTTATTAAAGTTTTACAGATCTTTAAACATCATTATAGAGCATCACTGTTTATTAGACATCTGTGTGTGTTTTCAGAGTGCTCATTGCTATGGTTTCTGAGTACTGGAGGTCCTGAAGTTATCAATTTGACTGTGAAGCTAAATTAGGCAGTAATGCCCTTGACTCTGTTTTCTCCAGATCAGGCAATAATCTCCATGATTATGGGCTCTGTTGTGTATTAATTGACCATGACTTGTTATGCATCCTACACTGAAGATTCATAACCTATTTCAAGGTCACTTATATACTAGTTAAATGTCTTAAAGGGTGAATATTGATGAATTCCAGTTTTAAAGGTAGCTTTCCCTTTAATAATGTAACACTGCTCTTACATGCTTTTATATAACACATCCAAAGCTTGTCTTCCTTAGATCTTCTTAAGACAGACATTTGTAGCAAAACTTTAGCTTTTTATAATTAATGAAGACAGTAAATTATTAACTTTAGAACTACAACTAAATGCTTTTCCAAATGGTTGTTTGCAGGGAATGCACGATTTTAATTGTGCTCTGTTTATCTCTGAAGCTGTGGAATTTTAGTTGTGGTGCCTTCATGGAGAAGAAGAAATTGTACAGTATGAGGAAAACAAAAATTCGGAGTACTTAAGGGGATTTTAATTAGCAGGCACTTGAAATTAAGCAAGTTGTTTTCATTATAGTCTGTTGTTCAATAACCACAGTTTAATAATGTGGTTTAATCCATGTTAAGGATTCAGGTTGTACATTTCTCTGTGCTAAACCCACTGACTGAATTGGAGTAATCTGTAACAAAAAGGCTGGACAGCTGGACCCGGGTTCATGTGTAGTAGTGCCAATGAGTCTCAAAAAAAAAACCAAAAAAACCACAACCCAAAACCAACCAACCAACCAAAAAAACCACAAACACCAAAACAACTCCCCCCAAACAAACAAACAAAAAAATAAACCAGACAAAAGTATGGAGAATTTGTTAATTTCTCTGAAATAAATGACGAATGAAACCATTGAAGACATTTTCAAAATGGTTCCTAAGCTGATGACTTTATAACAGCAAAGTCTTTTCATATTTCAGTGAAAGCTGTTACAGAAATTTTACTTTTCTATCATTTTCTAACCCTATCATTATAGGGGGTTTTTTTTATCAGATAAGGTGAGTAAGAAACCTAGTCTAGATATATGTATCTATTTCTGTTTCATTAGAATGACCTGCATTTCCTTAGTTTGTTTTCAGTATCTCTCAGTGGTCTTTATTAAGATGACCTAATGACCTAATCATTATTATCCCAAAGCCTCAAAATAGAAAAGTCAGAAGAAAATGTTAGCTTGATGGAGGCTGAAGAGGAAACCAGCAAGGATGCTGGCAAAGGAACTCAGTAGTCTCGTCCTCAGCCTACTGTTTTCATGCCATTTTGTCTTGGCAAAGACTTGAAACTTGTGTTGCATTTTGTCACTAGTTCTCAGCAGACTCAGATATTTCATAGCTGTTTTAGTACTGATGTTGATTGACTTAAGAACAGTCAGTGGAATGAAAGTTAATATAAAAAAATCTATAAATAATAATACATATTTCTTGGAAAAGACAGGAGCCAATAAGCTTAATTAAAATAACTATGACCAGGACATAAAGTATAAATTATTCTTTTTCTTCTTCATTTGCAGAAAGGTACTTTTGATTCAAATTATTCAGAGTTTTTTTCTTTTGCTGCAGCTGAACTACAGCAAATACTGCATTATGCCTTGTACTTTGTGGGTAGCATGACACTTTTTTCTTAGAAGAAAAGAATGGATATGAAGCTGCTTCTATGGTTTTGACAGATGAATAATATTCTTACATTCTGAAAGCTTCATTTTTCATAGTTTCAGAACTTATTTGACATTTGCTGTTTAGAAACTATGCCTCATGCATTTTAAGTTGTTTTGTAGCAACAACACAACACCACAACACAGGGTCCCAGCTGAACACCTGTGTTTACTAACACAGTGTTCTGCTACTTCAGGTCTTGCTGGTTTCTAAAATATAAACAAAAGTGAGCACTGCCAGAAGACAATGGGTCTGTATGGAGAGATGCTGTGCAATGCCCAAGCAATGCAAGCCTGATGCTATTACTGGATTTACTTCCATAGGCACACTTTGTGCTGCCAGTCAAGTAAGTTTGATCAGATGCTAAATAAGACTGAAGTTGAGAATAATGCTCTAAGAGAGAAAGTGAACAAAGTAGTATTCCCTAATATTTTTCTAGTGTTTCCTTAAAAGAAGAAAGAAAAAAGCAACGTGATATAAATTCACAGGTTTTCCTTGAATTCAATTGAGGAAGATTTTGCAAGATGGATAAAAATGTTCTTCATGATTGAAAAGAACCCAAAATGAAGAAATTCTTTTGAAAAACTATTTACCTTAAATGATTCAGTAGTCAGCTTATTTTGCGGTATATTGCAAATGGGAGGCAAACTGTGTATTTTTAGAGAAGGAGGTAGGAGGTAAGCCTTGTTATTATATCTGGTATGTTCCTCATCTCCCAGTTCTAAAATTAAATCCCTGGATGAGATTTAAACTGGATGCCTGAGGCTAACTATAAAGACCAGAATTTCTTAGTCCTTCTGGATTGAATTAATTCCATCCAATACTGGTATAATAGAGATGTCTGCATATTGAACTGATCATCTCTTTCTTCTTTTATAATGAATGCTGAGAAATAGGTGGGTTTAGGTCTGCCTTCTTTCAGGTTTGTGAATCAATTGTGCCTTTAAGGTGGCTGTTTTTCTCTCTTCGCTGTGAGACAGCTATCTTATGTGTAATTTAATGCAGTCATCTGCATTTGATTATATGAATTCCCCTCTATAGTGTTTATTGCATTATAAAAAAGGACCCCTTCACAAAGTAAATTCAAAATTCAGTACATTAGCTCAGAAAAGCTGCTCAGTCCAAGGTCATTGCTGCATGATTTAACTTCTCATTCTATACACTGCCCGTTTCACCTAATGAATTATGTTTAGCTGTCCATTAGTCTTGCAGAATAGATTTCTCCTCTCCTTTTTTACCTTTTACATTAAATATCACATTCATAGATAATAAAAATGTCCACAAAAATATATAGCCGTTGAAAAATGTTGTATTCATAATGAGGCCAGATATTTTGAGCCTAAATTATCACAGCAAGGTTTTAAAAATGGGTGTGATTTTTCTTCATCAAAAGTCAGATAAATACAACCTTAGCACAGTTCTGTGCAATAGGTGGGCACTATTAGAAGGTCAACACTTTCAAAGAGTTACTCTTTCCTTGAACAAAGGTAGTTTGATGTTTCATGTTATGACTTTAGGAATACACTGGGATATTTCAGAGACCGGTGAAATAGCTTAGCAAGTATCACTGTTTCTACAGTGGCTGGTGCAAGTGCTCAGACTGTATGTATGATCTTAGACAGTGGACTGCTTTGATATTGTCCCTCCTTTTTTCCTGTAATATACTGTGGTAAGATGAAGTATGCAAATCTCACAGCATTTTTTTTTTCATCAGAGGATAATATACATAAACAAGGCACTACTGGGGGCAGAAATTATATATTTCTGTTCCTGAAATTCCCAACTGAATCTTTCCATAATAGTTTAAAGCACTGCTAATATAATGGTTACCAATGTAAACAGTAGGATTTTTCAATTTTTGTCTGCCAGTTTTATTTCCACCTCTATGCTGATTCCATTTTTCTAACAGAAGATATGATAAAGTAAGATCTCTCTCATTTTCTCATGCATAGCAGGAAAATTCTTTGCACATACAAACCTAGGCTCAAAACAAACTTCTTTTTAACTATAGGATGTTTATTGCTAAAAGCCATACCAATCTTTTTCCCAAGTAATTAATACTAATGCACCTTTCTTTTTTTTCTGATAGAAAAATACATATACACCTCAGTGTCATCACATTTTGATGATGAATATCAATATTCAGCACTGGCCCTGTGGTTGGACCACATGACTCCAAAGCCATCTAAATGATGATAGTCTATAACTACTACAGAATACTTTGTCAAAACGAAATTATTTTGCTTTCCTGCACTTTTGCATCTTTCTGTTTTTATTGAACACATGCTTCCCATCCCTTTCCCATAAAGGAGCTCTTTAAACTTGGTAGATGATTGCTTTTATTTCCAAGGCAAATTGCTGACAGCTGTTGCAGAATGATTCATGGTGTCTACATTTAAACAGTGATGCCTAATCATTATAAAATGATCCATCTGGGTTTTGATTCTACAGAGGGGACTTTCTGTGCTATGAAAAGACACAAGGCATGTGACATGGATATTTTAGTATGAGAACATAGCAAGTGCTCTGTCTCATAACTTCCTAGATTCTTGATCTTCCCCTAAGCCTTAAACATCAGCATATAAAGCTTACTTTTGGAAACTGTAAGTTGCTGATACAACTGTCCTGTTCTTTATTTAGGGTAAAATTGTGCCTATTGGCATAGCCTTCAGCAAGAGGTGGTTTGTGAACTGCATCATTGTAATACCAGCCTGGGGAAGTATGGTGACTCAGATTTTCCTCTGAATCACATTTTCTCTTCTGCTTCTTCCTTGCTCTGGGGGAATAGCAATTTACTTCTGGAAATTAGTATCTCTGCAATGGCACAGCTGTTCTACCCAATAAGGCTGGAAAAAGGCTTCAATCTTGCCCCCATTCCTGCTTAGGTTCCTTCTGCTCACCTGTTCCAAAGAAGATGCAGCTAGGTAAATCGTCTGGTTTAATCCTACACAACTCAGGCCTAAAATTTGGTTTGCGTAGGGCTCTAATTGCAGGGTTCTTCCATTCTCTCCTGTGTGGGTGTGTACTTACAGACTAAACCTTACAGAGAAGACTCCAGATGTGATATGCAGCCTAGAGAAAATACATAGAATTTTATTTTGGCTCAGTCATTCAAGTAAAAGAGGACTGATAATTGGGAAACTTTGTACCAGTGTATGAATTTAACTTTATCATATAGTTTATGGTTTTGTATAGCAAACAAATTTAGTCCTAATGCAATCTGAAAGAGAATCTCTCATCCTGTAGATCTGTGTCTCCTTGAATCTTACTGCTTTGAGTGAGAAAGTTTCTTGACATTTGGTGACATCAACCCATGAAGGCTTGTTCTACCATTGCTGCATGTGACCATATTAGTATATTGTACGTGAAACTGAATGGGCATCTTGCAGCTTCTAAAATTGTAAGAAGGATTAGGATAACTGAATACCTTTTATCAGCACTACTCATGCCATAGAGGAATTTTAAAAAATCTTTTTGTATTTTAATATATCTATGCTGAATAAAACACACACATGCCACTCTTTAAAACTGTCATTATAAGTATACAGTTACAGATAACACTTCATACATTACTTCTAAACTGCAGAAGCAAAATGTGATGAACTTCACCCAGAACTTTTCCTTCACTGAAGAAGTGTGGGACATTGATCAGGTGCAGCATCCTTAACCAGCAGAATCACTGCTGGAGCAATGCTCTCCCTGCTTTTCCTTCATGCTCATTCTCACAGGGGCTGTGATCTTACATTCTTTCTTGTTTTCTCCTTAGAATTTTCATTATATATATCCAGATGTATGTGTTTGCTGTGTGTTTTTTATTTTCTTTATTGTGCTCTAAAAGCAATTCTGCTGAGCTCTCCAAGTTGCACTCCTTTAGTGGCCAGGAACAGACCATTTGCAGCATGGGCTTCATTCCCTGGGGCCTCATTGTTATACTGAGTGCATTCTTTCAATATACCTATTATTGTTCTGTGCTTTTCCTCTCAAGGACCCCTTCTAGAGCGTAGACTTTATTCTGACCATACTGAACAGTTACTATAACAAAACTCTGTACAGCTGCTGCTTACCACAGCTGGTGTCATCATTGCCAAGATCTAACTTGTACTCTTGTTGTAATGGGGGAGTCCATCACCTTTGCAGTTACCTCAGTCTAGACCTTAGTATTTTATGGTATGGTCAATAGTGTTCATTAATATTTTTACATTTTGTTCTGATGAGGAAACATGATGCTTTTTTACTATAGAAAGAAGAGCATATGAATATTTAGAATAAGCATTTTTTTAAGAACTCCAGGAGGCATGGAGGGATGAAAAGCCCCTACAAGCTCTGTTTGTGTCTCTGATAACTATAAATATCGATAACCTTTCAAAGGATAAACAGAATGCTACAATAAATTGTAATGTACTTTCTAGTTTGTTTCCCAAATAAACCTGATTCAAACCTTGTTTCAGCAGTGCTACATTTTTCTACTAAAGCATCTTTTTTTTCAGTTTGAGATTATTACACTATTGGGGTATCAGAAAGGACATAGACTGTATTGCCTTAAGGGAATTGCTGTGAAAATCTGTGTGCCTATTACAGCTTTTTTTTTACAGAATATACCATGGTGCAGTTACCCATAAAATATTTACATGAAACACCATGCCATATGATATGAGTGCACTGGTAGTAAGACAGATCTATCAATCTTGCATGCTGGTTAAACCACTTAAAATGTGCTGGGTTTGGTTGGTTTTTTGGGGTTTGCTTTTTTTTTTTTTTTTTTTTTTTTTTTTTTTTTTTTTTTTTTCTTTTAGTTTATAGCTTTCTGAAAGAGTATGGCTTTTGAAGGTATAATAATTTCTGGAGGGCTTTACCAACCCAGAAAGTTAAATGATTGACACCCTCCCACAAGGCATCTCCTACTAACACAACCCAGAAAGAAATATGCCCTTTTTCTGAAATGCCATTGGCCTTGCTGATTGCTGTGTGATCACTGTTAGCACTTAGCTTCCTATCAGCCAGTTCTTCCCTGACTGTATAGTCACCTTTTATATTAGTGCACATGATCTCTCCTTTCTAATATCAGTACTTTGCCTGGTCTCTGTTGAATTTTGTCCTCTCAATTTTAAACACACTGAACTTTGTCAAAATCATTTTGAATTCTGTAAAGGCAAAATGCTTTTTACCCCTACAGCGATAGAAATGTGGTTCCGTTCCAGTTGTGTAAATTATTGTTGAAAATATATTGCAGTCCCAGATTTGGGCCAGCACTGAAGATGCTCTCCAATTTTGGTGACTCCAGACTTGATGACTGACAATTGATAATGGCAGGAATAGTTGTGATTTTTTCCCCAAAATTGTGGTTCTCTGTAGTAGTAGTAGTAGTAGTAGTTACATTTAGATTATCATCAACAAGATTGTTTATTAAATTTGCAGCAGTATCACTAACTGTATTAAAGTCATTCTTGTATTTGCTGGTGGCAGGCAATTACATTGGCTTTACTATACTTGGCAATCTCTTATTGTCTGCTTATAGATTGTCTTATATTCTTTTTAAAGCTTTCTTTTTTATATATATATTGCAATATTTTGACTTTTAAAGCTAGATTAATATGTTTCTATTTCCTCAGCCTTTCCTTATCCCAGGAGATAGAGGAGATGTGTTTGTTATTCTGCTACTTCCTTCTTGTATACTTGCAGGTGATCTCTGTTGGGATTGTCTTGGCTAGTTAGAAAAGGTCTCTAAAGTATTTCCTTCTCTGAAGTTTTATATTGTCACTTTTTCAACATATTCTTCAGCTTCTTTCCTTGTCCTGAACTACTGTTTGAAATGCATTTTGTTTGGTTGATCTGGTTGATTGTAACTAATTCTTCCATGTATGAAACCTGAAGTAGTGTGGAACACTTTGGCTATCTCTATGTATCATCCATATTTATGTCTTCTGTTCAATTAAACAGTGGTCTCTTCCTTTCTTTTGTCTTCCCATGACTGTTTAATGTATTTGTAAACTTTCTCCTCTTTGCCTTTTCTGTCTCTGGTTAATTGAAAGATGTTTTGCACTCAGTCTTTGATTTTTATCCATATGGGGCATGTGAGTTCTCAATTTTGCTTATTATTAATTATTTACTTTTGTTTCCACTTTAATAATTATTCTTTTTCCATTTTTAGATCATTACCAAAAATTATTGATGCAGTTAGAATGGTTTCTTCATATTTTTCCCACTTATGCTTCAGAAGGAGTTTGCTTTTGTATATTCAATATAGTTTCTCTCAGTAGGTAGTAGCTCTCATGTGAAAATTTATTCTTTAGATAATCTTATTGAGAGATCTTACTGTGAGGTTTTTTTTTCCTCTTTTAGTCTGCTTTTTAAGTTAGAACAATAACTTAATTTTTTTTTTTATATAGTTAACCTCTTCATTTCACAATGACCCCATATTACTTTGCTCTGCCCCTTAATTTCATTTTAAGTTAAAAACAAGCCTACAATTTTCCTCCCCAGTAGCTTTTTCCACCTCTTGAAACTTATTGAACTTTTGCATTAAAGATCCCTTCCTACTCCTTGGCAATGGTGCTGTTTTCTCTTGCTAGATGCACCCTGAGATAACCAGTAAGTTCATAGGTCTTTCTGAATTTCAGAGTAACTCTTCCAGATAATGTATGCAATTCCACACCTTCTTGTATATGCTTGTTAAAAAGCACTTTCACTGTGTCTCTGTGACATCTGTGATGTAGAGATGCTTTTGTGTTTTCCTTACTAGTACTCTAATATCTTTTTCCAAAAGATTTAGACAAAAGTCTGTTATTCTCACTATTTCTCACATAGCCTTACTGCAATGACTAATTTCTGTATTTAATAAGTAAATCTGTATTTTGTAAGTAGCAGTGAGCTTCTTGCAACCTCTAACTTTACTGTAGTAGAAAAACCTCATTCGTCTACATATCCCAAGTAAATTCTCTTTCTCTTCCCATCAGGTACTATCGCTTATCTCTTACATTATCTTATGGAGATTTCTGCAATTCCATTTCCCTTGGGACTGAGATGGATCTTGTGTGGCTGTTGGATTTTACCAGGGCAATTTGTCATTGTTCCTAGGTTTTGAGCTTAATGTGCGTGTACAGTCAGTTTGTCTGTCTGTGAATCTTCACCTTAAAAGGTTAATGCGTGTGTGTGTAGATCATGGGCTATTGCACATCAGACAAGATAATGACACTTGGCGCTGCAGAGTGCTCACAGCCAAACAGGAGCAGTGCACATGACCTACTCTTCCTTTGGTGACATTCATAAGATGGCCACATAAGAGACGGTAGGACACCATGGATAAAGGAGGGAAACCAACAGTTGCACAGAATGGAGAACAAAGGCAGGAAGTACCAGGACAACTGTATCAGAGCCACCAAGTAAGGCTGTAAGGTCAGCAAAACCACAGCCAGTGAGGTAAGGGTAAATTAGAGTGGGACGTTTATTTAGGAGGCATTGAGGATAGTAAACAGGAATAGCTTGGGAGGGTGGGGAAAATTAAGTATAAGATGAAGCAAGTCATCTGCTTGGAGCTTTTTTGGAATATCTGATGAGCAGCTTGTTCATGATCAGTGCAGTTTGGCAGGACAGTATATCTGTTGCAGCTGTGTCTGTGATAGTGTCTGATTGGTTTTAGTGCTTGGGGGAACTGGGATGCTCTCCATAACACCAGTGATGGAACTCCCAGAAGAGTGGACTTAACTTCTTAATAAAACTCTTGTAAACTCACTGATCTCAAAGATCTGAAGATTTTTATAGCTAGAGGGAGAGAGACATGAATTCAATCAAACTGACAGAAAAACTTCAGTCTTGACTCCAAAGTCAGCTGTGTGAACAATAGGTGTGTGCACACGGGCCGGTCAGGGCACAGCCCTGATACACAGCTAGGCAGAAGCTACTAAGAGGCCTGTGAGGAAGACTGGGGTGAGTTTAGAGAAATGTAGTAAGAGAAGAATGGAAGAAAACCGGAATTACTGCATGAGGGACTGCATGCACCCAGAGATCTAGAATACAGTAAAAGGTATGTCAGGAGTCAGAATATAATTGAAAACGAACAACAAAAAAACCCCAACCAACCAAACCACTAACCCACCAACCAATCAAAAACAAAATAAAAATGCATTTGTAGCCCCGATTGCAAAACAATGTATTTCAAATCCGCTTGGATTTCCTCTGACATGTTTTTGGGTGAAGACAAATTATTTATTTAGCTTCCTTTTTTCCACAGTGAATCATCCTAATCTTTCAGGAAAGTGTTCATCACAAACTTTACACTTTTTCTTTGATAAAAATACCGTTTCCCCCCTTGCTTTTCTTTCAAACTTTATCTGCAAATTATATCTATTGTTCTGACTCTGCACTGATAAAATAACACTCTTATTCTCACAGAACTAACATCATCTGCAAATTATCTCCTTTGTTCTGATGTCTTTTCCATATAATGTTCACTGACTTCACTTATGACAGGCAATCTTTGTGTCATTCATTTGGGCAAAGAATGTAGTATGTGTATATCACAGCTCTAAAACTGCTGTTGTGCATATCCCAGAAGAAACTTTCTACTGTCCTCTAGTGTGCTGTGTTCACAAAAATAAAAACAATTAGCTAAATAAAATTTTCTTGTCTAATCAAACGTGTACAACTTAACATTCAAATCATCCTATAAATGTAGGTAATTTGGTTACAATTCAGAGGTTTCTTGTCATGGAAATCTCAGTTTTTGTCTTTGTAGTTTCTTGCAATCATAAGATGAAGTACTGGTGACCCCATCTACTCCAGACAAATAAGGAGTTAGGAGTCAGAGGCTTTAATTTGCAAGGTTTTGACACTGCTGTGATTATGAATGATACCTTGGCCCAGCCTGCTGGCCTTGGTAGCCTTTTCACCTGCATCTCTTTTCTTGTGTGACGTCAGGTACTGCAAAGTCTGTTTGTTTTCAGTTTGTGTCTCTCTGTTCAGAAAGACTAGGATTAGAAGACTGAAAATATTCAAAGCCTTAATGTACCATCCAAGCAACTTGACACAGTAGGGGACATTAAATTGACTTAAAATCATTCTTTTTTTAGCTCTTTAAAAAATATACTCAACATCTCTTCTCACACATCGCTATAGTTGATTTTCTCTTAACCTCTTTAAAGACTGCTTTATCTGTTTGTCTCTAAACAATGATCAGCATGGATAAATCACTGATAATATCCCAAGTAACTGTGGGTATTCAAGTAATTTTTGTTTTCTTTGCAATTTGATAAAGCAAATTCTGCTGTTACAGGTATGAATTGCTGAAATTTAGTAGTGAAGTAGAAAAATAGAAGATAGGACATCATAAAATAAAAGATAGGACATAGTTTATCTTAAACAAAGTTGCCTTTTTAGTACACAGTAACCATTTTTTACTTTTTCTTTGATATCTCAGAGTGCAGTACAGTTAAGCACAACAGCTCCATATACCATTGCCTTTTCAGTGAACAAAAATGGATTTGATATCTTTACATGAGTGGTTTCTCCTATTTATTAACATCTCATTTTTGCTTGTTAACTTCCTATGACATATGGTAAAATCTCTGAGAAAATTAGATGTTATATTGCAAATAAAATATCTGAATATTCATGTCAGCCATTATGGGAACACTTGTCCCATAAACATTATGTTACATTTCTTTGTAGATGGTATGTGCAAAAAAATTCCCCTGCTTTAAAATTATTTATAACATATTGATTAAGCTTATTAGGATTTTTTTTTTAATACTCCTTTGACCTTATAACTGAAATTACTGAGATCTGATTTAAAATTATGTAAACTGGAATTCTGTATAACAGCAGAAAAAAATCTCAATTTCAAGTGTGGTTTGTGAGACATATGCTGGGATCCTCTGAGGAATGTTCACTTCCCAGTAACATGAAGTACCATTTGCTATCTCAGTGGGAATTGCCAGATATTGAATGTCAGGCCTGCCACTGGTTCATTTGTACATTTTGGACCTTAGGATTTTGTCATATGGAGGAGGAATGAAAGTGAGAGAATGGCAGAAAAAGGCAATTGCAGGAAGGAAAAATATACTTCTCTGGAGACACTGGTGTATTTTTAATTGCAGCTGTTAAAAGCACTTGTCTGGCATGGTAGGTTTGGCATGATGCCTTGTTCAAAGGAAGCTGGTTGTCCTATATCCTCTGTGACCTGAGACAGACAGTGGTTGCTGCTGTCATAGTCTTTTCAATCTTCATGCCCTCCAAGCTTCAGTGATTCAATTGCTTTGTGTAGCTCCTTGCCACCTCTATAAATACATTGGCAACAAAAAGAAGGCTGAGGAGAATTTCCATCCTTTACCTCATGCAGGGGGAAACTGTGACAAAGGATGAGGAAAAGGCTGAGGCATTTAATGCTTTCTTTACCTCAGTCTTGAGTAGTAAGACCAATTGGTCTCTGGGTACCAGCTCCCTGAGTGGGAAGACAGGGAAAGGGAGCAGAATGAAAGCACCATATTCCAAGAGGAAATGGCTGGTGAGCTGCTACATCACCTCAACACACAAGTCTGTGGAGCTGGATGGGATCAAACCCAGTGTACTGAGGGAACTGGCAGAACAACTTACAAAGCAACTTTCAATCATTTACCAGCATCTCTGGCAAACCAGGGAGGCCCCAGTTGATTGGAAGTTTGCAAAATGTAACACCCATCTATAGGAAAGTTTGGAAGCAGTATCTGGGGACCTACAGGTCTGTCAGCCTTACCTTGGTTCTCGGTAAGGTTATGGAGCTGATCAGCTTGAGGCTGGACTTTTAGTAAAATCTTTGATCCCACTTCCCACAGTATTCTGGAGGAACTGGCCACTCACACTTTGAACAGGTTCACTGTTCGACAGGTAAAAGAAAACAAGTAGACAACTGAGCCCAGACACTGGTGATGGAGTTGCATCTAGCTGGCAATGGTCATGAATGGTGTTCCCCAGGACTCAGTATTGGGGCAGTTTTTACCAGTGATCCAGAGGAGGGGATCGAGTGTGTCCCCAGTCAGTTTTCCCATGACACCAAGCTGGATGTGAATTGATCTCCTGGAGAGTAGGGAGGCTCTGCTGGGGGACCTGGACAGGCTGGATCAGTGGGATGAGGCTGATTGTATAAGGTCCAACAAGGCAAAATACAGGCTGTTGACAGAATGGCTGGAAAGCTGCCCAGTGGAAAAGGACCTGCAGGTGCTGGTGACAGTGGGTGAACATGAGCCAGTCTGTGCCAGGTGGACAAGAAAGCCAATGACATCCTGACCAGTATTGGCAAAAGTGTGGCCAGCAGGACTAGGGCAATGATTTTCACAGAATTCAAAGAATTTCGCAGAATGACTAGGTTGGAAGAGACCTTCAAGATCATCGAGTCCAACCCATGCCCTAACATCTCAACTAAATCATGGCACTGAATGCCACAACCAATCTTTTTTAAACACATCCAGGGGTGGTGACTCCACCACATCCCCGGGCAGACAATTCCAGTACTTTTTCCCTCTTTTTGTAAAAAACCTTTTCCTAATAGCCAACATATATTTCCCTTGGTGCAGCTTAAGTCTGTGTCCTCTCGTTCTGTCAGTTGCTGCCTGGAAAATCCCCCTGTACTCAGGCCTGAGGAGGCTGCACCTGGAATCCTGTGTTCAGTTTTGGGCCCCTCACTGAGAGAAGGGCAATGGAGATTTTGATGGGTCTGGAGCACATGTGTGATGGGATCTGGGACTGCTTAGCCTGGAAAAAAAGAGGCTCAGAGAGAACATTACTGCTACCTGAAAGGAGACTGGAGTGAGGTGGGGATCAATTTCTTCTTCCAAGTGACAAGCAATAGGACAAGAGGAAATGGCTTCAAGTTGCACCAGGGGAGGTTTAGATTGGATGTTAGGGATGTTTTTTTTTACCTAAATGGTCTTCAAGTATTGGAAGAGGCTTCCAAAGAAGTGGTGGAGTCATCATCCCTGGGTGTATATGTGGCACTTAGGGAAATGGCTAGGGACTTGGCAGTGTTAGTTTAACTGCTGAAATCCATAGCATTAAAGGTCATTTCCAATCTAAATGATTCTAGGATGCTGTGATGGGAGGCAAGCGTATCTCAGAATAATTTCTATATGGAAGCACTGAACTCAGTTACCAGCATGTGTGTACTGGCAGTCTTGAACCTTAGAATGAGAGATAGATTGTGTAGTGCTGGGTTAATTGTTGTACTTGATAATCTGAGAGATGTTTTCCAATTTAAGTAATTCTATGATTGTGTGATTTTGTGTGCACTCTGCAAACACTGGAAAGCAGAAATTTGCCTTGCTATGCTGTTATGTCTAGGTATTTCAATAACTACCTTCTTACACAAGATAGCATGAACAGTGAATTAAAGATTATTACATGAATACTTTACTTCAGATGAGGGGTAAGTAAGTCATTTTATAGTTGAAATATTTTGCATGGGTAGATGTTTTGTCCAGTATTGCTCTCATAACTAATGAGAATCAAAGGTAAGGGTTATGAAACTTACACAACAGCACCTATTAATTTTCCTAGAAAATGTAGTATAGTTTAATGGCCATCCTCTATGTCATTTTAACAAAACTTGAATATCATGATTCCTGTTCTATAAAAGCATTCTTTATTCCTCAGCTACTGAAATCTAATATATTAAAATGGTCTCAGGTGATTTGTATCAGTATTGTTTTAACTTTTATAATCATAGATTAAACAAATAAATTTGGTAAGATTACTCTTGTAGGAGAGTGTGATTTTTCAGCAAATAGGATTGTAAAGCTAATTTTTTGGAACTCATCCTCCCAACCGCAGAACATCAGTTTTCTTCATGTCTATTCAGAATAGCAAATATGGCACTAAAGACAGAGGCAAGGTATACAGAGTGAGACTTAGCCTGTATTCAAACAGTAAGATGCCTTTATGCAGCTTTAAAAATGATCATTAGTATAATTATTAATCATTATTACTTTGCTTCCCTGGGCAAAATGATGAGTTAGAAGATTTGTTTCTTATGCCTTGACTGTGGTTTTGACCTTATTCAGTCTATAAACTTATAGATAGGTAACCACAACTGAAAAGAGGAAGCTAAGGGAGGAATTTTGCTTTCCAATATTCCCCTTAAGATGTTGTCACACCCTACCTGGCTTGTGCAGAGTCTTTCAGTGAAGTACATCACTTACTGAAAGATTCTATTTTTTTGGTCCTCTATGAAAGTGTATATTATGGCATTCGGACCCATAAGTACACAAACATAACGTTTGCATCTTCTAATGGCTACTTGTTCGCATTCAGAAAAATCACAGTCCTTTCTCTAACTACTTGTGGAACAGTAAATTGTCAACATAAAAAATAAAACCTCTTGATGGTACCCACTGGAGAAAAAAAAGTGGAAGCACTTACATGAACCTTTGAGCACAAGTCATTGTTTTATGATTAGATTTCAAATGTACCAGAGTTTTGTAAACCATACCTAATTCTTCACACATAGTGCTCATTTCTCAAGCTTCTGAGAGAAAGGAAAATGCAGCCACTTTTTAATGTGAACCTTTTATATTAAGCCAGCCTGGCTGGATGCTGTTTTGCGAGGGAAAGAGCTTAGAATGACTAGCAGAAGAATAACCAGCACTGATTATCCAGACTAAAGGCCAAAGGTGGAGACGTAACAGGTTGCAGCAACCTTTTGCAATTTATTTTTTTATTAAAGTGGCAGAAGTTCATTTCCTGCTTCTCATTTTCTACCTGAGAAAATTCATCACAAAGGTAACAGGACAAGCTTTTAACAGACACAGTAATAAAGTTATCACTAATATTTAGGAATCTTCCTTTTGGGTGATTAAAACTTGCATTTGCTTTAAAAATATTTAACATATTACAGGTTTCATTATGCCTGTGACAGATATTTCTGTGAATGTTTATTACATATTCCACAACTAGGGAAAATTTCCTGCAACATACAACACTACCATATTTTGAATTTTTTGACTATTACATAATGAAAAGGAATATGATTTCTGTACAGGTGGATGAGCCATGTTTCAGAGTTGTACTGTGCTGGAATGCTTTTTTCTGTAATAGATACTGAACTGCACCACTGGTATGATTTGAATAACTTTTAGAGTCCTTTCTTGTGTCCACACTACTTTTATGGAACAGGTTTCCTGAATAGGGCTTTTTCCCATGGTATACATGTTCTTATCAGAGAACCATAAAATTTTTTGTGTTGGAAGGGATCTTAAAGATCATCTTGTTCCAACTCCCCTGACGTGAGCAGGGACACCTTCCACGAGACCGGATTGCCCAGACTCACTTCCATTTTGGCCTTGAACAGTTCTGGGAATGGGACATCCACAGCTTCTCTGTTCCAGTACCTTACCAATCTCATAGTAAAAAATTTACTCCTAATATCTAATCTAAACCTACTCTCTTTCAAGGGTAGATTTTTCAAGCTGTCTCTTTTCCAGGCTGAACAATCCCAATTCCCTCAGCCTGTCTTTCTAAGAGAGGTGCTCCAGACCTCTGATCATCTTTTTGGCTCCCTCTTTCTCCACAGATCTCTGTCTTCCCTATGTTGGGGGCCCCAGAGCTGGACATGAGAGGGTCTCATGAGAGTGGAGTAGAGGAAGAGAATCACCTCCTGTAACCTACTGGCCATGATTCTTTTGATGCAGACCAAGATACAGTTGGCTTTTGGGGCTGCAAGTGGACATTGCTAGACCATGTTGAGCTTCTTGTCCACCACCTAGTCTTTCCTCAAAGCTAGTCTCAATCCATTCTCTACCCACCTGCATTTGTGCTTGGGATTGCCCTGATCCAACTGCGGGACCTTGCACTTGGCCTTGATGAGCTGGGGCCTTGATAGGCCCAGCTCTCAATTCTGTGAAGGTCCCTCTGGATGATATTCCTTCCCCACACTATGCCAATTGCACCACACCCCATGTGCTTAGTGTCAGCTACAAACTTCACATATTTCACAGAATATTCCAAGTTGGAAGGGACCCACAAGGATCACTGAGTTCAACTCTTAAGTGAATGGTTCACACAGGGACCAAACCTGTGACCCTGGTATTAGCCCCATGCTCTAACCTGAGCTAATCTCAGGGTCCAGACTTGCTAGGGTGCACTCAATTTCGCTGTCCACATCCCAAGAAAATTATTAAACGTCACCAGTCCCACTGCCAACTCCTAAAGAGCATAATTTGTCACTGGTTACACTTGAACATCAAGCCATTGACCATAGCTCCTTGAGTATAACCAGCCAATTCCTTATGGGCCCTAAATGAAACACACTTACTGGCCAAAATGGCTGGATTATGTTTTCTCAGGACCTATGAACTACCACTGGTTAGAAGTTATTTGTGTTAACTGATCTATTTTGTAAGTAATACTAAGTATATAGTATATCAGTGAATTAGAATGTTACTTTAAATGTAGTATTAATTTGTACAGTAAACATGCTATTTTTTCTCAAAGATAAATGGCAATATGATTCTATGTGAGTATATGAATTCAGAAGCATCCTGGGGATGAAATCTGTGTCAGAGGCAGTTTCATTCCCATTGCTCCAGTGAAGTACTAATCAGATGACTGACAATAACACAAGCAAAGTACCACTTTACTCAGTACAGTTAAATTTATGGTTATATTGTTATAGGAAGATAAAACTGCATGTTTCCCGCCTACCAGGTAGAAAAGAGGAAGCAGGTAAAAGAAAAAGAAATAAATTGTTTGCATATAAAAACGTACAGTAAGAGTCTTAATCTTTCTTGTAGATATGGGTTGAAAGTACTCCAAAGGACAGTAAAGCTTTAGGAAAATGTTCTAAGAACAGTACTTTAGAGATTCTCTGTTCAGTTAAAAAATTTACTGTGCTTTTTCAATACTGGTTAAAAAGTATTTTGAGATCACTAATTCTCTGCAAACTTAAGGGACACAATCAAAGAAAACATTTTTGTGTTCTGTTCTTTGATCAAACTGTAATTAATACCTCATATAAATCACCCATTATATTAAAATTCTTCTTAAAATACTGGCTTTAATTATTTGTAATTTACCAGTTCAAAATTAGGTTTATACTGAACATTTCAATGGCACATTGTATTTGGAAAGTAACCAAGTTGTTTGATTAATGCTGGAACTAATGAAACTGTCTTACAGATTCATTACCTATGTTCCTATGTTGCAGTAGCCTGGTCCTCTCCTCTTGTTCCCTATAAATAAGCTTCCTCCCACCCCAAGTAATATCTTTACTTCCTCGATAACATCTGCTAGGCTTTCCTATTCACAGTATGCTTGGCTCTGTCCCATGTTCCCTAAATCCCAGCTGCTGGGGAAGGAGCAGCTTGTATAAGAGTTGATTTCAACATAATACGTGTGCTGATTGAGAGATGAACAAATTTGATTGTTGCTGAGCTTGTATGGCTGCCTTTCCAGTGTGGGTCTTATGTTGGGTTTCTGTTTCCTCTTTTCAGATGCCAATATTGTCAAATCTCTTAGCAACTTGTCTTCTAGGTGCCAAGCTCCCTGTTGAAATGCAGAAGAGTGGGCAACATGGTGGGAATAGTGTACAGAAGAGTAAGAGAACTGCCAAAGGGATGGACAGTCAGATACATTTAATTTCCTAATCAAAGCAAAATTTAAAAGGAGAATCAAGTGGCAGGAAGGGAGCAGCTTACATGTGTGTATCCTGGTCCACAAATGGAGTCCAAATTAGTGGCACTGACATTGCCCTAAGAGCCTTCCCACTATTTCTTAATTTTCTCTAGAAAATTTCCTTCCAGACAGTCTGGAGCTACCCACAATACACCCCTTAGTGATCGCTCCAGTGTCTTTCGCTCCCCGTGACCCATAGTCACATATCTTTGCTCCCATAGTGACCATACTCCCTCCAAGCCTTGCCCCCAGACTTGATCATAGTTTCTACCCCAGAATCCCTCTTCCCAATCCACTAGTCCCAACCCTTTCCAGGTCCACTTCTCCTGTGGGCCACACTTAAGATCAGTGCTCCATAAGCATCAACCTATTTTCTCAGCCAGGTCCAGATACTTTAATTTACATGGATAAGTCTGAGCTGATGGATTGCTCTTACTTTCTGGATTTGTTCCCAATAGTCACTTGGACAAACTTGTTGGTTACTTTAACAGCTAAGCACATCCCTTCCTTTCCTTGCTTGCTGCGTTGCTTTTGCATGGCCTAGTTTTTGATAGCAGGAGGGCCACGGAGGTGGCTTCTGTGAGAAGCTGTTGGAAGCATCCACCATGTCCTCAGAGTTAATCCCTGATGGCTCTGAAGATGGACATGCTACTGGCCATGCCTGGACTAATGAGAGGTGGTGGTAATACTTCTGTGATTACATAATTAAGAAGAAAATCAAACCAGTGGGGGCACAGTTGTTTCCTAGCCAGCAAAGAGGAGTCCTAGCCAGCAAAGAGGAGGAAGTGAGAACATGTGAGGGAAACAATGTCGAGACACCAAGGGCAGTGGAGAAGGAGGGAGAGGATGTACTCCAGGCACTGGAGCTGAGATTCCTCTGCAGGATGTGGTGATGACCATGGTGAAACAGCTGTGCCCCTGCAGCCCATGGAGATCCACAGGGGATGCAGAGATCCACCCACAGCCCATGGGGATCCACAGGGGAGGCAGAGATCTACCCCCAGCCCATGGGGATCCACCCACAGCCTGAGGGATGCAGAAATCCACCTGCAGCCCGTGGGGGAGGTGCCCACGCTGGAGAGGCTGGATGCCTGGAGGAGGCTGTGACCCTGTGGTAGACCCAGTGGAGAGAGAGGGCCCCTGCTTCCAGGCTGGGGCAGCATGTCCCTGGGGGACTGCACCTCGTGGAAGAGTGACCCACGTTGCAGCAGTTTTGGGAGTACTGCTACTTGTGGGCGTGGATCTGCGTTGGAGAAGTACACTGAGAACTGTCTCCTGTGGGAAGGGCCCCCATGCTGCAGCAGGGGAAGGACTCCTCTCCCGGAGCAGTGGAAGAAAATCTCGAGTGACAAACTGACCAAACCCTCCTGCCCTGTCTCCCTGCACTGTTAGTGGGAAGGAGGGAGGGGTTATGGGAAAAAGGTGGTTTTGAAAGGTTTATTTTACTTGTCATTATCCTCCTCTGACTCTGTTAGTAATAAATTCACTTTGCACCTCTAAGCTGAATGTGTTTTACCCTTGGAGTGTTTTCTCCTGGTCCTTAACTCATGAACCCTTCATCAGTTTTTCTCTCCTCTGCCCAGCTGCAGGTAGGGGAGGGTGAGTGCCTGGCGGTGGGCCAGTGTCAAACCATGACACTTGCTAACATAGATATCAATGTCAGAAGTGATTTTTGTCAGCATAGAGACCGGCTGACAGAGCAGAAATTTGGACTGGAATAGAAGTGAGCAATTGAGCTCATAGGGCTTCTGTGGTGATCAAGAAAGAGGAGTGCTTACTTTACAAGAGAAAGTATTATGGGTTGACAAGTTTTACACACAAGGTGAAGGCCAAGAAGGGATATGATTACTCTCTATAAATATTTCAAGAAGGTAAACAGCAGGAATAAAGATAAGTATTACAGTCTAAATTATATTGCCAGCAGAAGGGTAAACAAGCCATGAATTAATGTCAGTTCCAATTTATAGTCCTCCAAGACTGAGGCTTCTGAAAGAGTGTTGTAAGAGCAACAAAAACATCCTGCCTAGGTTTGAGTGAAATTTGTCACATCATGAATGAGACTGGGAGAGGCTCACTCTCAACAGCACTGGGAGTCTGGTGCTTGGGGAGTACCAACAGCACACCAATTTTTGCCAGTAATGCACTGCCTTGCTGCATGCTCCCATGCCTGCCAGAGCTGGATGGAACATTCTAGATGGCTATTAATAAATGCCTGGAGCACTAATAATACCACTTTACTTTGTGGTATATCTATTTATTAATGTAACCTGCTATCATCTTTGCCCTCTTTTCCAGTAGCTGTGAAATGATTTGATGGTTTTAATTATTTTTCATAATAACCTCCAAATTTCTCTCTTGATTAGCTTCCTAGATGAGATTTCCATTTAGTATATATTCTCTAACTTGGTGTTTGGTTTCCCTGCTAATTATCTCACTTTTTTTTTTCTATGTTAAGCTGCTATCTGCTCATCCACTCAAAAAAAAATGGAAAACCTTTTGAATCCGATTGCATTCTCCTAATTACTGTTTCTGTCTCCAGTTGTGTTATTACCAACAGATTGAAAGATCTTGGGCCAAATAATTAATAAAAAATCTGAGATTCCTTTGATTTTAGCTGAACCATGCTGATACATACCAAGATCCTGATCTTTCACTTCCTAGTGTTCTAAGTTCCTCATCTTTCAAAATATGAACATCTGAGTCCCATTTCTCTCAATTTTCATGTACAGTATTGATGCTGCATTTCACACACTTAGACCAAGCTCCCACTGTGAATGAGTTTTTCATTTAGCTATACTCGGCAAGTTGTCTTTCCAGGAAATTCACAAGAAGTTAGTAGAACTTCCAATGAGCTTCCATGTTTCATTTATTTGTGGCTACACATATGTGAACATTTGCAGATGTTTGGCAATGTCAATGCTTATAGCATTTTAAAAAAACAAACTGGCATTTTAAGTTCTCATATGTATTTTTTTTTCTTTGTCTGTATCTACTGATTTTTTTTCAGCTTCGCAGTGTTTATGCGTGCCATGTAGTGTAGGTACATTTTAAGCCTTGCACTTGGATTTGCTGATGCTATTACCTCCTGATATTTGCTACATTACTGTACTGGGTTGACCCTGGCTGGATGTCAGGCACCCACCAAAGCCTGTCTATCACTTTTCTCTGCAGCTGGACGAGGGAGAGAAAACATAACAAAGGATTCATTAATTGAGATTAAGGACACAGGGAGATCCCTCACTAAATATTGTCCTGGGCTAAACAGGCTCGAATTAGAGATATTAATTATATTTATTACTAACAAAATCAGAGCAGGATAATGAAGTAAAATAAAACCTTAAAAACACCTCCCTCCCCCTCTTCCCAGTTTTACTTCCTCCTCCAGCAGTGCAGGGAGATGGGTACGGGGGTTATGTTCATCACAGGTTGCTTCTTCTCCTGCTCAGGGAATGGAGTCCTCACCCTGCTCCAGTGTGGGATCCCTCCTGCAAGAGATAAGTTTTCTATGAACTTCTCCAGTCTTTCTATGAACTTCATGAGTCCTTCCCATGGGCAACAGCCCCCCTCAAACTGCTGCAGTGTAGATCTGCACGTACAGAGTACAGTGTACACTCTGCCACGGAGTGCAGCCTTTCAAGGACAGGTTGCTCCAGTGTGGGCTCCTCTCTCCACAGCCCCCCCCTCCCCCCCCGCCAGTGTCACAGCCTCCTCTCAGCCATCCTCCTGCTCCAGTGTGGGTCTCCTCCATGGGCTGCAGGTGGATCTCTGCATCCCTGGGGTTCTCCACGGGCTGCAGGGGCACAGCTGCCTCACCATGGGCTGCACTATGGGCTACAGGGGAATCCCAGCTCTGGTGCCTGGAGCACCTCCTGCCCCTCCTTCTGCACTGACCTTGGTGTCTGCAGGGCTGTTCCTCTCACATGTTCTCACCCAGCTTTCGTCTGGCCACAGTTATACCTGCGCAGTCACTTTTTTTTTTTTTCCTTATTCTTCTTAACTCTGTTACCACCATTTCTAATTGGCCCAGCCTTGGCCAGGGCCAAGTCCATCCTGGAGCTGTCTGGCATTGCCTCTGCTGGACATGGAGGAAGCTTCTGGCAGCTGCTCACAGAAGCCACCACTGTAGTCCCCTTACTATAAAACCTGGCCATGAAAACCCAATACACTTGGTGAAAAGTTTGGTATTTTCTGAGTTGCTCTCTTCAGTTCTAGATTCTTGTTACCAAGTTCGTTCTCACAAACACCGGTCCTGTCTTTTTTTTCTGTCTGTATATTTATGTATCTTTCCCTAGAGTCTATATAGGAAAATATTTTTTTTCATGATGGAGTATTATTTCCAAATCAGCTGAATTTGATTTTCGAGCTATTAAGCTATTACAGTAAGGAGATATACCATGCCAACTATACAGAACTGTTTATTTCCACTGTGGAAAAAATGTTTCATATAAACAGAACCCCTGTAAGTTGTTAGTTTGAGCAGTGTCAGTAAAATATTGTGGCAAGGACATGAAGCCATATGGTACAGGTTTATTTCAACATTTGATCTTGTCCATTAGCAATACTAGTATTCTTTTCAATGGTCTTCTTAAAAGCAGAATTTGGGTTTTTTGTTAGCTGGACAAGCAAAATATCCTTCGACAGTTTCAAAACCACCTGAATTTCCTCAGGTCTACAAGTTATTTTATATTCCTAATTATTTTTTCAGAAGTAAGGTGCTATTGATCTCCATTTTTCTGCTTACCTAAGAGAAATATCAGTTGAATGGGAATTGTAAGCATTGAATTCAGTACCTGTAACTTGAGGCAATGCTAGTTGGTCATTTACCTGAGGCTTTGTTTTAAGGAGATTATTTTTTCTCCCATCTTAAATAGAACTTAACTTTTTCTCATAAATATTAGTTATTTACAATTTTATTGATTTATTCATGCTGCAACTTATTATTGGATTACCATTATCAAAAAAACCATAGGGGAGAGAGAGAGAGAGAGAGAGAGAGAGAGGGAGGGAGAAATTCCTCTTAAATGACAGAAAATTGGGCAAAGGGGAGGAGGGAATAGATATCTTTAAATTTCCTTTCCTTTACTGTAAGAGTATTTAAGGGTCTCCTAATCTGGGCCAATTTCAAATCAGGCATATTTTAGAAAAATGTATAAAAAATTACTTTGTTCTCCTGAAATCAGTGTAAATATTTGGGTGTTTGCTTTTGTATGTTTTGCATCACATGTAATTAATTATGTAAAAGCCTGTGACTTCACATCCAGAATTTTATTTTATTGTTGTGAAAAAATCATTTGATTAATTATTTTCATCCTATGGAACAAGATGGAACTAAACTTACAACCCTAGAGAAAATAATGTATGCCTTCAGAACATGAAAAAATTGAAAATGTGTGTTGAAAGCTCTTAGGAATATTCTCAAAGAATTCCAATTCCTTTGTGTGGTTTAGATATTAGATGAATTGTTCCTGGATTATTATGGAAATAATAAAGCTAGGCTAGACAATTCATATTGTAAAACTTCATGTCAGATAAAGCATTTGTAAGTCTAATAGATAGAATTATGTCATTATTAGTACATCATACAATAAGGTAATGAAATCTGTATGTTTTTAAAGGGCTTAAAATATTAATGGAAAATTATATTGGGAAACTTGTTTATGTTTAAACTCCATCTTAGACAATGTTTCATTTACTGCTTTTCAACCACACCTGAGGTACAATAGTTTTTGAAATCAAACAGCAAATGCCTAATTATATCATCCAATAACTAAAATGCTTTAAATAAGAAAACTTAGATAAATAGTCCTGAAAAATTGCTGTGATAAATAATGTTGTTCTCTTTTTTTAAGGGTGAAGTATTAAATCTGAATGACAACTAATTTCACATGTGTAAATCTGTTTTCCGTTGATTAGTAATTCAGGGGTGTATTCTAGGGGTGATTAGGAGAATTTATAATGCTAAATTCTTTATAAACTACTCATTTGTGACATTTATTTATGAGTAACTTGTGTATTATTTATAGTTTGACTATGAAAGATGGATCATAACTTTTTCATTACTTGTCTCCTACCAGTAATTCAATATTATCTTCTTGTTAAGAAAATCTCCTTAGTTTTAAATTTTCAGGAATTTTCTCCTTAGTTGCATCTTGCAAATAGTTTGATGGAGGCCAGTAAAATTGTGGTAATCGCATGTGTGTGTTTATAATTTCTAAATTCATGGCCAGTCCTGCAGATAACCTCACTCATGTGACTAGTTAGGGGTCAGTTAGCAGTGTTTTGAAAGAAAAGGCTGCATTAGCAACAAATTTTTCATGATTGAAACAATTTTTTCCCTTTAAATATTTGGTCAGAAAAACAGACCAAGAGTGGCAGTTTCTTGGTATGATTTTGAACACTGCATCATAAAGAGAAAATCCACCATCAGTCTGATTTTTCTTTTTTTTTTTTTTTTATGTAAACTTGCTTCCAGTATCTTGTTAGAAAGTAGAGAACAGTGGCTATTATTATCCTAAAATCGACAATGGCAGTTTCAGTAGATATTTTATTTAATGCATCTGGAAAGGAAAAAAAGGTAGCTCTAAAGAATAGGGAGAAGCTGGTACAGCTTTAAACTCAGTTGACTTATCTGAGAAATTATGGGCATTTACTATTGACTAGTGTATTTTCTGAACTTCTGCTTTTGTCTCTCTCTCAAAAATGAAGAGCAATTATGCAACTCCATTTTATGTTTGACCCAACAAAATGGTTATTTTCCAAAAGGCAGTAACATCCAGATGGGACTATTAGTAGTATCCTGTCCTTAGGCTAGATTGGTCAATGGAAGCTTGCTCCAGTGATGATAATACCAGTGATTTGTACTTAATTAGCTGAGTTTATTATACATTAATTTAATCTCGAGTGTTTTATGAGGGTTTCAATATATCAATAACAATGTCTAAAATACTTTCAAGGCTTGTGCTGAGAATCTAATTTTGGTGCTGTTTTAAAATCAGACAAATGCATCCCATATGAGTTTTGTGTGTTTACACTTCAGTTTCCCTGAAGTTTCTACATGACATATCGAGACCTGTGATACTTAGCAGTTACAACTGTGCCATAGTGCATGTTAACAATCTGTATTTTGACCTTTCAATGATTGTGCTCTGTACATAGACTCCTAATACTGCAGGTTTGGACTTCCTTGTAGCTAGCTATTAAAGCAATCACCAGACCATTGCAAAGGCATAAAGGAAGTGAAGGTCAAATCACTGGCAGTGAATTCTAGCTTGCTGCAGTAATTTAAAAGGTAATGCTGGCTGAAAGAGGTACCACTTGCTGTGTACATGATGCACTGAAGAAAGCAAGGGGGTCATGCCGTTTAAAAGACATAGTGATTCTTAAATCTGCTGTTGCAACTGTGCTTTTGGCTACGTAAAGTCGAATTAATTAGTGTTTCTACAAAAAGATCAGGCTATTTCAGTCATTGAATTCCATATCTCAACGTAGCTTAAAATATTTTTTGCACCCTCAAATCCTATTTCTTTATTGCAATTCTATGTATTTTGTCAAAGGATTTATCTAGTTATTATTAATGTTCATTTAGTTGTATCTGGAATTTTGGGTTGGTTTTTGTTTATGAATGTTCAAGAGGAGTGTTCACTATAGAAAACCATGCATAAAAAGTTTCCACATGTGCTCAGTTTTACATTTTATTCCGGCATAGGGGCTTGGTACAAGTGTGGGTGAATACTTCATCAGGGAAAAGTTGTGAGCTTGAAGCTGATGCTTTTTACGAAACAACAGCAAACATTTTTTTCCTTTAGCTCACTGGAAAGTTTCTATAACCCCAAATAAATCTTTAATTTCTATTGTAAAAGCTAAAACTAAGCACTCACTTTTTTGAGCTTAGGACTGAATCCTGCGGTGAGCTCTTTGTGCCTTTGTAATGGTTAAAATAAAGGTCACATTTATGTATCCAGTGAGATGGAAGTGTTTTAAATCATTACCACAATAGACTTTTTTTTTTTTTCCTGAGAAAGTTTAAGATGGAAAATTAAGGACATTTTCTGTAAGTCCACTTTCAAATGTTTCCAGATTAGCTTTATTAACCCTTATTTCTTTGACAGCAAATGTTATATAGCATAAACAGATTTTGGTTTAATTTCTTAAAATCAGTTTTAGTGCTTCAGACTAAAATTTGCTTCTTCTATATTTGCTCTCCAGAAGACAGTGTTTCTGATAGAGAGCAGAGACTGTATGGAAACTTTCCTCCTGAGATATGCAGTTATATTTAGAAATATCATCAGATCTCAAAGACTGTTCAATGCAGCCATCCTAACACTTTCAGCTCAGTGTTCTTGTAAACTTAGTTCCCCTCAGCCTGTATTTAAGGAGCCCATAGTGGATTCTTTCTCAGGACAGTGGGAAAGTCTTATACAACTGATCAGACCTTGAGCTATGTCTCTAGCTTTTGGTAGACACTGCCTGGCATGTCAACATTTGCTGCTGTAAACGTCCTCAAAGAATCATTTAGCATATGAGGTTACTGCAAATTTGGGACTGGATAAAGTCAAAGCTTTAAAGGTGTGTTATCACAGTCCCTTTTAGGACCTAGAAGTGTAGGACTTTTATAAGAACCTCAGAAGTTTGTCTGCAGCAATGAAGGCTGACTGCACACTGGTCAGCATCAGTACAGCTAGCAGATTAAATTGAGTGATTGTTCCCCTCTTTTTGGCCCTTCAGATGCTGCAGTTGGAGCAGGGCCCAGTTCTAGCCCTTACCCACCCCCAGCTGTAAGAAACACAGACAAATTGGACCATGTCCAGAGGATGGCCACCAAGATGGGCAGGGCACCGAAGTATATGATGCACAAGGAGACACTGAAAAGACCTGAATTTGTTCAGCCTGAGGCTGAGGAAGCTAAGAGGAGAACAGAGCTAAATGCTGTCCTCAGCTGCTTAATGGATCATTACAGCCAGATGGAGCCAGACTGTTAATGGACATGCACAGTGTAAGGACAGGAGGGAACAGATAGATGTTGCAGCAAGGGAAATTTCAATTAGATTTGAGGTATAAACTCTTCATTGTGAGGGTAGTCAAACCCTGGAACAGTCGTCCAGAGTGACTGTTAATTCTCCTTCCTGGTGGATTTTCAAGACTTGAGCAGGTGATGCCTTGAGAAACGTAATGTTAGTTTGGCAGTATTCTGCTTTGAGGGATAAACTCTAACAGCCTAAAAATGTCTCTTCCAATCTGTACTGTTCTGAGTTGGTATACCTTGCTGACTTTATATGAAGTCTTGCCAGCTATGGATACATCCCCTTAAAATTGTTACATGTTTTTGTAGACCCTTTGTATTTCAAATGACCTCCTTAAATTTGTTTTTAAAGTCAAATCCCCACTCCATTTAGATGCTTTCAAAATCTGATTCCTAGAAGAGAGCAAAAAGAGAGAAAGGAGTGAAAAAATAAATTTAACCTTCAATGTACCAGAGTATCAGAGATGTGATATATTCTATACCTGTGCAATCCTCTCCTATATTTTTTGCCATCTATTAGGTTCTTTGTTATGTCATATTCAGCTTCTATTTGTACCATTTTTATTTGTTCTTACGAGGTTCAGAGATTATTGCTGAAATCTCTTAAAATGAGCAAAAGAAAAAAGACTGAGAAAAGAGACAGAAAATAGAGGAATGATGCTCTATGTAGCCTGTATAGTTTTGTAGTAGTGTACCATTGGCCCTGAGCTGAACTCCAGCGACCCTTACATTGGCTCCAGAGAGCTTTTGGAGCAAACAAGGTGCAGACTGTCTTCAGTTTTGTATTTCACAGCATTCTCATGGGTCATCACTCCTGCAATTTTTGATCATCACCCTTCCTCTCCTTGGTATTTTTCAAAAACATGCTACAATGTGATTAGGGGGTGGCAAGTTTCTTAACCTTGTCAGTGAGGAATATGATCCACTTTAACCTTCAACATCACTAGAAAATGAGGAAAAATGAGAAGGAATATAAATGGATTTGCTCTTTATAAATCTATCACCTGATCTTTTCTGGACTCATTTGGGATATTTAGACTCTCCACTAGGATACAGTGCATTTGAAATGTGTATCAGAAGTGTGCTATAGCACATCCTTTTTATTACTGTGTTTATGGCTGCTCCTTTGAAAAGAAAGCATTTATGTCCAGATCACCAAGAGAAACATTAGCTCCTTTTTTATTTCTTGAATGACTAATATTTCACTTTTTATAGCTTCAGTTGTTTTTGTTTTCCTGTGATAATATCTGATTTTCTGATCCCATAATTTTTTTTTTCTGAAATCTCTTTTGGCTTGGTTAATGCATGTGTAATGTGTAAACTCCATATGGATAAGGATCTGATGTGCAAATACTGTGAATTGTTTCTGGCATTGCTTTGAGCATGAACCTTATATTTTTATCTGGGGGAAAATAATGTTCTCTTAGTGGTTGCTTAATGCATTTGGTGGGATATCAGTTCATTTACTTAAAGATATACAAATTGTGCTGCCAGGCCACTTGATTTTCTTCTGCTTTAGAATCACTCTATTTTAATAATGGCTATTCTGTATTCTGTTTTATTTTTAAAACAGAATTACACTTAAAGATGAAGATACTGCTGTATTTTCAGTTTCTTTCAGTATCTTCACTTCTCAGGACTACTCATTTCTCTTGTCCTGTCTTTCTCAGTATAGCCCAGCTACTAGTCTCTCACAGGCAGCTGGGTTGTTTGCTATTGTATTTTCCTATTCTCCAAAAGTTCAGTAGCTATTTGATTTTCCTAACCTCAAGGCTGAGTTCTAGGCAGTAAAAGGGCTTTAGCTATAAATACCACAGTTGAGAGGAAGTGTTTAAGAAAGCTGAAATTGCAGATGCAGGAGAATCTCATCTTGAGAATGGTCATACAATGATCAGCAGTGAGAAGCAGGCAGGAAAGTAGGTTCTTACACTCAGCAAGAAATGCTTGTACAAATAGTTTGAAAGGAATTAAATATATTTGTTTGCTATGTCCATAACAAATAAACAATTATTGTGATTATATTTTTCAGCATGTCCTGCATGATGAAGTGACTTATTTTTCTTAGTTAAAAAAAAAACAACAAAACAAAACAAAAAACCCACAGAAGAACAAAACAAGTTTCAAGATGGACAGATATGTTTACCTATAGATACATAAATGTGGTTTTATTTTGATTGAAGTTATTTTTCTTTCCTCTATGACTGGTCATGGAAATGGGCCCAAACAATATCTAAGTGCAAAAATACTTGCTTTCTCTTCCTATCGTGCCGTTTGTCAACACTCATAATACTAAAAGAAATACAGTGTTTTGGTGTAGTGTCATTTTGATTATTTTTATCACTTCATAGTTTCAAACAAGAAGTTGTAAAAAGCACCTTGAATGCTTCGTGGTTTTGCTTTACATGAATTACCGTAATAGGACTAGTTCTGCAAAAGTTCAACCACTATCTTTGACTTAATTTCATTCTTATGATGACAACAGATTCAGGCACCTCTAGTCAAATTTCTGTCCAAAAGGATGAGTGACATATCATTTGAGTCAAGAAAATAGCGCTGCCTTAAATTAGGCCAATAGCATCCTTAGAAATATAAGAGATTGTCAGAGGGTAAATATTTTGCTGTATGAGGCAGTTGAAGGGGTTTGGTCATGAAGTGTATTCAGTGTGGAGCTTACAACTTTAGGATATGGCTAAGTTGCAGAACAGCAAAGATGAGTATTACACACCGTGACTGAAAGAAAAACTGAGAAATTAGAATAGAGGAAAAAAAAAGCCCTTAAGGAAATGAGTATCAATTAGGTATGATTATTTTTTCCCTTGAATGCATTAAACATTTTATTCTCCATCTGCATATGGAGGGTTTTATTCCCTGCCATTGAAGGCTTTAGAGCACATTTTAGAAAAAAATTCTGCAGGTAAAATGGGCTTTGTAGAAGAAAAGGCTGGTTGGTTTCTGTAGATGTCTCTCAATACCTTACCTAAATGGGTGACTGAACATAGAGCAGGACATCTCCAAAGGATTTGCTCTAGCATCAGTGTGGAACAAAGAGGATATTGTGAATGGATAATCTTGGTGGACATGATAAAATCTTGCAGTTTATCCTACAGATCTGTCACACTGATGTTTCAGGAGATGATACTGTGCAATGATGAGATACCAACAGAAAGAAAAAGCTAAAATAGATAAAAGATATAGGAGAAAAAATACATACTACAAGAGAAAATTGAAAACATAGTTCATAATTTCAGCTTTTATTGGTGCTATTATAGACATGTTTAGATACAAATATTGGATTAAACTCCTTAAAATTATTGGTTTCACACTTGAGCCTTAAATTATGCTTTGCTTTTTAGCTGCATTAAATCTCAATATAATTCATGGCTACTCTATGTCTGTTAGAGTGCCACAGAGTTCTGTTTCATTAACATCAGTAAAATGATGTAGAGACTGATGACTTAGGGTGCTGATGGAAATGATGAAAGAGTTGTGATTCTTGCCTTTGGAACAAAAATCGAAAGGACTATCTGCTAAATTTCCTGTTGGAAATTGATATTTTTTTCCTTTGGTTTTAAAATTATTATTATTATTATTATTATTATTATTATTATTATTATTATTATTATTATTGTTGTTGTTGTTGTTGTTGTTGTTGTTGTTGTTGTTGTTGTTATTATTTTGCCTAAGTGAAGGGGGGGAAGGCAAATGGATTTTTTTTTTTCTGTGAGGCAAACCATAATCCTCTGTGAAACAAAAATTTCTAGTTTTTCTCTGATGCATGGAACTCTGGATTCAAATAGGCAGTGATATTCAGTAATTGTACAGTGCTATCTGCTTTTTTTTCACCAGTCACTAATAGATCTAAGAGGGGGAAAAAGGAAAAGAAAATAGAGAAATATAATCAATAGATGTTTCTAATTGAAATTTGAAATAATAGAGGCAGCAGGAAAGAGCTGTGCAGGGTATCTGGAAGTATCAGATGAAAAGAGAGACAGAAAAGCCTATTACATAAATGAAGGGAAGATACAGAACTGGATATGTGATCTATTATTGAAAGGGTAGTCAGAAGTGCTGACCTCATGAATTTTCTGAGTGCAGTGCTGAGGTGACAAGTTATCCCCTGCACTGCTTCTCACCTTTGTATATTATTTCTCACTGTATAGTCACTTCCATAAAACCTGGTCAAAATCATCCAGGTTGAACTCCATAATCTGGATAAATCCCTGTTGAGTGCATAGTGTACAATAAAGTGTAATGTTAAATACCATTCCATTTTTTTAATTAAAAATATTACTGATATGTGGTGTCTTAATTCTATTTCATTACATAGCCTGCATGGATATTTTAAATTGCATTTTTTTAATGGCTATTTTGTATATTTCACCTGGCTCTTATGTTGTTTTTCTTACTGTACCTCTTTATAGTAGATTTGATTGTATTTGCACCAGCCATACAAGAAAAGTACATACAAAGAATGAAATGTTAACATGTTTAGCAGAATAATTTATTTTCACTCTAATTTAAAATTGAATGCTTAACTCCACTCTTTTTTTGAGAGATAATGTTGGCATTTAGATGTATGGGTTTATTAATTTTAATTGTTCATTTAGATTAGACAAGAAAAACTATAAAAATGAAATACATTTCATAATATTTGGAGGGGAAAAAGATATTGTGTCTTCATGATAAATTTATTTCTTCATAGAGTCTTTCTTATGACCTATTTTGTCAGCAAGTTTTTGTATCTGGGAGCATTATTTCTGTTGGCTAGACAATTCCAAATGACAGAGTGAGATTAATAATATAAATACAGGTTTTCCTTGTTCGATTGATTTATTGGGTCCTAAATCTCTGAGCATTCACCTATATCAGTCATTTAACTGTCGAGGGCTATGACAAAAGCTTTCTCAGATGGATGAGTGTTTGCAAGAAGGAGCGTCTTTGTTAAGTGTAATTGATTAGCAACATACAACAGAGAGAATACCTTCTGTGAAAGTATCACTATAATGCTTTGGATGGGTCAGATATGTACAGACATAATCCATTACTAGGAATTGTGCAAGGGAGCGGCTTAAGAAATATCTTTGTCTGAAATGTATCATGTCCCTGCTTCTAGTTCATCCACTTCAACGTTTTATCCAGCATGGGTGTAGAAAAGTTACTTGTCTGAGGCCATAACTTGATGTACATTAGCACTGCTATAATAGGTGGGCGACCTGGATCCGGGGGCTCATCTTATTAAGACTTGATGTACTGGTTTATTTTTCTCTGAATGAGCATGAATACCAAGCTACACATGAGTGAGTAGACAGTATTCTCATTGCAAATAGGAAAAGCGTGTGCTGGGCTACGTCAGCATGAGTATGATGAGCAAATTATCGAGGTTATTACTTCCCTCTGGTGCTGGTGAGGCTGGTGGCACAGGGAGCATACTTTGTTCACTGTTTGGGATTCCCTGCTTCCACAAGCATAGGGAGAAAATGGAGAGAGTCTAGCAGAGGGTCCTCTGCTGAGAGTAAAGAAAGAGATGGGCTTATGTAGCCTGTTGGAGTGAAGATCCGTAGTGGGTTACGTGAAGCAGAGTTACGGACAGGATAGAGCAAAAGTCGCTTTGGCAGTGTTGAGTGATAACAAGGAAGAATGGTCACAAACTGCAGATCAAGAGATCCAAATAAAGCTTAATGAGGCTGATGCAGCACTGGTGCAAGGTGCTCATTGGGATTGTGGAATCTCCATCCTTGGTGACTTTCAGGACTTGACTATTAAGCCCCAGCAGGGTTGAACTCGTATTGGCAAAAGCCCTTTGCTGCCCTCAGTGCAAGGCTGTGCTAGTTCATCTCTAGAGGTCACCAATAATAAACATTCTTTTTTCCCAGTGAATGGTATTGTGAAGTGTAAGACCTTTTACAACATTAAAAAATAAAAAGGAGTGGGTAATTTAAAAAAAAAGATGACTTATTAGTTTTGATTTTATGCTACATAAGTTTCTAACGCAGATTAGGTGGCTGTTTCTTTCCTCTCGTTGGTAAATTTTTTGAGACTGGTTTAGATTTTGCTGATACATTCAACTAAAGCTGATACACTCAACTTTGGGTGAGATGGATCTAAGCCTAAACAATGTAATTTCGCCTGATGGAACGGTATACTGTAGTCATGTCCATCATTGTTTTCATCTGCCCCCAGAGCTAAAATTAAAATTAGAAAAATTTAAATTAATACTGGTGTTTAGCATTGAGTCATCTTACAGAAAGATCTTTTTTTACTGACATACAGCAACTTCACTACAGGGAAAAGAAGTTAAAATAAGTGTCAAATCATAGCTTCTTAACAGAATTTTCAGATTTCTGTATTTCCATATAATGTAAATCTACAAATAATGGAGTGCCATGTGCATGTTTCATGTGTTGTGGTTTTAGAAACTGAGGGCATGCTGTCTCTCAACAATAGCCATAAAAGGTACTGATCTAAGCAGACTATATAGAGAAATAATTATTTCTGTCTCTCTCCTACCAGCTCTGTGAAAAGCAGGGCTCTGTACAACCTCCCTGTCATATTGTTTACATGCCTACTAGAAGTGGCTGTGTTTTTATTTGTCACTCAACCTGTATGTGTCAAGCACACAATGACAAGGGTATCTAGTCTCCTCACCCTAGTGGCAAACTACAGCAGAGAAATTCATAAACAGAAACTTACTGGTGAATTATCCACATCCACAAAGTCTGCTTCTTACCAGTGTAGAGACAGACGTGCTGCTGTTAGTTTGAAATTATTTCGAGCTGCTGGAAGGCATAAAACAAAAATCCCCCCATGAAGTCTCCTCAGTCATACTGAGATAGAGGGGCACCTGGGTTGCCCAGATATGGGACCCTGAATAAACATCTGAGAAAAGTCCAAAAAGCAGTAGCCTGGCAGGAATAGTGCTGACACCTCTCTAGCTTTTGACAGCTTTCTGGCACTAGTCATAGCTGCAAGCCTTATTCTGCAGGTAGACTATCTAGCCTGCTGCAGACTTGTAATATTGGCACTAATATATGTTTATGAGGAAAACAGACGGAAGCTAGTAATTTGTACTGTTGAGTGGGGACCTTTGGAAGATGGTGTTTGAAAGTGTAAAATATGTCAGGCACACTCTTTGGATTGTAAAAAAATGGTGAAGCAGTTGTTAGCAGAACACAGAGGATCAAAAAAAAGCCAGAAGTTCAGAAACCAAGTCTCAGCTTATTCTTCGTTATCAATCAGGATAACAAACTAGACACAGGCAGCCAGCCCATCTCAGTAAAACTCCAGAAAATCTTTGAATTAAACTTGAAAAAAAAAATCTTTTGAGCTGCTTCCTCTGCATCACTTCATGTTGTAGCAAGTGCATTTTTCACCATGCAGTGGAAGAAACTGGTCTGACTTACCTCTGACCAGACTTTTCTGGCTCTTCACTGGAGTTTTTCTCAAGCCTGCTGTTGGGGTGTTGTTTCTAGTTTGTCAGCTCTGCTGGGCACAATAATGAGGCTGGCCATGCAAACTTTGGCTACATGTTTCATGGTCCTGAACTGCTTTAAATTTCATTTCTTTCTATCATGCAACTTTATGGTGTTCTAAAAGTTGTTCCACCTATCATCAGCAGAGCTGCCTGGAAAAACTTATTTTTCCTCATTTCTTTCCTACATGCATGCCACAGGAGTAAAACCCCAATGATTAGCATGTTTAAAATATATGAAAGATGTAGGGTCAAGTGCCATTACAAAGGTGGGTTACTGTGAGACAACTTCTTATCTGTATGGAGAAATAACTGGCAGTGTCACTGCAGCGCTATAAAGGTCAATCTGCTCAATGCATCTGTTTCATATTGTATTTTTCTGACATTTTTTTGCTTTTGAGTGAAGATCACAGCTAAAGTCAAATCTTCTATTTGTTATTCAAGGTGGAGAAAATTTCAGCAACCTTTTGTAGTTGACTTTTCTTTGCCAGGCACGTTAAACTGCTTTTTGTACTGATTTTGTGTGTAAAAAGTATACATACATGTGTGCCTGTGCCTACATACATACATACATACATACATACATACATACATATGTACATACATACACACATACATATATTAAAACAAACAAACAAACAAACAAATAAATATGTATATGTATATATATATATATTTACTTCACCATACTTGTTGCTATTGGAGATGTCATTTTTCACCTGAAGGTTAAAATGAAGATTTCAGAGATTTGTGATATAAAATATACTGTGCTTTCTCGTTCTAGCGGGACATTTACCAGTGTATCAGAATTATGTGCCAACATGATTAGATTCCCTGGGATTTCAATTGATTTTGGTATTTGGATTCTAAACAATAGCTTTGTTCTACAGCTTGATACTGACTCCTGATCTGAAGAGATACTTCAAACAATTTCCTCCATGTGTCCACATATTTGCACATTATGAAAAATAGATTTTAAGACAACCAATTTTCAAATAGTGGTGCATGGATAAAATAGTAAATGCATGTCCTGGTTTGGGGCAAATTTCAATTTTTGAAAATTCAGCATCATGAAGTCATCTCAGTACACTGCACATTTAGAGATTGTATGTTTGTTTTGATGGAGTTTTATTTTCTTCATTTCTATAGTTGAATATTTTGCAGAGTAAAAGTGTACATTTGAATGACTGTTTGACTTCTCTTGGAAGGAGTTTGGGAGTCTTTTATGAGAAAGGAATATAACTCTCTCACTATTACTGTTTGCTACCTCCAATAGTAAAATATTAGCAGTCTTAAACTTTTTATTTGAGTGACCGTTCTCATTGCAGTATTGTATGTATTGCAATACAAAAAAAAGTCATACAGAAGCAAAAAGTCCTGCTACATGAATGCAGTCATCTGGAGTCTCTGAAGGTGGTAGTTCTATAAATGTAACTAAAGACTTATATAGTTCTATTTTTAAATTCTTCCTGAAAAATATTTTTTAAAATTATTATATTTTAAGAAATGTGTGCTCAAAATAGAATTGCATTTTTTGTGCTAACTTTGAGTTCTCTAAGTTTTGTTATATTTAGATATAATTATGATAGCTTAAAATAAAGAAATTATAATTTTCTCTTTTTCTTTACAGAGTCACAGTGTACACTCTGTGGGGAGCCTGAAGGTGAGTGTGTTTTCCTATTAATATTTTTCAAAGCAGCTAGAGGTGAACAATTCACTTTAATAATACTCATTTACAATAGATTGGAAATAGCACATGAATGATGGAAACCAATGAAAGACAGTCTACCCTATGTTAGATACAAAAAATTATTTGAATTAATCTGAGCACACGGTCCAGGCAGGAAATACCATAAAGGACAAATATTCCATTAGAACAAAAACTGAAATATTTACTTATTATTTTGTATGTTTTTCAAACTAATTTGTCAGTAAGTGAGAGTGTAAAGAGACATTTAAGGACATCAATTTGAGAATGGAAAACATAGAAACTGGACATAAAAGAGAAATGAAACATATTTTTAGATTAGATATTACATTTAAAGAGAGACTAACACATTTTAGCAGATGAAGTGAATAAATACTGCTTCTGAAATAAAGATAATTAAGCTGAAACCTATGTAGTTCAAATATGTGCCCACATGACCGCATTTGATGGTTTGTTTTGTTAGGGGTTTTTCCAAGTTTTTCCAATTTCAAGACTAGTTGAATACCAAGATGAGACCCACATTTTACGTAAATGAATGCTCGATTAATGAGAATATTATTTTTAAAGTATACCATTATTGAAGAAAATATCTCTTATTTATTTATTTATTAGCATTGGTGCTCTTGTAAAGAAAATGTTAAAATGTTGACTTAGTTTGAAAACAACCATCTGGAGTCTTTCTAAGGAACAGAATTCAAGATAGTCAATGTAAATGCTGGAGCGAAGTATATGAACTAAAAAAAAAATTATAGATTTTTAGATTGTTCACCAAAGCATTCAGTTTTACTTCTTGAATAGTTGCCGAAAAAAAAGTTTCAGCTTCTTATAAATTTAGAAGGGACAAGTTATTAAGCTATGAAGCCTGGAAGTGGAAGGTTTGGAGACCTTGCATGTAGTGAAATAACTCAATAAATTAAACAGTAATTATCTCCTTCTCTTTTGTCGTCTACTGACAAATAATTCTTTTAGAAATTTGTTTTGACTGCATTCCTTTAATAAACAGTCAATTGTTGATTTTTTTCATTTTCTTTTTCCTTTATTTGATAAACGTATAATAGTACAGATACATGTATGAAAAGGAAAAATGAGATTGGTGTTTGTTTGCCTTTCATGAGATATTTCTCTCCTGATAAGATTGGCCAACTTTAAAGTTATGCATTAGATTAGTTCTGTTTTATTATATGCTGTGCCTGCTTTGTAACAATAGTTTTCCTTTCTTTTCATTACTGCTCTTTCATATCTCTTCAGCTTTGCAAATATTAATAAATATATATGGACTTTGTAGAAAGGGAATTTTTTAAAAAAGCAATTTTTTAAACATTTATATGACTAAAAACCCACATTCAAAAAATAACTATGCATCACTGTAGGAACAGGCCTCAAGAACATAACATTCAGTTTTTAGCTGTACAGAAACGAACTTTCCCAGGAGTGAATGTCTCCTGGATCACCAGTCTCTCCTCTAAAACACAGTATTAGTGGAATGTTACTTATTAATTCTCTGCCTCAGTTTTAAAAATATTGATATAACTGTCACCTTTGATTAGTGACAAGACTTAGAATCTGGTATTTCCCTTGCCAGATTACCACAAATTCTTATCTAACACTGCTCATTCACAGAAGTTTGATATGTGATTTTGTGATAAAGAAGCATTTGCTCTGGGGATACGACTTCAGTTTTTAAAAGCCTTCATATCTCTGTTGTATAAACCAAAACAAAAATCCCAAAACAATACAAAAACCAACAAAAAAAAACCCCAAAAACCCCACAAACAAACAAAAAACCCTGTCAAAAATATCCTTTTCCTATGCAACATTGTATAAATTTTGCTGTGGTTCCATAGTACACTAAGAGAAGGGATGAACTAAAAAAATCAAGTTTCTGCAGTGTTCTAAGTGTAATTTCTGACTTTCCTCTGTACACTTTTTCAGAAATTTGAGATACTTTGTGGCTTGTAGTTTGCTTTTTAGGAATCTGAGGAAAATTCAGATGGCATCAGTTAAAGTTAGGTACTGTTTGCCTCCAAGTTCCTTTTTTCTTCCTCCTTTCCAGATTTAAAAAAAAAAAAAAAATCAAAGTTCACTAAGTCCCTAAAGTACTTTAGTATATCAAGGTGAAATTGCAGAATTATAGGACAGACATGCACAGTGTAGTCCTCCTATACTAGTTTCCAAAGTGTTAAGCAGAGATTCATCTGAGAAATAGTAAATGTGGGGAAATTTCCCCGGCTTGGGTGAGAGGAAGACAATGTTTCACATCTTATATTTTCTGGGTTCCTCTGAAGCTGTTTATGCCATTTCTTGGAAGACCTGCAGGCAGCTAGGTGTGTTCTGATTGTGTTTGGCCTCCTGTAACAGAATGGAAGCACTTTGCAAGCCTCAAATATTGATTGTCACATTGGTCAGCTGTAGTGTCACTGTTCTCATTATGGTTTGTCCTTTCTCTAACCACCACTCCCCTTTCCAAACCAGCAGTTTTGTCCTGAATTAGCTGAGTGTCATAAAAATGACTGTGTAAAACAGAGCTTTTTGCTGGGGGCACTTTGCCAAGTCTTTAGCAGTTAGTGCTGCACTGCAGGAAGCAAGTGCATTTATCTGCATACACGTTGTTGCACAGGTGTGGAACAATGTGTGTGCACCGTGCATGTTTTGTAGAGTGAAAATGTATCAGATATGGAAGGGAGATATGAATTATGAGAGTACAGATTTATTATTTCAGTGTTTTGCCTGGGAACTTGTGGCTCTGCAGTTAAATGTGTCACATGTCCTCCTTTGCGTCGAATCAGAAGAGAATCAGCTGGACAATAAGCCTTTTTTATGAGCTGTAAAGATGTGGGTTCAAAAATCATGTTTAAAATCAGTTTGCTCTGTTATTGATAGTGTGCCAGCCACCATTCCTGCCAGTGTGAGATATTTGAAGACCATCAGGTTTTTTTTATACTGGGAGGAAACTAAAGTTGCAGAATCCCATTAGTGTGGCTGCTTCAAGCAGATCCATCTTCTGGAAACACAACAGCAGCAATGACGTGTTTTCAGAGAGGTGACAACAGCTACATTTGGGGAAGTGATCTGCAGTTGATAGATTATATTGTCATGGTAAACATTGCTGTGTTGTTCTTTGCTATATTCCTGCTCAGATTTTAAGTGAGCATGGCATGTTATAGACACGTGTCTAGCTCAGTATTTGTGACAGCTGAAGTACTCTGTTAGACACACTGGTGTAGTCATGAGGAGTTTCAGGAAGTGTTATCCCCATAAATCCTCTAGCAGGTATTTCTGTTCTTTCTAAAACTTTGTATTTCTTCACAGAAGGTTTTGAAAGGATGATATGATCAAATATTATTTTCTCTGTTATCAGAGCAGAAAACAAGTACTTTTGGTGGCAGCTAAGGTTTCAGTAGACCACTTCATCTTCTCAAAGCCTTTACAAATGAAAGCTTTTTTCCAAGGAATTTTTAATATCATTATTAACTCCAGTGGTGTCTTACTCTTTCTATAATTTGTCCAGGTAATTCAGATTCTTCCTCAGTGTCTCAGATCTCTTTTGGGCTGTGGTATACACCTACAGTTTGAATTAACTTCATCCATTATTTTTTGCCAGTAACTGACACAAGAACTGGTTGGTGTTGTTAGACTTACTGGGTTTGTGGTAGCGAAAAATAGTGAGTCTTTTAATTAGTAAAATAAATATTCTAAGCAAAAGAAGAGCTAAGAGTAGATCTATTTCTTATTGTATCTCACATTGCACATTGGGTTTTTTTTTTCCTAAACTTGTTCTTCTGTTAAATTAAACGGTTAATAGTTCATACAGCTAATGAATAGATACTGAATGACTCTGAGTGTCAAAAGATTCAGAAATTTCTCACTATTGTATTTTATCTGATACTAAATCCAACTGTCAGAAGATTAGGGATTTTTTTTTTTTACTGTTGATTTAAAATTTGAGCTCAGATACCCACATAATTTTGTCTTTCTCAGAGAAAAAATGCTTGTGCAAAATTTTTAGCAGTTACAAGAATACTAGAGTATGTCACAGATTTATCTTTACAGAAGTTTATGTCAATTACTTGTAGGAAGATTTTTAATATGATTATAGTGGAAGATGAACTTAATTTATTTTTATTCTAATTTTATTTATAAAAAAAAGTTTTGAATGTTCTGAAATAAAAGCAAATTGTACTGTTTAATTTTATTTGCTCACAAGATGCACAAAATATTCAGTATGACTTGGGAAATATAAGAAACATAAAAGAATATTTGACAGTAACAAAAAAACCTCTATATCCCTGCATGAAAAAAATGTCTTTTTCAGCTATGTTAATATTAGAGAGATGTATTTATTTCAGGTGCTCTCAGCTTTGGTGCCTTCTATGCTCTGGTTAATGCTAGTCTGTTGGAGTTTGGGGGAAAATAAGTCTGTTTTTTTGCTTTGTTTTGTTGGTCTGTTTTATTTTGTTTGGTTGGGGCTTTTTGTTCAGTTTTAATTTTGTTTTTCTACTTTAAATAAAGAATCCAGAGAGTACACAGTTCAAAAAATACCCTAAACTTGGCAATATGTCTTAATATTGATGATGTTCCATCTGTGTAGTTTTGGCTCTGAATATAAACATTTCCCTTGGTATCTCATGGAAGATTATTGCAGGCATATTGATAACCCCAGAGAATTTCCTTAATCTTCATTTTGCTAATCTTAACATTTAGTAATCTACACTGAGAGCTGAAAGTTTTACCACTATTAGCAATGACTTTCAAGAGTCTGTAATCTTAACTTTTTATACTTCTGCTGTATTTACTAGACCAACAATTGCCAGTAATGAAACAAAAGTTTTATTTGCTGAGGAAGCAAAGTACATTTCACAACACAGAATCCTGACATTTTAAGGAAACAATAATAGATAATAAAATGTACCTTGCCTAATTTTAATATTTCTTCTTTTCCTACTGCTTATACAAAAACACAATTGTTTCTTCACATGAAAAGTTTTCTTGTTCTATAAATGTAACATGAAATACTTAAATAGGTTATGGTTCCTGCTATGAACATAATAATAATATTTCAAAATTATCACCTGAAGTGATTGAGATAATGCTGAGTTTATTCAGCCATGTATAAAAAAAAAATGTTACTTTAGGGTCAAGATCTTCAATCTTTCTGCTTTTATCTATTTGTACACCAACACCTTGGTTTTCATGAACAGAAACGTTTTTACCTGGGTGAGCTTCCTTCCTAGCATTTAAATAATGATAAATAAAATTACTGGTAGTCTGAAACTTCTTCCTGATGCAAGTATTGTTAATAAACATTTTTTAAAAATTCTTTAGTTACTACTCTCAAAGTGATTTGATTTGTCATTTTTATAGAAACTTTTAAAATATTCACAGAATTGTATTGCTGTTGTACTGCATTGAGTAGTCTGTACATACTGAGCTATTTTTTTTACAGAAAAAAGGCAAATTAGTTACACCACATTTTTTAAAATAACCTGAAAATTTTGGAGATTGCGTGAATCTAAATATTTTTAATCTCTTTCTCACTGGGCTAGTATGTGAAATTCTACCAATTACTTTCTTTGGGATACCAGGTTAGAGTATATTAATAATGGGCATTATTCTTGAACTGCGCTGGGTTTTATATAAAGTGAAGAGCTGTGATGTGTATCATGATTGTTAGGAAAGAGTTATAGTATTTTTTTCTTGAAACAGTGTTGAATAACAGGTTGCTGCTGCATTTTCATGTTGCCTGCCTTTAGGCAAACAGCAAAAGTTGTCTACATCATGTCTGCTAAAGTTTTAGTTGCTGAAGAAGTTCTCATTGTCTGGCTATACTTGAAATATTTGAAGACTCAGTTTTGAATCTTTAAATTTATATAGTTTAAAAGTTATATATGACATTATTAAAATTAATAATTTTGTCTATAACTATAAAGCTTCCCATTTTATCTAGTTGAATCAAAATGGAGACTGGTATGTTCAAAAGCCCAGGTCCTATGTAAATTGAGTGTGAGATATGGTGGTATTAATTTTGTTTCTTTTATAGTCTATCTTGTGGTTACTTAAGACAGAAACATTTAAAGAAACAAATCTCATTTTATTTTAAGAAAATAAATTATTTTCTTTAACAAAGTGTGTGAGAGTCCATCACTTAATTTATATTTAGAATAAATTAAATTAATTATTCAGCTCTTTTTCCTTCTCATATGTACAGGAAACAGCTATACTCAAAACTACATTATTATTTTTGGGTTTTTTTCATCTACTGATCCACTCCCCTGAGTTTTGCAAACCAAAAAAAAGAAAAAAAAACTGATTTAATTTAGATAAATAGGATGTAATCCCAAATGCAAATTCATTTCACATTCTTGTGATTAAACAAACAAATAAAACCAAAGACAAGGACCGTATTATCTCTTTTGCTCCAATATGACCGAATAAGTGAAAAGCTGATTAAATTTCAGGGGATGAGGGGAGAAAAGGCCTCAAAGGCTATAATCAGCACACACTTTAGGCTTTATGCAGCATTAAAAATGTGAATATTTCCTCTGCCAACAGTGGATGAAGTTGCAAATGTAATTTAGTCTGTAGGGGAATAAATTTTCTCAGGACTGCAGTGTTTGCTGGAGTGGAGGCCAGTGTAAGTAAGATCAGTATTTTAAATTATTTAAATATTTTCAATTTACCTTTGCATAGAAGTAGATGTGTATATATGTACACTTCTTGCTTCCATTTTTCTTCTTTTTCTGTTTAACACATTTTCATATTACATGGAATGTCCTGTTTTGAGTAGTTGTTCTTATATGTCAGATTTGTCTGCTGAATGTTAATTTCTGCAGAAGGACTTTCCACTTAAAGATGCTGTTTTAGAATTATGTCTCATAAATGAAAACTTTCATAGTATGGACTGTCTGTGCTTTCCCTTAGCTTCTAATTTCCATGCTCTGCAATTCAACTGTAATACTTTTTTGTATGTATACATAGCAGAACTCTTTCCATTGAACAATAATGTCCACAGAATACTGTCTACAGCTTCTACGTAAAGGGGGCACATTTCAACTTTCAGTCCTTATTTAATTTACTATGAATTTGACTCAGTAAAGCTGAAATAGCTGATATTGTGGGTCAGAGGTTTTTTTGTTCTGCAGTGTGTAGATTGGAGTGGACAGTTTGCAAATTTGATTTGATTTTCACCATATCACTCACTGGACCTGTCCTTTAGTCCCAGGCTCAGGGAAGGCTCAGATCCTCATCCTGGCCTCTGCAGACACCTGCTTAAAAGGAAACCCAGACTTGCCTTAGCTTCCAGTTTTATATCTAGCAGGAGCCTTGTGCTACTGGGGAATTGTTGGTATGTTTGTCTTTTTCTAGGAAAAGGTGAGGCTAATTCTAAATGTAAAACTGAACATGAGTGAGATTCAAAATGGTCAAAGTGCCACTGGATCTTTTGTATGCATGATTAAGTTATTGTTTCTCAATCAGTGTTTAATTCTTCTGGGTAGAGGGAGAGTCTTTAAAAAATCTGCAAGAGTGAAGTTTGAGAATCATAAATGTAACAGAAAGCAGAGAAAAACTTCCATTCCTATCACCACATACTGCGACCTTCAAGACTGAATATTTCCAATTCATCTTCTGAAACCTATGCACAAATAAATTACATGATTATTATTGCACACATATACATTTCATTCTGACTGAGCAGATCATGAATGATTTTTACTTTGAATCCAAATCATCAGTCTGAAAAGGTTAAGAAATAGTGTGCTAGCAAAAGAAACATGGTTTTGAAGACAAAACCGGCATTAATTTAAAAGACATTTCCATGCAGAGAGAATGCTGGTTTCTCCTAGACTGTACATTTGCATAAATCTTAGATAACTTCTGGCAACATTCATCTCAACAATGTATGAAAATCCTGAGCTCTTACTTAGTGCAGAGCTGCAACTGATATTAGTGGAAATATTATGTAGAAAAAGAACTAGGACTTTCACAGCAAAGAACTTCAAGCAGATTGATTTAGTCTTCTGTACTTGCTGATTATTTTCTGTAAGCTTTCATCACAATTTTAGTCACAGAAATCTTATAAAATATTAAAGGCAATGTTTTAATGTAACAATATGTGACAAAGAAATAGCTTTCAGAATGTGATTGGAAATACTTTTTTGTATCTGCTGATTGATTGTTCATGAAAATGAAAAATATGATGGCAGCAACTGTGTTAATAACAATTAGCTTGTGCAGATGAACGTTAAATAAACTTTTCAGTGCTGATCTCTAAAAATATTTCAGAAAAATCTTGACAGGGTACTGTTCCAGTTACTGGAAAAATGCATTTCCAGATGCATCAAGAGGCAGCATATCTTTCACAGTGAAATTCCTACCCCAGAGCTGGTTTAACAAATTTTAACTCCACACAATATAGCAGAAACTTGGGTAAGTTTGTTCTTTCCCCACAGCTTATTTTCTCAGTGGTACAAATGGACTACCATTGAATGCCTCAGCATGCCTAGCAAAAGGAATAAACCCTTACATTAATGCTTCACAAAGGTCATGGTTCACCCTTTACTTGTTTTACCTAACATAGCCCATGAAAAGATAGTGGGATAAGTGTATTCTGTCAGATATAGGGCTTTGTACACGGTCCAACAAGTTATGTGGAAGAAAATGATAATAATTTTGTTCACTGTTTAGAATTCAACTTTCAATGTTGAGCTTGGTTACACTAATGTTCATTATCAGCATTCCTTATGAGACAGACTAATTATTAAAACATAGAAATAATTTATCTTTCAGTCCATGTTGAGACAGTAATCTCTTGGGGGTTTTTAGCTTGTGCTAAATTTTCATTATACCATTCAATTTTTTGTTTGTCAAGTATATAATAACAGGGTCCTTTTTAAGAACTGAATGTCTGTGTTTGCAAATCAGACTCCATTCTGAAAAGAAACTTTTAGGATAATTCCATCTCAAAAATCTTTGTTCCTTACCAAGAACATCCAAAACTAGGGATGGAACAACATTCCTCTTGTAATTATTGGAAATTATGGATTTTGTGAACTGAAATTAGACTTTAAGTTAATGCTGTGAATGGTACCATGGATTTTTTTTTCCTCAATAACCTTCAGTTCATCATGTAGATATAGAAGAAATTACTTCCCTTACTGATGAAGAACATGTGGGTGTTTTCTGTCTTCCTTTGTTTTCCTTTGTATTTACTGTGTATAAACTACATTAAAGATAGTTCTGTTCTAGACATAGTGATTTTCACTTTTTTGTTGGTGAAGCACCTGATTAATTGGTTGTTTAACCACTGCAGTATTTGCCTTGTACCACAGAAACAACAGGGAGGATCTGGAGGATATTCCTGAAGAAAAGCCAAAAATCTTTTTTGTTTGGTCTGTGCTAGCAGACTAGACACTTTATCATGAAGAAAAGTCCATGCAGTTCAAATTCTGACCTTTTCTTTTGCAGGCTAAATCTGATTTTTGATATCATAAAGTTTATGTATGTGTTATGTTTTCTAGCTAGCCACTTGCTGAGAGTTTAAACCCAACTTGGGAGAGGGTTTTTTGGAATGATTTACTTCTTATTGTAAAAGTGCTTTCATAAAAGAACATGTTATTGCTGTCTCTGCCATGAGAAACTTTTTGCAGCAATCAATATGTGATTTAGAAATCCTGCTTGATACCAAAGTTTCTCTGCCTGCAAAAGTTGGATCTGAGTGCACCCTGTTTTAAGGATGGGGCTTTTTTATAATCTGTATGTGAATATCTTCATATTGATCTAAAACCTAAAAAAGGTAAAAGGAAAAATTCTTGCTTTAGGAGAAAGACTCACAGTGTAGGGTTTCTAAGCTTCAACTACCATAGATATAAGTGCAGCTCCCACAAGACATATGACAAGGACAAATTCAGCTTTCAAGGTTAAATTCTAGATATTTGGTAAATAAGCAACAAATTCACTGACTTATGGAGGACTTCAGGTAGAAAAGTGATCAAATTCCACTTAACAAAGGAGAACCCAGAATTGTGGAAGAGAGGTAAAATTTTAGATAATGGAACTTATACAAGAGCAAAATTGGGAAAACAACTTCTGAGCTATCACCAAGAGCAGGAAGGAACCAAGGAAGGGAGATCTCTCTCTGCGATTTATTTTCATGACACAGTATAAGCTGTTTTTCTTGTGCTGGATCATGACTTAAGTCACAATAAGATAAATGTGATTTATTTGCACAATCTTTATAAATATAATTTGTTTGTTAGTGTTCAATGTCTTTAACCTTGAAAAGGTGACCTCAGATTACCCATAACCTGAGGGGAGACAGACACATTTATGATCTCCCAAACCAATATAGCTGAGCTTCAAATTCTCATTTTTGTGACATGAGAATAGAGAGACCATGGAAGGAGATTAAACACATCCATTTCTCTTACTGGGAAAACCAAATACAGAAGCATCATCTAGCACAAAAGATCAGCTGTGGGTATGATAGAAGATGTAACAGAAGAGGGAAAAAGACCAATTTTGTAGCTGGAATTCTTTCTCTAGTCCATTGATGCAGGATTTTTTCCATTGTCATAGCCTCTAAAGGACAATTGTCTTGACACCTGCAGTGAATTTGGCCCCATTTTAGCATTTTAGTACGTCTGTGGAAGACAATTGTACTCTGCTAAATCACATAGTACCTTTCTGCCATAATTATTTCAACAGAGCAAGCTCAGGACTTGATGTATCTGACTGAGTAGGCAACACAAACTGAAATGATTAATGTGTTTGAAATAGGACAGTTAAGGAAATTTTGCACCAAGTTTTTTACTACAAGACAGATGAGGCTGAATAGTTTGTGCCTGCATCTGTGCTCTATTCCTAACATTATCTTTTAAAAAGATCAGCCTGTGAATATGAAGACATATAAAGGCTTGTACAATATATTTTAACTAGACATTGACAAATCAATCATTCTAACTCACAGTGGAAAGAAATAGGCAATTTGTTACTGTCTCCAAGAATGATGGAGATAGCAGGAAGATTTAGAGGAGAATCCCAAGTGGAACATTGACAGAAGCAGAAACAAAATACAGCCCTAGCTGACTATGTAGCCTACTGTCCCTGCTCACTGATTGCAAGGTCTTGCAGTAAAAGTACAATTGCTACTTGGTTCTAAACAACAAGCATTCTGTAGCAAACCTACGTTACCATCACAACTGAAAAATGAGATTACTCATTAACATCTGATGAATTACATTTACAATGGAAACTTCAGAAACAACTTACTCTGGAGATATAACTTCGGTACTTGGAATTAAAAAGAATAATGTTCCATACTGTATTCTGGGATGCTGCTAAAAATACATTTTTTAATTACGAGGTCATTTTAAATAATATGTTATCATAAGTAAATTAAAAAAGATACAATCACTCTATATGATTTTCAGGCTATTTTCTCCAGAAAAAATCTGCTTCCAGAGAATTAAGTGCTTCCAAGAGAGAATTAGAAAAAAAAACCTGATGAATCAACATTTGGATCACTTTTGAGGTTTAAAAGCTGTAGTAGTAAACAGCACAATTAGGTAGTAAGAGAACAGTGTCCTATTTTAATCTGTTGTGAATCAGCTGTGATCACATCACAAAATGCTGTGCCATTCAATAGGGATCTAAGTGACCACAGCAATAGAAGGCTCTGAGGCAGAACCTAACACAACTGGTTTTAAAAAGGATCACAGAATGGTTTGGGTTGGAAGGGAACTTTGTATCATCCAGTTCCAACCCCCCTGCCATGGGCAAGGACACCTTACACTAGACCAAGTTGCTCAAAGCCCCATCCAAACTGGTGTTGAACATTGTCAGGGAAGGAACATCCACAACTGCTCTGGGCAACCTATTCCAGTGCCTCACCTCCCTAATAATGAAGAATTTTTCCCTAATATTTAATCTAAATCTCTCTGGTTTTCAGTATAGTAAATACATAAGGTGTAAACTGTGGTCAGAATGTTTATACTTGTTTTGTAATGACTGATTGTTTACTAAATTTTAAATTCCAAATAACATCTAGGATGTTTTGGTTGAGTCCACAGAGACCTTCTTAGTAAGACGTATGATCTAAAAAGTGATCAAATGTACAGTGAAGACAAAGGGAATTTATGAAGCAAAAGTGACACTATTTAACAGAAGCAACATTTTAATAAAATTTGTAGAACTGAATGATAATTGTTTTCAAACTAAAATGTGGGAACCCAGCAGGGCAATTCCAAAAATGTCAGGCTCTTTCTCTTTGACTGACTTAGAAAGAGATAAATGCATTGTAAATATTCACAGCTTTGATGTTCTCTTCCACTCACCAATTCCTTATGGAACATTTTTCACTCTGTGGTAAACATCTCTCCTGAATCACCCTGAATTTAGTGCTATAACTCCCTCCATTCCTCTTTCTGTTTCCTTGCAGCATCATGTATCATACTCCATCTACTAAAATATGCACAGTAGAGAATTTTGTTTCTTGTTTGAACAGGTAATACATTGATTAATAAATGCTGCATAATTTATTGAAGAAGTAATTGCTCATACAGTGGTATATTAAGCTTCCTAGCTATACTGAACTTCTGGGAGGCTTTTTTCAGGTTCTAATTTCTGGTGGAATAACATTGATACAGTGTCTCTCCTCAGGAGAACTGACTGTTATGAATATTAATTTTAAAGGAGTGATCTGAAAGTTTAGGTTGAGGTTAATTTTCGAGGAAAAGGTCAGACCTGTTGTAAAGAAAACATATCTTGGAAATGTAGGGACTAAGATGACAATGTGCTTATTAATGTTTTATGAAACAAATATACTCCATAGCTGATTGACAAGGTCTCCTTCAGATGTGAGAGATCCTTCAGTCCCTGTTCCACTTAGTTCAGAACAGGAACACTGAAGCTGAGTCTGCTTTCCAGATGAATGCTCTGGTCTGGATTAAAGTCTAATGTAGAACAGATATCCAGTGGCCTATGTAATCCTTCTTTCTTTGAAAGAGTAGATGGTTGTTTATCCATAATGATACAAGAGAAACAGACACATTAACCAAAAGCAAAATTCAGTCACCTATTCTGGTTCTGTTTTTAAGGAATGAAAATGAAACAAAGGAAGTGCATTAAGAGAACAGCTCTATTCAGTGAATAATTCCATCTGCATAACTTCAGTTTGTTTGGTATTTCCTATGGTTTACATTTTTATAGTTTGAGAAATGTTAATGTGAATAATCAGATCTAAAACATGGCCTCTCAGTATATATTCTAACATGTTTAAGAGACATTTGTAGTAACACCACATTTTGGAGAGACTATGCAGTGGATTACCAGGTTTAAAATCTCACTTTTAGCAACATTAATTTTACTGAAAATTATTTGGAACATTAAAAGGAGAAGCTTGCTATGCTTGCTGCCAGTAGGTTTCTCGGCGATGTTTAGGATGCTGACATCAGCCTGTCTGGTTTGGATTCATTGAGCTTACAGCCCTGGCTAAAGCAAGGAGAGTGCTGGTTCCTGGACAGCAGCTTCACTGACCTTGCTTGATCCTATCTTCATCAGCTCCCAGGGATTGATTTCAAACTGAGTGTAAAACAAGTACCTTCTTCAGTGACTCAATAACCCGAGTCTGGCTGCTTAATGTATGATTTTCATGTTTTTATTGTATTTCAGAAACAAAAAGATGAAGTAATATTCTGTTTATCAACATGTTTTGTTTACCCTCAAGTCAATTTGTGTCTCTTGCCATTTTACTGCACTGAGCAGGGAAACAGCCTTGATCCTCAAAAGACATCAAGTGTTTACATCAAGTAACAAAGGCAAGCTCAAGGGTTGCTCTCTGAGTACACATCAAAGCTTCAATGAGTGGATTGTTTTCCACATTAGTTTTTAATGAGAAAAAGAAAAGGTGTTAATGTAAAGAAACAAAGTTTGTAATTAAGCCTATAGTAGGAAACATATTCCTGAAACAGAACATCTCAGTTTTTTAGGTAAGATTTATTTCTATATCCATTCTGTCCTTTGTCTCATTTCTCAACTGACGCACAAGACAAGATTGGTGTAACTGATCTACAAATTATTTCCCTCTCTTCCCACTGTGATTTCCTTTCTTTTGTCTTATTTCAATCAAGTAGGCTTTGTAAAAGTATAAATTAAACAGTTCAATACCACTTGTGACTGTTGTGATTACTAACTCTTTTTTCCAGACCTGCATATTTAATGCATAAGATAGCTGAATGGGTAATCAGAGAGACAACTTGCAACCCGAGTACAAATAAATTGAGACCAATATGTAGTTCCTATTTTTTGTATGGAAAAATATTAAATATTTTGAAAAGTCCTTCAAATCTTTCTCTGCTGCCCCCTCCCCTTGTCCCTAAATGTCCATGGACTGCACTTATAATGCAGCACAAGTGTATGCTAGTAAGGATGATTGACAGAATTGCCTTGGAGATTGTGTGATGAGGAATGAAAACTGCTGCAGCTCTCAGAAGATCTGCAACAGGATGGCAATTGTTTGATCAGCTGTGGCATCCCTACTAAAGCTCTGGTGAGACTGGAGCCTTTCAGTCTTCTAGAATTCAGGCATGTCAGAGCTTTGGCTGTTCCCAAAGCACAGCAATGCTGTGAAGATGGGAAGAAAGTCACTCACAGAACTGTAGCTGCTGTGCTCTGTGTCTGGAATGCATAAAAGTCTCAGACTCTTGGATATGTGTTTCAGGAGCTGAAGGTGAGCAAGTTACCTACTGGCACATTTACTAGAAGAAGGTGAAATAATCTATTCTTGGAGGAAATTCAGAACTGGAGAGGTTATTAAAAAAAAAAGAAAAAAAACCCCAAATATAACAAAGCCACAAAGGAAACAGGGTAGAAGAAGGAGGTGCCATGGGAGCAGCAACAATATTGCTGATGCAGCATTATCTAGAAATTGGGTTTATGAGTGAGACAAAGGGTCATTATCACAAGACACTTGTACATTTTGCAGTTGACCTACTGGGCCATGAGGACAATGACAGAAATCTTCCACCGGATCTTCTGAAGTACACAGCTGCCAGGCCTTGGACCAAGAACAATGTATGCACTTTTAAATACAAAATTCAGCTGTGAAATGGCTGGTCAATCAACAACCTAAGAAAGGCTGATATATTATTTGTTTAGTTGTCTGCTTAGTTGCTCAATTGAGCACGTGCTTTGTCTTAAGCAGTCAAGTTGAAGTATTTCATTATATGGTAGTAATAACCAGCTTAAGCCTGTGCTGACATTTTTTGTTGAATTAGGTATCTTTTTGACAGCTATGGAAAAAGAAAAATTATTTGTTTCATAGATCAATAGGGCTGCCCCACCTACAATTGAATTCCCATTGAAAACTAGGCATCAGCTGGCTCTTAATTATGAAGTCAGCCTTAATTGTCGAGAATGTATACATTCACTGAATACAGTGAAGCAATGTTGAGTAGCATGGAAAAAAAATGGGATTTAATGGCTATATATCAGGAATTTCAAGGATGGATGTAAGAATTTCTACTGTGCTGTACTTGCATAATCATGTTACCAAAACTACAAAGCTGAAATTAAGAATGATTTAAAATGATAAAACCCTGAAATATCTGAAATGGGACCTGTTTATGAATACTTTCTCTATGCAAACCTGTATTTTAAAAGCCTACTTTCCATTAGAACATTGCTGCTGTTGTTAACTGACGGTCAAGATTCTTACATCTATTTTATCAAACTAGTGATATAAAACTTTTTAATAGTTTTTTATCAAACTTTTGATATAAAGATATCCCATAATACCTCTAGCAGTTAACTCATCCCTTGTAAATGCAGAAAGAAGTTTAATTTGCTGTTGCACAAAATCTCCTGTCAGGTGTCTGCTGATACAAAAACAGCACAAGACTTTTTCTTGCAAAAAGACATTCAGACAAAAGTGCATATGTATTCAAAGTGAGGTCTTTTATAATTTTAATCAGTTTTGAGCTTAATATGTTTAATATCCTTTATTTACTATTTAATGTAGCTCCCCTTTGATGAGAAACAAGCAGCTAATGATCTGCAAAATGCTTCTTTGTAACTAAATTCTAAAAGCATTTGACAATTAATTGAATTAATTATGTCTTGAAACCTGCCATTCTGGGAATATTCTAGCTATTGATAGAAAGCCTGCTTTCTATACATGAAGCATATTTTTCTCTGCCTACGTCTGTGTCCATGATTTTCACAGCGAATCATATATGTAAGTTATAAGATAAATGGTCTTAGACTTACAGTTTTAATATAGAAACTTATATTCTCATTTTAGATAAAAAACACACCACAATTGTACCTACTAGATCACTTGAACATTTGAGCTGTGTATTTTCTTTTTTTCTGTAAAAAGAGGCTGAAATATCTGGGGAAAAGTATATTGAGAAGCTGTCCTACCGCTTACTCACAAGTGCTATTTTAGCCTAGATTTTTTAGCAAGGTTTTTATTTATTTATCGGTCAAAAGGAAAAAAAAGGTGGGAAAACAAGTGCACTGGAAGTGGCACTGTCTAGGATGATACCTTCTGTAATGTTAGTTATGGATGAAGATTTTTAATTTGTTTTCCATTTTGCGTATGTTTTGTAAACCTTCCATCATGTTGTCCTCTGCACTGCAAGCCCCAGTCTGCAGAATCCTGGGGAACAAGGCTGAAGAACTTTTTGTGTTACTAATCTCTACAGATATACACTTCATCCTAAACTTGTTTCCAAAAATAAGAGTATCTGTTGATTACTCAGCTGCTCCACAATTAACCAGTTGCAGTATTAAAAAAAATAGATGGACCAACTTGCTTTAAGTGCAAAATGTGGCCAGTGACCCATAAATGAATCTTCAAAATTCAGAAGAGTATTTTGTTATGCATATAAAATAAAATTGGACACCATTCCTTAGAGCGAGGTGAGTTATGTATGTCAGCCACACACTGACAAGTAACACCATCTCTGCTCCAGCCTGTACACCCAACATCTCTCTGCTCTAGGCTATTCATCAGCTTGCAGATACAGTTACTCTCCTGCTTTCTCCCCTAAGAAAATTACCCCGTGCTTCTCTCTTTGTTATCTTCTCTCCTTCTTCAGCAACTCCAGACTTCCTCAGGCTCACCTTCAAATTTCATATGTCAAGCTTGCCTGCAGCTTGACTCACACTTGGCCCTGCTGTGGCTTGTTTACTTTGATTTAATTAAAATGCACCCATCCAGAACTCTGGCACTACTGACTGTCCGCCTTGCAGAACCTTAAATTTCTGCAGTATTTTCACATTGCTTTCTCTATAAGCCTGAAACAACCTCTTTCTTCAATTACAACAAGCAATGTAAAATTTTTCCCTCAGTACCACCCTTAGTTCAAATCCTTACTTAACCACCAAACCTCTATTTTTACCTTCTTTAGCCAATCAGGAATTTAATTTATTTCAGTAACTGAAGAAATAAACTACTATGGTTAGGAAGATCAACCTTAAAGTCTTTGTTTATTTCTGTATTCTTTTTTTCCTGGTACTTTTAAGATTCAAAAAGATTAGTGTGCTTCATATGAACACTAATTTGTTTATTGTGGTTGAAAAAAAACCTCAGTGTATTTTCCTATGTTACCCTAGTAGTTGTGGCTGGGAAGAATTAGCAAATGGAAAAGCATGTCTTCCAAAATTAGCAAGTATTTAAAAAAAAAAAAAAAAGGAAGAAAAATAAAAAGTTTATGAGTTTCTCATTTATGGAGCCTCAGTTTTATTCCTAAGTGCTGAGAACATCAATAGTACTGTTAAAAAATTAATACTTCAAGCAACTAAGAACCTGAATAAATATAATTTATTAACCTTTTGGATTATTTGGTTTTTAGGGCTTTTTTTCCCAAGCAAGAGGAAAATTATTAATCTCTTTTTCTCTCTTTATTCTCTCTATTTCCAGTTCTGTTCTCTGAAGCTCATTCTCATCCTTCTTTCCTGCTGCTTTCTCTTACCATTGCTGCATTCTCCTTTCCTCTGTATATTGCTCATGGGTTCGGTTTTTGGTGTGGCAATTGCTCTATTCATCCCTTTATCCATAGCCTAACATCCTGCACCTGGCCCCCCACTACAAGCAACAAAGAGAAATAACAATGTGAGTGTGTCAGGATAGACAGGACACCGGAACAAGCACAAAGCCACCGATGAAATGCAAAGTGTGAATTGATTTTCATTAACTTCAGCAGCTGGGGGATCCCCCAGGCAGCACTTGGGCAGTGGCACACAGGCTGGGACACGGGCACCATAGAGCTTGCTCCATGCTGGAGGCTGGCTGGACCTGCTGCTTCCACTTGGCTTCCAGGGATTCGCACAAGCATTGTGTGAATTCACTTAACCACCGGGCTTTGATCTTTCCCACAGCAGAGCAGGAGTCTCAGGCAACTTGAATAGGTTGCCTCTGAGTATCACAGGCCTATGTTACCTAAACACAGATGTTGTACTTGTCAAGCACATGAGACCAAAGTATTATTAGTGTGACATATATGTTTTTCTACACCATCTGAGCATGTTTACAATAATCCTCGTCATTCTTCCACTGTTTTCCCACACGATGCCTCAAGTCTGCTCATCTGGCTTTTCTTTAAAGCCCTCTATAATGTCAGATGATTCTTTGCTGACTGTAAAATCAGTGACAGAAGCAGATGTCATGGAATACTGCAGATATCAGCTCTTGGTCAAATGAATCCCACCCTCAATGACTGCTCCAGTTTTCTTTGAAATGCATTCTTGGAAGGCTTGAATTATTTGATTAGAAATCAGTCAAGATATGATATTGTCTGGGTACCTCCAGAGCAGCCACAGGGACTCATAAAACTCTAATTTTTGTGCTTAGAGAGGAGGAAGTGTTTCTTGCTTATACATTGCTGGTGAAGAGAGTCATCACTTGGTACTGGAAGCAGAATTAGTTGGGTTAGTACTTACAGGCATACTTTGACTTTAAATCAGCAATTTGGGTATGATAAAGTGTGCATGGGAGGAGTGCAGAAGAACAGCAGAGGATCTGCATTTGATTCCCTGCAGCTCCTGGAGCATGATTATTTGCTAGATGCAGTACAGAGCTGCTCAGTTTTCTTCCTGAAATACATTGTGGTTGGTGTACTTCCAAAAGTGTACATTTCTAAAACTTTTCTGTTCCTGCCAAATCACTTTTGAGATACACCTTTTTGCTTTGCCACTGTGATACAAAAACGTAGGTGTCATGGTGTTTAGAGCAAGATATTTATCAAAAAGTACTACACATGTAACAAAGACCTTGGGAGATCTGAAGTCCTTATTTGAATTTTCAAATCAAAAGTGGGGTTTTGGCTAAATATGTTTTATTTCTTTCATTAATCTAACTTTGGGTTTGGTTTCCAGTTTTTCAACTTTCTTTTCCTGATGTTAGCTGACAAAGATACGTTAATATATCAGTGCAACAGTAAAATACTTCACTTTTTTCTTTAATCAGCATTTCATTTGAATATTTTACTGGTTGTTAGTAGGTAAGGCATTGTTCTTTAAGCTTCAGTTTACAAGTGTTCTTCTCTCTGTTTTTATGGTAACTTCATCCCCAGAAAATCAAAATTACTGAAATTTCTTCTGACTTTAAGGTGGTTAAAACTCGTATAATACTCTGTTGAGAAAAAAAAGGGCTATGCTACACAAATACACTTTTTAATTAATGTTTCTTTTGACATGGAAGTCTTTGGATTTTGCTTCTAGGGCATCTAATAAGAAACACTAAAAGGTGTTTAATGATATTAGTTTTAATTAATTTAGGAAGACTTGAATTCATGATCAAAATATTTGATTATCCTCAACAAGCTTTGTTCAATTATTTTTTTCCAATGGATGTTGTATTTTTTCTACTTATTAAAGTATAACTTTATTTTTTATGAAACCTTTAGGAAGGTTTTTGTGGTCTTTTATTTAGCAATATTTTTATGGAATTTATATTCATGGAACTCCAGAATTGTTTGGGTTGAAAGGGACCCTAAAGATCCTAAATTCCTTCCTCCCTGCCACAGGCAGGGACACTTTTCACTAGACCAGCTTGCTCAAAGCCCCATCCGCCTGGATTTCAACCCTTTCAAGAAAGGAGCATCCATAACTGCTCTGGGAAACTGTTCCATCACCTTGCCACCCTCATAATGAAGACTTTTTTCCTAATATCTAATCTAAACCTATCCTATTTCAGTTTTAACCCATTCCCCCTTGTCCTGTATCTCCATGCCCCTGTAAAAGTTTCCTCTCTTGCTCCCTTGTATGCCCCCTTCAGGTAGTATACCTGTGTTTAGATCACACAGAAACCTTTTCCCCAGGCTGAACAACCTCAACTCTCCTCACAGGAGACCTGCTCCAGCCCTCTGATCATCTTCATGGCCTGCTTTGGACTCACCCCAACAGCACCTTGACCTTCTTTTAGGGGCCCCAGAGCTGACAATAGTCCTCTGACTGGGGTGTCACGAGAGCAGAATAGAAGGGTAGAACCATCTTGGAAATGAGTGATTGAATTAAGCTTTCCTAAAAGTTGGAATGTATCATATATTCTGGTGATATATAGCCTGTGGAAATCCAGCTATTGTGATTAGATCAAACAAGGGAGGCTTGTTTATAGTAGAAGACATTGTGGTCTCATGAAAGGTCAAATTTTCATCAGTTCTGCACTATTTGTGCTCTGTTTTCTTGTGTTGTAAGTGAGCACAATTTCATTAGAAGTATTGCTGACCTTTTTAATGCACATACTTTTCTTTTGAGATTCTAAAACTTTGTCTTGATTTGTTCTTGACCTGAAAGAACAGAACAACTTTTTATTCAAATATTTTCTAATTATTTTGGTATTTGTGCACAAGGACTAATGAAAGTAATCCTAGAGAAATTGAAAGAATTTATTTTAAAAGCAAGAGTTTCATTGCCCATTTCAGACTTAAACCATCTGCTTCCTGATATAAACACTAGCTTCTCCCAGTTCCACTATAGCAGCGGATTCTGACATTCAAATCTACAGGAGCAAATTCAGAGAATGAAAAACATTTGAGTTATTGAAATCACGGAGTATTTCATATGCTTCTGCGTGTTTGCTCTATCAGCCTAGATTATATTTATCTTCACAAAAGCTTTATCACATGAGCACAGTAATTCATTTCAGTAAGTTGCTCATGTCCATTCTCTTTGTATCTTCAAATTCAGTTGAAAGTTTGCTGAAAGTAATAAAGAAAAAATTTATTTTCAAGAAGGATAAGTAGCAGCCATTTACATTTTTAAGGTCTTAAAAACAGATTGATCCAAGTAAATAGAACATCTTCTATAATTTCTCTGTATGCAATTTAGAATTTACATTAATATGTTAATTAATATATAAAATATTATATAATTATATTGATAATTATATAATATTATACTATTTATATTGTAAATATACTTGTTTTTAACTCCATGACATCAGTCAACATTATTCAAGTTTCATGTCTTCTTTCTGGATGTAACTTTGAAGATGAATAAGACTCAAAGTCTGTGAGGCAGGATCTGCAGTGTGATTTGGATTAACTGTGTTAGCTGGTATAGATGAATTTCTCTGTTAGGTAATAACTCTTGCAGCACTAGGAGTCCTAGTGATGGTGAAAGCCCTCTGACTACATCCTGGACATATGATTGAGCTGCCTTGCTCTATACCATCGGGAACTTTTATGTTTCTCAGTTTGTCTGAGCAGTCTAGAAAATATATTTGTACCAAAAGTACATTCAGGATCATAATCCTTTATTTGTCTCGTAAATCTCAACGTAATATCCAGCCTAGTGTGAGAGTTTGGTAATTAAACTCTACACCGAAAGCTATGTGCTTCACGGATCATTGGATATGTTAATTACCTTTTACTAGGACTGTCACTTGTATTTATGTTGTGGTAAACAATGGAATAAATTCATGTACCTGGCAAAATTGTTGATTATGAAGGTGTTTTAACTGTGGTGGATTTTTTTAGGTAAAAGATAGAAAGAAATACGATACTTTTTTTTTTCTCTGTACTCTGGCTAAATGATACTGAACATCTTAATCTGAGTAGGTCTCTTGAGGTTTTTTTTCAATTCATAAAGTGTATTTGCAATGTATTTTGTGTTTTCTACTGCACTTGGTTTTACATGTCCTTTTACCTTTCTCTAAATTGGAAAAAATTGTTCAAAACTTGAATTGGATAAACAGATCTGTGTAGTTCAATAACTGCTTCATATTGCATAAATGGTTCATATTGCACAATATGGAGGTTATCAATATATTTTTGTCCTCTTTTCTATGATACCATAGCACTCATGAAGGGTCAGAAAAATGTAGTTTTCTCATTACAACAGTGGTGTGCTGTTTATTCTTTAATTTTATGTCAAATTTCATTATTTATTTTTATTTAGGTATTAGATCCGATCAGGAAAGAGAAGCAATTGAGTAAATATATATGAATGTTCACTTCAAACATAGCCAAATTCTTATCTGAAAATAGTACAATAACAACTGTGACTTCCTTACTTAGAAAATAGAGGTAGAATTAAGCTTACTGCAGTATTAATACAGGAAAACCACAGGAAAAATGTGTAATGTCTTGTAAAGCAGGAGACTATACCTGTTGGACTTCTTTATGAAAATAAGCTGAAGTTTATAAACAACAAAAATATTATATCAAACAGAAATTAGTACTATTGTATTTTCCTGCTGAAAGACTTTGACATTTCAAGACAAAGACTCAAGTTTGCAAGTAATTTTTTTTTTTTTTTTATTTTAGGTGACATTTTGACATTTTTATAACACATTCATGTGACAAATACTTGTTTCTACAGCAGTTCTTGGTGATGTACGAGCTATACCTGAGTGGCTGAGGTTTTTGGTTCTTTGTTGGGTTGCCAAAGAGTAAACTCCAAAAACTGTCGAACAAAATCTGCTCCCAGATTTTGAGTGAGCTCACTGAGGATGCAAATAACAGAAAGCGAAAAAGAGCAAACTAATGTTTTACAGTAGAAAACAGCAAGATAATTATAAAGGTACATATAATGACAATTTGATTTCTTGTGCCTATTCCAAATGTCATTTTAAAAATCATAAATCTCCTTTTTCAGTGTAACACAGTAATAACTAGTCTGCCTCTGAAAGCTACAGGTGTTCTCATGTTTTTGAGCACTTAGAGGTGTGTGGTTTGTCTATCTACACAAACACGAGTACCAATGCAGAGTTCAAACCAGAGTAAAATTTGTTATGTAATCACCCTTTTAAGAGTTGAAATATGTCTTCAGAAGGACATAATTTAAAAACTAAATCCCAATTTCTTTGTATTAAAAGAAACATATCATGATTTTCCTGGGTGCAATAATGAACTTTTGGTTATAGCTCCACTAAATCCACTGCTATATAAATTTGAACATTTTGAGTATCTTTCAGATTTTTTATCTTTTAATGTTATTTTAGAGCATCTTTTACTTAAAGTTCTTGTTCCATCATGTGTTTACCAGTATGCTCCATTTTGTTTAATATTCATCTTTTTCTCATAAATGAAACTCTATTTGTTCACGCAGAAATGTTGCATCTGTAGTGAAACACAAGAGTTCAATTTTTTTAGCTTGAGATGATTGCTTTAAATATGGTTCAAGATCAACAAGGATTTTCCCCCTATTAAGTGTTACTGTGTGCTTATGAGAAAAAATTGTAAAGTGTGATTCTTGGACTGACTATCCACAAAATATTTGAGAGTAATCAGTATAATGGTGAACGTCTCAGCTTGTCCACACAGTCTGAACGCCAAAGCAGAACTCACATTGTTTGGAATTGGTGTGGAAGTATATGGAGCAACCTGATTCAACCTGGCACGTACCTCCTTTGTGATCAAATTGTTTTCCCAGTTATCTGAGAAATTTGGGTAATGTAAAAAATTACATCTGCATCTCCTTCATAGTTTAATAGGTTTCACAGTCCACTCAATATTGTAATGGTTCCTTTAATATCAGCCTTGTTAACAGAGTGTTTCAAAGACAAATCTATTATATTCCTCACAGTCATTAACTGTCCATTTGTTTAAATATATGTATTTTACTTATACATTTAAATATATATTTTTACTTCTATATTTAGGTCAGTAGTCTACAGCTACTAAGTTTACATCTCCTGCTCTAATGAATTTATCCCAATGATTCAAATAAGTTAAAAGCCTAAGGTGGCTTCATCAGCAATTATTAGTTTAGAAGTCTCCGGTATTAAAAGTGGCATATATTACTTGCTTATACTTGATTCATCTATAGTGTTCAATATCAAACAACAGATTCAAATAGGTAACATCAAAGAAAAAAAGTGAAGTAAATAAGTTCCTTCTCTGAGCTCTGTCAGTACCAACTACACCTAAAAAAACTGGGCCATATATATCTGTACTTAAAAACTTTCAAACAAATGGTTTAGTAAAATTCTTTCTTTCTTTTCTTTCTTTCTTTTCTTTCTTTCTTTCTTTCTTTCTTTCTTTCTTTCTTTCTTTCTTTCTTTCTTTCTTTCTTTCTTTCTTTCTTTCTTTCTTTCTTTCTTTCTTCTTTCTTTCTTTCTTTCTTTCTTTCTTTCTTTCTTTCTTTCTTTCTTTCTTTCTTTCTTTCTTTCTTTCTTTCTTTTTCTTTCTTTCTTTCTTTCTTTCTTTCTTTTCTCTCTCTCTCTCCCCTCTTCTCTCTCTTCTCTCTTGCTCTGCAGTGTTTACAGTACTTTTTTACAAATTACACTGGTTCCTTCTCTACCCTACAGTGGCCACAGATCACCCTTTTGCTTTTAACACATTTGTGCATGTTGGAAGACTATTACTGTGCCCTATTCAGTCTTCTGACCTTCAAACTAATTATTACTTGAAGTACAGATTACTTGAACCTTTGCTTGTAAGTTATATATTCTATTTTTTCTAATCCCTTTTACTGTTCCCTGAATTTTTCTTCATATTATCTCCACCTTCCTTCAAGTGCTGCTGTGTAAAGAGGATACTGCATTACTTGGAGCTCACTGTTGCTGAATTGTGCACAATTATTGCGTCTTTATGTGCTCAGCAGCAGCTTATCTTTTTACTTCCTCTATTATGACTGTGTTTGATTGCTGTCTTCCAAATACAACACTGTGCTTGCCTCCAGGAATTCCAACCTGTGGCTGAAATTTTAAAGCCCTAGTCTAAAAATATTTTTTTCCAGTTTCCAATGTGCTTAAAACCCCTCTGCCCTTAGTCTAACAATCAAATTTGGTCTTGTTTTTGCCATTGTAAGTGGAACCGGTGAAAGTACTTGGTAAGTCTCAGCCTTCCAGTCCCTGATCCAGTCCTACTTGAAATCTTCTCCCACTCTGACAGCAAATTAGTAATTGTTTGCTGAGAGAAATTTCTTGACTGATTGTCCACCCATCTGATGGTGGTTACATCTCCTGCCTTAACTTTTTAATGAGAATATTATATGGAATAGTGTAAGAAGCTTTAAATAAAAGTCAGGATATATCATGTCTGCAACTCCGCTTTTATCCAGCTGATTTGTAGAAGGAAAGTAGATTGGCTTGACATGAGTTTTTTCTGACAGATGTGCATATATTCTTTTAGTATCTTGTCTTCTAGGTGCTTGCAGATATCAAGGTTAATATTTGTCTTTAAAGTTATATAGGTGTTAAATAAAGTTAATTAGGTGTTTCTTTGGGTATTAGAAATTTTGAAATTTTCATTGGTTGTTTTGGGTTTTTTTCTTCTACAGGTCCTTGATAAATATTTAGATAAATACTTAGTAATATTGAGAGTTTCAATGGGTAGTTTCTTAAAAATATTCAAAGTGAATGTTTTCAATCTCTGCCCCATTGCTCACATTTGAGTATCTGCATCTTCTTTTATCATATTTTCTTTACCTGTGTATTTAATTATGCCTGTTAAATTAATTCTGTTAAATGAATCTTCATTATTTGTCATTCATTGTAAAGATTTAAGGAAAAGGCAATGGAATAGGTTATCCTTCTTATTTATAATTTGGTCTCTGTTCTCTTTTACTTTCTTTTGTTTTCATTGTTCAAGTATAGTTATGGACCTTTTCTGTTGCCTTCTCTTGCTTGTTCCAGTAAGAACTTTTTTGGTTTTTTCACGCTAGTCTTTTTGAATTATTTTTGAATAAACATAAAGTACTCCCATGTGTTTCTATGATTCCTTTTCTGCTTTCAGATCATTAAAGAGCTCCTAGCTGAGCCAGAAATATCTCTAGCTTTCCTTCCTCTATTTTCTTCACAAATATACATTTTTCTTTGTACATTTGATAATAAAAAGTACAGTCTTGCTAATGGGAATATTTTCAAACTACATGCTCAGATTAGTTGAAATGTGTCTTACTCTGTTTCTGTACTTAGTAGGACGTCTTTTTTGAATAAGCTACTAAATGTACTACTTTGTTTTCTCAGACTGAGAAAAGGCAAGACAGAATTTGAAGTGTACACACAAAGATGAAAAGCATCTCATGGCACTGATGATGTCAGAAACAGCAAAAGATTCAGCTTTCAGCAATGCACTTAAATTAGCAAATTTATTTAAGATTTTTTGGAGCTATTTACAAAAACAATCAGCTCTTCTGCCCTTGTTGTTTTGGCCAGGACGGTACAAGAGCACATAGCCAATTGAATTGCATTTTTTCTCTAAAGGCTAAGCCTCAGCAAGAACTAGAAGATATTGTCTCTTAAGGAGACAGATGCTGTCAATCTCCTTATGATATTGCAATTTTTTTTATTCAAGATAGCAGCTCTTGGCAATTGCAGAGCCTGGAATTCAGTAGCAACCAGCTGCTGGGAGGTGTCTTCATCGATGCCTCTGATGATGCTGTCACTCCTTGGTTTTGGTCCTGTATTAGCCCTGCTTCCTAGAACTATCTATCTACAGACACTGTCTCCAGCATCTCCACCTTAGCTTGCTTGCTCCAAATTAGGTTTACTTCTCAGGAGACATTTGAGGTTTTTGAAATCTATCACTGCTATTTATTTTATTCAACTTTCCAATTCATTAAAATATTAACTATAATGGCTGTTTTTCCAATTAATTTTCTTCCTCTAGATTCTCACTGAATTTCTCACAACTAATTAAAATTAAATCTCATATAGCTTCTTGCTGGATGAACAAAAGGAAATTCTTGTGTATTCTCTCTTTCTTATCAGATCTCCTATTATGACATTGAATAAACTGGACTCTTCCTTCTTCCTGAATTAAAAGGAAAATGTCTTCTTAAGGAAGTATACCTGCCCTTAAAAAGTTAATTGTATCATTCTGTCAATATTGCAGTTCTGTGATTTGTCTCACAAATAAATGGTGGAAACAATCTTCTGTAACTTCAGTTGTTTAGTAGGACAGATAAAATTTCCTGTCTCAATAGAAAATGATTTTATGTAGAATTCTAGAGTAGAATTATTTACATACCAGAGTCTAGAAGAGCTTTAAAATATAAGGAGCAACTTGTTTGACTCAGAAAATAATTTGAAAGCTACAGTGTGAGTACCAGTTAGTTTTTAGCCAGCTGAAACAGTTTCTTGTCTCTAGGAAAAATGTCATTATTCAGAAGCAGACACCAATACACTTCACTTGAGAATTTTTGCCAGATGGTGTCACATGGATTTCCTAAGATTTTATATTATCTCCCCATTTGTCATGCTGCTCTTTGAAAATGCAGCAAAGTCATAAGGCAACACTACAGTATTTTGTGTGAATTTATTCTTACTCTTTGATACTTTTTTGAGATCTAATCAAGAAGTGTGACTATCCCTACTCTGACTGCGTAGCAAGTCTACTCTTGTCCTCACAAGTGAAAATGTTTACACTGGACATGACAGATAACATGCAGATCTTTCTTCCTGAGAAATTATCAAAAAGATTTGATTCTGCTAGTCTTAATCCTATAATTTTACATATACTAGGAACCTCCTTGGCTCTATTCATGTAAGTGAAGTATGTGTGAACATACACACAAATACACACATACACACACACACAGAGAGTAGGTGACTTGTAACCTTACCAAAGTAAAGGAGATGTTTAACCTAATTAAGTTTCAAAAGCATGAGACAATAATTTTTAGTGATTTCAATGTTTGAAGAGGAAAATTGTTTTAATCACTAGGAGTTTGCTGAATCACTGGGGGGAAAAACAATGGAGAAAACAGAAACTCTTGCATTTTGCAGATGATGTCTTTTGACCATCCTTCCTGCAAAGGGGCACAAATGCATTCTTTCTTCTTTATTGATATCTAAATTTATGCAGTGGGGTCTGCTATGGAAAAATTTTGATCTTCCTCAGCTGGGACAGAGGCTGCTTTGAATACTGGAGGGGATATATAAACCAAAATTCTCTGAAAGACTGAATCCTGGGCACTTCAGAAGGGACATTGAGTGTTAGTTAGTTTTTCTGAATATTCCTCAATTATTCATACACCCTATGGGGCATAAAAAAAATAAATTTGTGAAGTACTGCTAATCTCTGGAGCTGAATGATCTGTGAGGCTAATAATATCTACAGGTACTGTTTGACTGCCCACTGACACAACACGACATTGCAGAGATGCATGTTAAGGAAGCACTCACCATCATGAGTTCTGAGTGAAGGCAGAACCCTGTGCAAAATAGAATCAGACCACGTAATTAAGGCTGGTCAAGCTAAGGTGACAAATTGAAGTACTCCAGTAAACTAATTTTTGCACTTTCTCACTAAAGAAGGGTCATTTTTGAAAATAATGTTCTTTAATGCTTTTTTTTTTGTGTGTGTGTGTATAATACATATTTGTAGCTGTTGGTTGTTTCTCATTGCAAGTCCAATTAATTGTAATGTTGCCTACTGTTTTTCAATGGAATAGTGGAGGTTTTATTTTTGCTTCTTATGAGGAAGTGTATCTTTTAGCACCTTTCCAGAATATCAAGCAGCTTGTCTTAATTTTCACTGCAAGAAATAAATGCTGTCCAAAGGAAAAAAAAAAAAAAGGAAACCACACAACTGATATTTCAGTAGGAGTTGCTATCACCAGCTACAGTCTGTGGACACATCCTTCAGCCTGAATACTACAATTTATTAGCCTGGGAATATGTATAAACTTTTTTTCCCAAGGAAATGCTGGATGCAGAAAGGCACATCCTCCTTTATTGCCCTCTCCAAAGAGAGCTGTTGAGGTGCATATGCCAGCTTAGGAACTTTGGCTGACAGTGTGCATCTGTCTGCATCACAGGACTGTGTAGAGAAAGAAGAGACTCTACCACTTCAGTTAGGAGCATGGGCCACTTCTTTGGCATATCTTTACCCTATGGGGAATCCTGCACACCATAATCAAAAAGAAATCCAGGAGAAGAGTTCTACAGAAACCCTGCCAAATTAAAATTGTGGAACAAACAAACATTGTTATAGCAACCTCACAATGATATGTTGTGCAAACCTAAACCCAAGTAGTAGTTGCACATAAAATAGCAAAAGAATTCAGAGCAGAGCTTCAGGGAGCAGAGTTCATTGTGTCTGTTACTTCTGACAGTCTGAATATCCCTCTCCTCATAGCCATATTGGAAACAATCTGCAAGACTGAAATAGAGATCAGAAGTTTGATCCAGTGAAACCAACTGCTCCCTCCCACAAAGCAGTGAAGAGCCGTCAACAAGTTCTTATGAAACTTTATGCTAGAAATGCATTTCTTACTGGACTGTGTGGGAAGGATGAGTAATAGGCTCTCGTTGTGTTTCACTTTTATACCCTTTCCCTCAGAATAGATACACAGTAGTTTTCTGGAATCTCAGCAGTCAACTACTTGCTTTGCAATTCATCAATATTGGCTATTCTTTATTTGAGTAAGTGTTAACATTTATTTATGGTACTTCAGATCTGATGTGCTAGCATATCTGTGTTTAGATATTTACAAGAACTTTCATATATGTTTTAAAATATTTAGGATATGTCAAATGGAAAGAGGCTACAAACAGTGGCTTCAGAACAGAGGAATTGTGTGTACTATTTTGGAGAAGCATAGTTAATCAAAAACTTGGGTGCAAAGTAGTTCAAGTACTAAGATAGTCTGTCTTTATGACTGATAATTTGAAGTACAAAGTGAAGAATTGTGGAAAACCCCATGTGGTTATATACTCTTTGAGAAAAATTAGCCCTGAAGGTCATGTTCTTTGAGGGAATCCCATTCCTCTCTCATGATTAATGGTTTTCCCTTTCGGACATTTTTTACTTCCTCCTATCCCATCATAGTAGATAATTGCATACTGTCCTCATCATACCTGATTATTTCTACCTTTTCATTGGCCTTTCTAGATAGGTAAGGTATTATCTCTCCCACATATCAAATGTGTTGCATCTAGTAGTCCATTTCTCTTTCCCCAGATGTTTGACAAACCTTTTCATCGGTTAGATCCTTCTCATTCTTTTTTTTCCTCTTCATCAGTCCTTGCACAGTTCTGCTTCTGTCTGAATATTTTTGCCTTTTTGTTCTCTCTTATTTTCCAACACTGTCTAGTTTGCTCCTTTTATTGCTTTTGGACTTTGGCTTTCTTGCCACACATGTGACGTCTCCAGTTACTAAAAGATTCTTTTTCCAAAGCCATTTATTTTTGGATATGTCTTTCTCTTTTCCAACTAAGACACTGAACACATGTATGTTAATGTTTGTGAATGCCAGCATTTTATGTTTACAGCCATTGATTATTTAGTTTTTATACTGCCTGAGGTTGCTGAGTCTGGTAGCCCACTGCAGTGTGGCTCTTATGGCTCTATATCCCCAGGTTCTAAAAGGCTAAGCACCTATTTGTGAGAGGCATTTATACATATCTTCATATATATATACACACATGAACACATGTACCACTATTCATGTGCAGATGTATATATATATGTATCCATATATATATATATATGTATGTATGTATGTATGTTTGTATACACCTATGAACTTCAGAACACTCTAGAAGCTGGCCTTAGACTCTCAGTCTGCCTAGAAGCTCACCGTTGAATCCCAGGTCTCCTCAGTTGCTGGCACATAGACACAGGAGCCTTGGAGACCCACAGCCCAGCTCTGGCTGCTGATGTTGAGATTTCTCATCCTGTTTTCCGTGTAGTCCAGCTTGACGCTCACCAGCATTCACCTGTGCCCACTCAGAACAGAAGTGCATCCACACAGAAGGTATATGTAATAGGATTAAATATGTATGTAAAATAGATATGTGGTGATCAAGCACAGGGCATAGTCAGACAGGTATTATGTACTATTGCCTGTTTCCACTTGATTAACTTCATTTATCTGATTGACCTCTATATTCCCACACCTCTCTCTGTCTGAGCCACCTAGGTTCCTCCCTTTCTCCATCTTACCACCCTTTCTTCCACGAAACACTCCATAATAAATTCCACATATTCCCAAAATTTCTTTAAAATATTCCTTCTGAAAGTTTTACAGTTTCCAAAAATGTTCTTTCCCTTCATCTCACAAGGAGTCTCAAACCTTTAAGGACAACTACTCCCTCCAGGGTGGAATGTGGCTGTGCAGGAGTGTTTGTTTCACTGTATCACCTTGGGATGTTTCACCCAGGAACCACGGTGTAGCAGGTCCCCTTTCTGGTTTTAGGGAACAGCTGATTTAAGTGAGTCACTTTTCACTGGTTAGGTTACTTGGGTTCCTCTGGCTGTCATTGCTCCTCCAGTCTTCACTGGGCTTTTTGTGTTGGTGATGATTAGCCTTTGGTAAACTAAAATAATCTAACACACTGGAAAAAGGTGTTTACAGCCACAGCAAGTAAATAATCCTGCTTTGTGGAAAACTACAGTGTTTCTCCCCCTTTGAAAGATGTTACCCATATGCTTCTGGGTTAGGATTTTTACTACAGTCTTGTCTTGGGGTGATTTTATAAAATATTGTATCCCTTGTCATCTGCTTTATGTCCAGAAATGGGTCCCATAGCTTCAAGCTGGGACCAGGGGGAAGGAGGGGAAGCCAAGGGAATTCTTTCAGCAGTTTGTGTTCAGCTCTTACATACTCCCTCATTTTTCTCAGCTCTGCAATGGAGAGAGTGAGTACATTTTTTGTGTTTAGCTAGCTTCTTTCTGGTAGCTGAAGCAAGAAATTTCTTCCCGAGACTGTGGGCTCTTCTTCTGGCACTGTTCAGCTTTTCTCTGGTCTGAGAACCAGATCATCAGCAGGAGCCAGACACCATGAGTTCTGGCAGGGATGCTGCAGGAGAGCTGCATCCCAGCTCCAGACCTCAGGAAAGGCTGAGCAGAACTGTAAAATCCACCAGCTTTCTACACAGTGAGAAAGTTCAATATTAACAGTTATTCTTTATTCCCATCTGCGGGCACTCTGCTTGTTAAATAAACAGGTTTTTCCACTTTCCTCCAAGAAATTCCTTTTGTATCAGTAGGGGAGGGAGTGCTGACACTTGCCTTCTTTAGAGGAGACATTAATTTCAGGACGTTTCCTCCTAAATTTGTCTCAAACTGAGACAAATCTAGTACTGAAGACTAACTTTTTAGCACAGACAGGATTTTGCAGAAGTGTTTTAGCTATTGAGACTTTATTAGAAGTACCAAGAGTAAGAGACTCTTCTCATTTGGTCTGAAGTGTTCTGTTGCGGTCTAGTATTTCATTCAAATGCAAATCCATTGTATTCTGCCTAATTTCTGATACCTTAGCACTCATAAAGACTGTGGTACAGAATCACTCAATGTCCATGATTAACCCTTGAAATCTAAGTTGTATTTAAGCTGTACCACCTTATCATGCAGCAACATTTCAAGGCTCTTTGCACAAGGCATTTGTTCATTGAATTCTGTGGTGTCTTCTTCCAATCAAAAAGACTGAGAGCACAACAGGGAAATAAATGAGCTTTCAGCTCTGATTTAGGGCATTGGAGAGTTAGCATCCTTGGCAGAGTTGGGCATAGAACACTAGAAAGACTGGGATACCTGGAAAAGAAATGGCAGTAAATCTGTCCATGTGTACTCTCAAAGAATGCAGAGTACAATCAGGTCTGTTCTAATTTCACTGAAGTGTGTAAAGTGGGCCTTATGAAAAAATCTATTTGGAATAATCTGAAAACCTGAGAAAGCAAATAGTGTGTGTGTAACATTCAAGATAAAAAGACACCTGAACAGCTATTCTAACCATAACACTAGTCATATGGTGAAAACTTGAACATTTTCTGAGAAGTTTTGGTAATCTGAAATTTTCCTTCTAAATTCTGAAGAAGATAAAAATTTCTATCATTTCATTTGAAAAGCACATAGAGAAAGTATTTTGGTCTTGTTCTGTTTATTAGTTCTTAAAAAAACCCACCACTTCTGAGATGAAAGTATAGACAATTGCATACACAAAACCTACTTCTTATGTGTATTCTGATGTTAATTTAGACATTTTCAATATGCACAAAATGATGAGTTTTATTTCATAACAGGAACACTTACTGAAAACAGTGTTAGAACAAAGGGCTCCAGGTTCAAGAGTATGCCATCTGGATTTTTTTTATACTTCAAATATTCAGATTCTGGGATATTGAAATATTTGTATTTTCCAAAATATATTATTAACATGAAAATATTGTATCACTAAATATCAAAGTATGAAAGTATGAAGTGGTGCACAGCTTTTCTTAACCTATTTGAGATATTAAAGGTGGTTCCCGGGACAATGAGATAAATGTGGTTAGAATGGGAGCAGTATGATTATTAGTTACACACATATGTTAGTACATATTTGTGCTAAGCTGCCTCAAATCCCTGTAGATTTGAGTTCTTTGTGTCTGCTGTGATTGAAATCAAAACCTAATACATATATGAGAAACAAGAGGAAGGTTTTATTTGCTAGTTGCTTGCAGGATTTGCTTGTGCATTTCATTGACAAACTTCTGTCAAAGCCTTTAATGTTTACTCAAAAATATTCCTGTGTATTCAGCATTCACACCTGATTTGTGAACTAATGCAAAAAGTCAAAGTGTCTCTCAAACATCTCTTTCCTTCATAGCAGAGGAATGTCTTTTCTGTAAAGCAATAACATTACTTTACAAACCACTCTTCACAGAAAACTTTATCATAAGATGCTCAGCACAGAGATTCATAAACTGAAGCAGATGAAGATGAATTTTACTCTGGTTTATGGAAAACCGTGAACCTATATCAATTTTATGCGACAGAGAAAACATAAATCTGCAGCAAAGAAAGCATAGTAAAAAGACCAAGCGTAGTAAATAGATAGGATTTATCTTTATATATGTGATTATGAAGCAGACAACAAGTCAGTAAAGGCAGAGGTGAGAACCTCATACCTAAAACCTCTTGGTTTTAGGAATGAGCAATTTCTGAGCATTCAGGAAAGGAGGCTAGGAGGGACAGTCTTAAAAACTATGGTAGATGATAGATTAAAGTTATAAAGACTGAATATTTAAGGATGAATTCTGCAATGCTTTGGAACCATTTGGTTTATGTATGAGACAGATGAAAGGAGAAAATTTAAAAAAAAAACAACTAAAATTGTGATCTGAATCAAAGGGTAGGTATGTGTGTTGGCATTCAGTGGGGAAGCAGGTGGAAGGAATTAATGTCATTTAACATGAGGTTTTGCAATTTGGATTTCTGAATGAAAATGAGTTATACAAGGCAGTCTTTGTAATCACAGCAGAGAAGTAGGAGTGTAACTCATCTGACATCAACTTAAAGAGAAAATAAAATTGTGACTTGTTTGTCATCACTGATTTTAAAGGGAACCTAGATGATGAAGGCAGATACAAATTCTGTGTTAGATATCTATTTGATCAGTGAAACATTCTTTTCCTCTCCAGCCTTTTCTTTTATGCAGCTCACCTTTGTAACCTTAGGCAGAAAAAACACAGGAAGCTAGAAGAATGGGTGCTGAAATTTTCTTGTCATTTCAGCTCTTTGATGAGGATTGCATCCAGACTGAATCATATATGACAGTGTCCAATATTGATATCTTCAGAAAAAAAAAAAAGGCAGGAAGAAAAGTAAATCTTTAATAATCTACTCATAAATACATGGCTCAAATCCCATACAAAAAGAGAGCTTTTGCTGAGACATCTCCAACACAATCATTTCCCATTATACTTTTCATTTCTTAAGCAGAGAGCACAGAGAGAGTTGAATAACTAGAGCTTCTGTCAGCTGGTTTGTTTTGCTCATGTGTGTTAGAGCTAACATAGAGGAATCAAGAAACTCAATACAGATTGTCAGTCCCCCTCCACTGTACTAAACAGGTCTATCTGTATCTTTACCAGACATTTATAGATGAATAGAAATACAGGTCCCATGACATATGCAGCTTACTCAACACCTATACATAGAATATTCTTCATATGTAATTACATAGGAATGTCAAGACAGACTAGAATTTGAAATGGACTGTTAAAAAGTTTTGTTTTCATTACCTTTCATTCTAAAACAGATGTCTGAGCCTTTTGAGCAGAATAATTCTAGTCTCTTTCCATCTCCACATTTTTGTTTTCACTACCGCCTCCACTTCTGTCACATCTGCTTCCTGTTGTTCTTTCCTATCATTTCTTTCCTCACACATCAGTTCAAGAGTATGTGAAATGTGTGGAGAATTAGGAGTGGCTGTGCTTGATAAACCCAGATGTTAAAAATATTACCCACTTGTGCACCCACACTGCTACTTTTCTTCTTATTAGCATATGTGACTTTGCGGTCACTGTGGTGCAGTATGATGTAGACAAAAGCTGGTCCTCTTCTCTCAGTTCAGCTAAAGATTTTTGCAGATAGTCTCTCTAGGGTGTTGCTAGTGGAGTGAGTAGCTTGGGTTTCAGCCGAGATGCTGGGAAACAAAGGGGTGGGAATGGCTTTTCTTGCCACATCTCTCCCCTCTCTCTTGCACTGTGAGCTGCCCTGCACCATGTGGGGACAAGGACTGGAAAGGACTGTGGAGCCCCATGCCCTGCTGTCACAGACATCTGTGTCACATAAAGTAATAAATGTGTGGAGTTACAGTGCCTGACTGTTTTGATGTCTCTCTTAAACCTGTTAAGTGAGATATTTAGTGTTTTCCAGGTGCTGAAGGCAATGATGAATTAGAGGCTAGAAAGGTGATAAATTTATTTCTAGAGTAAGTAGGAACAAGAAAGTAAGAAGCTGGGCTGGGTGAACATTATAAAAAGCAAAGTACAAGAGAAATTTAATGGAAAAGTCTGCCTTGACAAAGAGCAGGTAGGATGAATGTAGATGCAAACCTTAAAATGCTCTGAACAGATTAATCTTTGATCACTGACAAACTGAAAGTTTGTGAGTATATTCAATTACTGACAGTTTATATCTGATTATTCACTACTTGCAGTGGACTGTGAAATAGCATACTTATGATTCATGTTTATGGAATCTATGATTTTATGACTTATTAAATACTTTTAACATGAAGCCATTATAATAGTTCAGTATTTACTGTGAAGCTTTTGGTAATGTAAAATCTGAGGACAGGAAGAAGAATTCATAGAATCACCAAAAATTCTTATCTCTGATTTGGAGATAAGAAAGGATGTTTCTTGTTGGAGGGACTAAGTCAAATGCCTTAAATAAGTTTAAGTAGACATCTCTCTGTCTTCCCTTGTCGACCCTTGGAGTCAGTCCACCGTAGAAGGCTGCCAGATTGGTCAGGCAGGATCTGCTCTAATAAAAGCTTCTTGTCTTGTATGTGTCTTAAAATTGCTTCCATGAGGATCTTTGTGATATTCCCAGGCACAGAGGTGAGTCTCACTGATCTGTAATTCTCTGGATCTTCCTTTCATCCCTTTTTTAAAAACAGGAGTGATGTTTCCATTTTTCCACTGCTGGGGACTGACTGCATTTGACCACTATGACTTTTCAAATATGAGGGAGAGTGGTTTGGCAGCTGCATCAGCCAGCTCTCTCAGGCCCAGGGGTGGGTGCCGTTAGGCCCCACAGACTGGGGTTTTCTCAGTTCCATCAAACAGTAATGAACCTGCTCTTCACTTACAGTGGGAGGGACTTCATTACCTCAACCCCCATCAGAGGTTTAGGAACTTGAGGGTAGTGGGGAGCCTGACTGCCAGTGACAACTGAGGCAAAGCGGTCACTGAGTAGCTCAGCTTTCTTCATATATGTTGTCACCAGTTCTCCCTTTTCATTTCTTGGGGAGTTAGAGTGGCCTTTCTTTTCTCCTTGGCCTTTCTCTTCTAACCTATGTACTTAGAGAATGCTTTCTTGTTATTCTTCACAGAAGAATAACCTTTCAAACACAGGAATAATTTGTTCCTTTCCATTATTTAGCTCAAATACATCAGCCCTCCTCATCTAAAGATCATCAGCATAGATAAAAATGTTTATATCATTCTAGCATTTTGCTTGCTTAGATTATCTTTATTTTAATTGTGGTGTTTGTCATCAATATCACCACCTGATTTTAGCTGTATATTGTCAACTGCAGTGTTATTGATTTCTCATCCATCTTTTAAAGTTGCTTAGTGAGATGGTAAATTTTTTTCTGTGCCTCAAACTCTTACTTGTTCACAAATTAAAAAGAAAAAAACATTTTGCAATTTCATCAATCAGCTACTTAGTTTTCAGAAGGTTAAGGCAAGTAAACCCCCTAAAGTATGAAGGAAATGTCTTAGTAACAGGATTTGTCTTTGTGTTTGACAAATGTTGACTAATGTAAGCCTTTTTTTTGTTAATGACCTTTCTTAGTCTAGTAATGTTGGAGCTGTACAATTTCATTCTCATTAATCATTAACCTAGTGAGAATATGAAGACATTATGGGAAAAAAAAAGCAAAAACTGGTCTTCCAAATCATTCAGTGTTACTGCTGTTACCACACAACCTTCTGCCCATGTTCTGTTTAGTTCACAAATGTTCACTTTTTACCATCCTTGGATCACCTGCTCACTCATCCAGTGGTAAGACCAATGCAGTTACAGTTTATAATTTTCTTGGGTCCTTCTTTTAGAAGTGGCAATACACGTGTCTCCTTAGAATATGTATTTTCATTTTATATAAATATAAATATAAATTGATTTTTCCTTTTTTTCTCCTGCTTTGAAAAGAGTTTGGAAATATAGCACTTCTTCTATAACAGTATTTTTAAACATGCCACTATGAATCTATCAGGAATAACTAGATATAAGTATCACTAATGAGTAAACAAATGTTTAATCCAGGTTAAGGCATACAAGTATAGAAAGTGTTTAAATCCTAAAAGTCTTCTCCAAATATGAAGTGTGATACTACAAGTATTTTTTTTTTCATGTGAGCTATTTATTTCCAAATTGCTTGTAACCAGACTTATTGTGAATTTGTGTTTTTTAAAATGCTGAAATGTTGAAAGGTAAGGGAGTAAGAGAAAGTACTTGAGGTGAAGGAGATATGTTCATAGTGACTCTTTTATTTACAGTATGAACAGATTAATTTGAACTCAGTTTTGTATTTGTATGTCTGCTGCTTAAACCTACAGAGGAAAAGATCGATGCTGTTCATGGATATAATAGGTCTGTCGAAATAGAAGACTGAATAACTCCTGCTTGCGGGTGATCTCACCCAGGTTTTTCATCATGTATGTTCCTGAGTCTCTTTCTCTTTACATGAACAGCAGCTGTCCATAACCGTATATGTTGTGAACCATTCACCAGTATTCCTTGTGTTTTGCAAATCCCATGCCTGGAAGTTGTATGTGGTATTCTACGTTTGATTCCTCTCTGCTCACTTTACACCCTTCCTCTCTGAAGCACTTCTGGTTGTTACAGGGTTTGAAGAAAGGCAACAGCCAGAAACAATACCATGATTTTTGTATCCTGACTTCTATTAATCCTCTATTTTCTTTCCCTTAGAGATGTATGGTTGATTCCCAGAAGGCCCTGTAGCCCATATAAACACAAAGAAGTTGAATTATATGACAACATATTGTAGCAATAGGAAAAAAATGTAGAGTTCAGCTTTAAAACTTTCACAAACATTTCCATTAAAAATATATTTGAAATTTGTCAAAATATTGTAGAAAATAAATGAGTTGCAGAAGAAGAAAAAAAGCCCGTGAACTGTGAAATAAGTATGCTATGCTTGATTGGCTGTTTACATTTCTTTAAAAATGACCCCATTGCTGTCATAGGTAAATACCTCCCAATAACTCAAGAGAAATTCTCTTCACTTTCCAAAGGAGGAAAGTGTGGGGGCAGTAAGAAAAAAGTCTCCCATAGCTAACCGTAAGCTTTTAAGCTCAATTTGGTTACAGTCATGCCTTTTTTCCTCTTATTTTTCTATCCTCCTGAGTGCCCTGGTTTCAGTGTGAGAACACCAGGTTTATGACATGGTGATAAGCCAAAGGATGTTTTTAGCCAAATCTCTGTTCTGTATGACTTTAGAGACCAGGACCTCAGAGAATATTATGTAGCACTTGTGGTCACAATTCACTTTACATGCAGCCAATGTCACTGTGCCTAATGTTTATTAATTAATCTTTAAAAAGTCTTAAAATTTATTCAGATTTGAAAACTCTTCAGAGTATGGATTTCAAACTATTATCCTGTCTCCTGGTATATAACCTTAAATGCAAGATATTAATAAATTATGCTAACTCTCTCTTGGCTACTTAGCCAAGAAATTTGTGTTACTTTATTTATTTTTAAACTAATGTAAGGCAGGCTAATATTTCAGATAATGTAAAATGTATGAGGTTTTACAGAGGTTAAGGTTTTAAGCAGCTTTAAAGCCTTAGATCATTTTAATTCTGCCTCATTTAAAGACAGAAAGAAATCCTGGAAAGAGTTTGAACCAATAACTAAAAGACTAAAGGTTAGCTCATAAAAGAAAAAGACTGTGGAGACAAGTACCTGCTCTGGGTAATGTGCACTGCCTTAGCTACACTTACCTTTTCTTTCAAGCGTATGTTTTACTTGCCCAATAGGGCACTCAGACACTCCTAGTTTTTGCCGGAATAACCCCTTGTATTGCAAACTCGATGAAGGATGAACTCCTCTCTAAAGATCACCCATGTATCTCTCCTAAGCTTCAAAGTTTAAGTGAAGAGCTGATCCTGCTAAAGGCAATAGGACTTTTGCCATTGGCTCAACTGCCTATTTTGAATAATTCTTTGCAGTTTGCACAAGTGGCCGAAGTTGTGCAACAGGTAGCTGATAAGGGCACAGCATAGCTGGGACATTTGTACTGTTGCCCTTGGTAGAACAAAGACTTAAAATTGTTTCTTTTGGAATTGAAAACAGTAGAAAATATGTTTGCAAATATGTATTATCAACAAATATGTTTTTCACCAAAGTAAAATGTCAAGCCTAGAGGGTTAATGATTTTAAAATGAGAATGCAAAAATGGGAACTAGATTAAAAACTACTTTACAATCTCTGTTATAGCAGATTTTGACATGGCAAACAGTATTATATTTTGCAGATATTTCATTCTATTGCCTTCTGCTTTGAAGAGGCTTCAAGAGCAGTCTGTCTGGTTTGTCGGGTTTGTTTGTTTCCTCTTGTGGTACAGGAGTGCTGCTCTAGACAAGGCTCTTATCACTGAACTGGCCATTCAACAAGATCCTGACTTAACAGTGTGGCATTCCACAAGTGTCTGTGCAGTTTATGGTGCATTATAGACTGCTCTTGCAATTGACTGTTGTTTGCTTGTCATGACAGACTGGAGAAGTAATGAAATGGGGTAAAAAGAAGAAAGAAAAATAAGGTAACATTTAAATTATGCAATCAGTGAGACATTAATAAATTGTCAAAATACTTTGCTTACAGCTTGGGAGAACTTTTTCACACATCCTACCTAAAACAGTCTTTGCAGGCTCAAAATTAAATTAGGTAATCACTCTTGTGATCACCCTTCTCTTATCTTTGTCCATTGTTCTACAATCACAGTTGCAATCCAACCAACAGGAGAAGATAAATTCCAAAGGATAAATAGTCCTGTAATTTTTGCTTGTGCAGTGCCCAGCATAAAAAGACATCAAATAAAAATCAAACAATTGATGCTAATAAAGACTGATAAAACATCCCAGCATTCCATCAGCAGCATCCTGCGCTGGTATATATTTTCAAAGTTCTCTGTTTATGTTCCTATTTCCAATTATAAAGCAGAAGATAAAAGGCATCATAGTGAAATTGTTGGGAAAAAATTTTTCTGCTTGTTTTTAAAATGAAATGTGAACATTTTAATAAACCAGAAATGGTATTGTGGGGTACATTCCAAGAACTGTAGAGTTGAGATAAAAAGTGAATATTTCAGAGAGGCTGAAAAAAACCAAATGCAGCTGGATATAGTTTTGCAATATGTTTGTACACTATGCATATATGGAATAGCTAAGAGCTCTCATTTATTAAGGACTGCTTCACCAAGGTCACCTTTCTGTGTTGTTTGCATAGCAGTCAGATGGGAGAATATGCTATATTATAGTGCCTGATTCATAAATCTTTGCTTTTTGCCTCATTTATCATTCCACTAGTGGTATCAACAAAGTAAAACTCTGGTAGGCCACCATTGTAAGGAAGTTTAAAAGTAAGGCTGGAAATCTACTCTGACCTCAGAGTGATGAGAAGAACTGAGATGTGAAATCCTGGCTGGAGGGGAGTCGTTAGGTGTTTTGTTTTGAGGGCAGAGAAAAGCGGCTTCAGTGATGTATCCTAACTGATGCTAGGTGCTTTCCTGCTAACAAAGATGGCTCTGATTCATATAGGTGGGAACTATATGTGATACAACAGGTAATTTTAAGCATACTGATATTTAAACAAAATTTAAAGGTTATTTGAAATTAAAGATTATTTAAACAAAATCCTGTGAGTCAGATAAAACCTAATTTTTTTTCCCTTGGGGAATCTTTTCATCCAGGATGCAGGGAATAATTTCCTAGTTTTACTGCTTGCTTTTTTAATTAGATCTATGTTTGGGTATAACATCATTAAACCGAATTCAAAGATAATTAACATTACTGGATTAAATTTGTATATATTCATTAAATAACAATTTCAGCAAAGTATTTCATAAAGCCCTGAAGTCTGATCATGGTTCTCTTACCAGCTCTTTTTATTTTACTATCATTAGGTTACTGTCAGGATTTGAGCCCGCTTCAGATATGCACCAATTTGTGAATTGCCTTGCAATTGCAAATACTAATATTACTGTAGGGGTCACATCCAGTGGCAATTCCCTGGTTCATTGCTCTGAGTGGTCTAGACATAGTATGTCTTTGTACCCCTGTACCAAGTCCTCAGTGAGTTTATGAACTGCACAGCTGCTCTTGTGTGCTGTTAACAAGCCTCTTATAGAGTTCTCTGTTGTGTGGAGGGTTGCTATGTTTTGATCAGTTCATTTATCTCACCTCAATGTTGAGGTCTAATTGATTATCTCATTAGCTGTATACAGCTTTTATCTCAAATGACGACACTGTTTCCCAGTTCAGTTATTTTAATTTTTTTAAAATTACTTTTAATCCATCCTCATTTTTATTCCAAAGAATAACCTTTATTGGGATACCTTTTCGTAGGTGAGTTTTTCCTGCTCTGGGATTAGGTTTCTTGCTCGTCATGTAAGTGGGTGAGCATGCACAATCTGTTCTCCTGGACCTTTCTGGAAATGGGTTGGGTGTTTTGAGGGTCTTTGGTGATCTCAAAACCCACTGGATTGACTCTGAGTAGACTGTTCATGACCACTTTTTGACCCCATTCCTTTGCTTGCACTGTTCTTTATGTTGTGCAGTCACCATGGACCAGAACAGGGAAATTGTCCCTACCTCTTTACAGCCTCTCTTTCCAGCCACATCCTTTCCTAACTTACCCACTTGAGTGGCCATTGGTGTTTGACGTACAGCAACACATTAACTCCTTACTGTCCAGGTTTTTACAGTGACTGGCAACATAATTTTTAGTAAATATGATTCTTCATCATGATTGCTCAATATGTGTTTTGGGGTAGATGATGTTCCAATCACAGCATATGCCATATCCTGTGTGCCTGCCAGCTGCAGTAAAGATTCTTCTCCTTTTATTTAAACAATTTTGATCTTTCCTGGTGGTTAGTTTTGCAGCAAATGCACAGCATTTTGCCACTTTGGCATAGCCCAGGGTGTCTCTTGACTCATGATTAGACCAGAGAGCTCCAGGGCATTGTGCTGAGTAAGCAGAACAACCCTTCTGTGCAGTTTCATGACATGAACTTTTTTACTACCCTATATATGTTTGCATCCAAAACTCTTCATTGTTATATTTGAGATCATGCAGAAGGAGACAAGATATCAAGAGAGCTGGAAAAAAGCAATCACACTGCTTGACTGTAAACAGAACAAAGAGAACAATCTGGCAAAAGGTTGACAGTTGACATCAATCCTCAGAAAAATTCTAGAGCACAAAGTCAAATAAAGTAGAGGAGCAAAGCACTAGCTGTCATATATGTTTTATTTGATGCAGTACACTCTCTAGGATACTTTTATTAACAACCTAGATGATGGAATGGAGTATGTTTATTGTGTCCTGCAATGATCCAAAACTGGGAGAGAGCTCATATGCTGGATGATAGGATCAGAATTCAAAGTGATAATGACAAAGCAGCAGTGCATGTGAAAACATAAAGAGGGAATTATTTACTGCAGTGATACAAAATGAGGACAGCTGCTTTTGTAGCAGCTTTTCAGAAAAAGCTGAGTGTGAGCCCACTGTGCTGTAAAAAAAAACCACAAAAGCACAAATCTAAAGTACAGCCAGAAAGATGTGTTAAGTAATTGGAAATATGGCCTCTGGTAGACTAGCCATCTAGAAAACTGATGTCTGGGGCATTGTGCTTCAAGAACTATGTGGTGCAGTGGAGATAGTCTGGAATAAATGAATGAGATTAATTACAGTTCTGTAAAGTTTGACCTGTTTTATTATTGAAAAACACTATAAAATGGCCAAGTCAATGAAGAACTGTCATAGTTCTCTTTGTACGTGATGGAACCTCCACCAGTGGATGTTTTTAAAAACTGGTCAAACACGTCGTGGAAACAGTGTAGATATCATTTATCTTACCTGGGAGCTAGATGACTTCCCATGGTTCCTTCAAGCCCCATTTTTATAATACCTCATGATTATTAAAGCAGAAGTTCAAAGTTTTGATCGCAACTGAATTATACACCAAATAAGTGCTTAATATTTCTTAATTTCTTAATAATAGATCCCTCTGGGTGGATTAGACTGAAATGACAGTGAATGGCCCGTGTTTATACATGTATATATGTGTATGTTGGGAACTTTTGTTTCAGCTGGACAGGTTTGACATGCTTAGTATAGTTATCCAAATGGAATTGTCAATGTAGACAATGTTAAGGTATTTGTAACAGACAGTGGTGGAAAAATTGGAATTCTTCCTTTATCAAGTAAGTCACTCTTATAGATTCCTTTTATCCATGGCCATCGTTTATGCTTTAAAGAAACATGCTCCCATATGACTGTATTATTTTAAAGATAAGTTCTACCATTTGTCTCATATTAACAAATGCTTGAGGAATAAAGAAAAAATTAATTTTAGAGCAGCAGAATTAGGATCTTTGAATAATTTAACTGACAGAATCTCACATCAACAGGAGTTGAATACATTCTTCAGTATAGTAATGCTTTTGGACCCTTAAACATAGGATATTATATTATTTTTCCACTTACTAATGAACCCATGCCTTCCACGCAGCTCAGTCGTGGTCTTTGAATTTTCTTCCTCTAAACTAGAAAGAAATATTTAAGCAGAATGTCAGCATTTTCTGTTGGATGTTTAGTATTCAGTTTGAACTGCTTGATGTCACCTTAACGATAAAACTGGGATAGCGTAACAGGTGCTTATTGTCTTTTTCTTCCTCATTGTCTTTCAGATGTTATGTTTTGGCATATGTTAGTGGCTGTCAAGGGGATATTATTGATCTGCTGAGACATCTGCTCCACTCACATTAATTTGACTGTTCTCTCATGAAAGATGAGTGCCTTATGACTTCCCATTCCTATCACAGTAAATACTGACCAAGTCTTGCAGCTGGAAATTAATATAATTTAAGATATACCTCTAAATTGTACAGTTTTGGTTTCCTTCTAATTGAATGACATTCTTTTTCGTGTAATTATGTCATGAACTATCTAAGGAATAAAAGTCCAAGTATTTAAATAGTTACTTTTATTTTCAAAATACATTTTAACTCATTATTTTTGATGTAGCAATAAAAAGGCAAAACTATTTCATAGAATCACAGAATCATAGCAAAGTTTGAATTGAGTGGGACCTTAAAGATCATCTAATTCCAAGGATCCTGCCATGGGCAAGGACACCTTCCACTAGACTGGTTTATTGGGTTCCCATATAGCCTGGCCTTGAACATTTCCAGGGATGGGACATCCACAAATTTCTGGGCACTCACCACTCTTATAGTAAAGAATTAATTCCTAATGTGTATCTAAACCTATCCTTTGACTGTTTTAAGCCATTCTTCCTTGTCCTATCACTACATGCCCTTCTGAAAAATCCCTCTTCACCCTTCATAGAAGCTCCCTTCAGGTACTGAAAGGTGTTCTAAAATCTCTCTGGAGCCTTCTCCTGTCCAGGGGGAGCAATCCCACCTCTTTCAGCCTGTCTTCATAGGAGAGGTACTCCATCCCTCTGAGTACCTTCTTGGCCCTTCTCTGGACTCACTCCAGGAGGTCCATGTTCTTCTTCTGGGGAGTGGCCAGAGCTGGACACAGCAATCTAGGTGGGGTATCATTATAGTAAAACAGAGTGTGAAAATCACAACTCTCACCCTGCTGGCCACACTGCTTTGGATGCATCCCAGGATACAACTAGCTTTCTGGGCTGCCAGCACACCTTGCCAGTTCATGGCAAATTTCTGGTCAACCAACACCCCTAAGTCATTCTCCTCAGGGCTGCTGTCAATCCAGCCTCCACCCAAACCTGTGTTTGTGCTTGGAATTGCCCCAACCCTTGTGTGGGACAATCATAAAAGAGCCTTTAGAATATATTAGGGAATAATCCAGAAAAGAATCAATTGATCTTGTTAAAAGATTAAATTAATTAGTAGGTCCAGGCAATTGTATACTTTCAGTGATATTTCTGAAAGAAAAATATGATCATTTTATTAAATTGAGAAAGAAAGGAAGTAAAATTCAACATGCTAAGTGCAAAAATAGAAAACTGGCAGGCATCAGTTAAACCAGCATCCAGAAATTCCCCTCCTACCCCTAATTTAACCCATGACTCAAAACCAAACCCCTTTCATACCATCCAACTTGAAAAAAGTATGTTTATCTTGAATAAATTTAACTGAAAATACTATAGATTTTAAAAAACCTTGATGACACAACAGTTATTTAGTCCAATTAACCTAACTGTCCTCTAGCTTGAGCTACCAACACTAGTGGTTAGTTTAACTAAGGTATTATGTTGTAAAAATGTTTTTATTTGTGTCTAAATATACATTTTATTGCTAAAAGTGGATGAAGTTCTGCTTTGAATATCAATTTTGCGTTTCCCTGTAGTTCTCCTTATTCATCCTACTTTTTATCTTTGAAGTTTTAAACAGATTAGTGAATGAACTGTTTTGCTATCTGTGCTCTAATCTACATGGAACTCAAAAAGAGGAAACAAAACTTGGAGATATTTTCTGCTCACTCCTCTTATCTCAGAAACCTTATGAGGTGCGTTATGACTACCTTGCTATCTTGATATTTTGCCTGTTGTGGAGAAAGACACTTCTCCACATGTACTACTCTCAGGTGATTACTCTACTGACCCATAGGTAGGACCTAAAACATATCAAGTAACTGTGGTGTCTTATGGATTAACAGGAACAACTGAGTGTGAAGCAGGAATGAAGAGGAAGAGAATAAAGGTATAAGCGGAGGAACAAAAGAGAGAGAGAGAGAGATTAGATGTTAAATGGTAACATTTGGATGATATTTAAAAAGAGATTGATGATTGTGAAAGGCCTACCTTTGGAGGCATAAAAGCAGTGACCAAACAGACATCTGTGACTAAGTGACCATTGTAACAGTTTCTGTAAAATGCTGTAATCGGCTTCCACATCATTGTGACTGTTAGGAAATTCCTATGCATATTGCATATGCCGTGGTTTTTACAGGGTCTCTACCTTGGAATATCAATGAGCCAATTCTTATCTCTGATTTTAATCCTGAGAAACTAAGCCATTTCTTGTAATGAAATGGCACTGACTTCTGGAATGGAAAAAAGTGTTTTCCATCTCAAGATAGACATATGCTTTCTCTAGAAAAGTGTATGTTTCCATAGACTTTTTCAGAATATTAAAAGCTAGAGTTTCAAATGCTTACAAATACAATGTAGTTTATAATTTAGTGTTACACTTCAGGTGATACCCTTCTGAAAAAAAATATTTTGAATGATCTGGAATATAACATATAAATTCTCTTTTTTCATATAGCCATAGTTATATAGATAGATGCAGTTTTTCTCTGCTACCATTGAAATTTCAAATTATATTAGTATAACTATGAGTGCACTGCATAGGATCTGGTCTTGCTTCCACTGAACTCAATGGCAAAATTCCTATTAATTTAAATGGCACAAAAAATGATTTCCAAATGTTCCTCCTATTAAACTGTTCACAAGCTGTGCCTTCTTCATGTTAATCAGCAATGAATTTTGTTTGTCAGTACAGCTGATAATTTTGCATTAAAATAATAATAAAGAGATTTGATGACAGCTTGACATTTTTCGTTCCTTCAGTCAAACACTTGATGTGATGGACTATGTTATTTCTTCATTTAATAAACTGCAAGCTGAAGATGCAAGTGCTGTAACTGACACAAATCAGAAATGTTGACAAAAAGTCTTTAACATAATTTAAGAAATATTTTTAGTGAAAAGAAAATTTGTCCACTTGTTTTCTTTTCCAGACCAATAGCTTTTAGAGTTCTGTATGTTTACATTTACCCCTAGAGCTTTGAGAAAAGGAAATAGAAGGAGAAAAAATGCATTCAGTTGTCATTTTGACTACCACACATGCTATATAAATAAATAAGTACAAAAATTCAAATTAGTAGAATGTCAGCAGGCTTCCTGTAATATGGATTAATCAAAAAAATCAAAGGCAACATTCTACTTTTCTCCATAATTCTCATGTATACAAAAGATTTTTTTTTACTTTTACAGTGTATGAATTCCGTTAAGCCCAAATTATTGGCTTCCCACATATTTGGGCAGGGAAAAGAGCAAATCTTCCTTTTCTTTTCATTCATGGTGAACACTGCCTAAGGCTTTTTCCTCCTCTTTTGACCTCATTACTAACCTTGTTGCATTTGAGGAAACTTAGCAAGCTGTATTAACTTCCATTAACCAACTGTTCAGAAGGAATTGGCAAGAAAAATGTAATATTAATATGATATGACAGAAACATTGTTAAAATGGCTCTAGTGGCAACTAATACTTGTATTTCAGATGGCCAACAATGAAAATTTGTTGTTATTTTATTTCACTTTTTTTCATCATAAATCTCTGGTTGCTTGGTGTATTACTAACTACACGATGCTCTTCATTCTGACTGCAATGCTGTAATGTCATCACTTAGTGTAAAATTTTGCCAGGTACTGCAGAAAGTGGGCTGCGAACCTGTGTCACACATAAAAAACCCCAAAAACCAAATAGCAAAAAACCTTGAAAGTAGCCATTTAGTTGAAAATAATCCCTGGAAGCATCCCTCTGCCATTTACCAGTAGAGCCAATGCACAGTTTTAGACACCATGGAATTTGATGCATCAGGAAGACAAGGAATCACTGTTTTTGCAAAAGAGAGATTCACTGGTATAGAATCATAGAATCATTTAGGTTGGAAAAGAACTCTAGGGTCATCAAGGTCAACCATTATTCCAACATTGCCAAGTCCACCATTTCATCATATCCCTAAATGCCACATCAACACCTCTTCTAAATACCTGCAGGGATGCTGACTCCACCACTTCCCTGGGAAGATTGTTTCAGTGACTGACAACCCTTTCCATGAGGAAAGTTTTCCTAATATCCAATTTAAACCTCTTCTGGCACACAATGATACCGTCTCCTATCATCGTCTCACTTGTTACTTGAGAGATGAGACTGATCCTGAGATGAGACTCCCTTGCTTCAATCTCCTTTCAGGTACTTGTAGAGAGATGAGTTCACCCTCCGTCTCCTTTTCTTCAGCCCCTGCTCCTCAGCTGCTCCTCATCAGACTTGTGCTCCAGACCCTTCACCAGCTCCACTGCTCTCCACACACTCCAGCACCTTGCTGTCTTCTTTGTTGTGAGGGGCCCAGAACCGGACACAGCACTCAAAGTGTGGCCTCACCAGTGCTGAGTACAAGGGGGTGATCATTGTCCAAGTTCTGTTGGCCACACTATTGCTGCTACAGGCCAGGATGTCTTTGGTCTTCTTGGCCACTTGGGCACAGGCTGACCCAGGTTCATGTTCAGCCGCTGTCAATCAGCACCCCAGGTCCTTTTTCACGGGGAAGCTTTCCAGCCACCCTGTCCTCAGCCTGTCGCCCTGCCTGGGGTTGTTGTGACCCAAGGGTACTATCTAGCATTTGGTCTTGTAGAACCTCACACAACTGGCCTTGACCCATCAATTCAGCTATTCCAGATCCCTCTGTAGGGTCTTCCTAAACTCCAGCAGTTTAACACTCTCATCCAGCTTGATGTGATCTGCAGACTCTGGGAAACTGCATTCAATCCCCTCATCCAGACTGTTGATATAGATATCAAACAAAACTGTCCCCAGTACTAAGCCCCAGGGAACACCACTCATGACTGGCTGCCAGCTAGATATGACTCCATTCACCACCACTCTCTGGACCCAGCCATTCAGCCAGTTTTTACCCATTGAACAGTGCACTGTCCAAGCCATGAGCAGTTTCTCCCAGAAAATGCTGTGGAAAATGGTGCCAAAGGCTTTTCTGAAGCCCAGGTAGGCAACATGCACAGCCTTTCTCTCATCAAATAGGTGGGTCCTTCTGTCATAAAAGAATATCAGGCTGGTCAAGCAGTGCCTGCCTTTCATAAACCTGCCTTTCTTGTAGATGTCTGTCACATTTACTAACTTCCAGACCTCTCCTCCCCAGGCAACTAAGACTACTGGTATATGATGAAAAGTGGTTCAATTAACTCTTCCACAAACTCTTCCACAAGCTCCCCCAGTACCTTTCAATCTGAAGGTGTGTTCGTGTAAAGGCACCTCACCTGGGCTCTTGATCCTGACACCGTTTTCAGAGGGAGAAGCTCTAGTTCCTACATGACCATTCTCAGGCACCTCCATGGTTACTAACACATTAATAAACCTTGTGTCTTTGCTCCTGCATGTATCTCCATCCCCCATCTCCTCTGAAGTGGCAGACTAAATGACTTTGCTAGCCCACTATCCCTCAAACACTGACATGCTGTCCCCAGACTTTTCTCTAACAATTCTGATTTTATTCCTTTCCCCCTGCAAATCTACTTTAAAGCTCTTTCAGTGAGCCCTGGCAATTCTTGTGCAGAAATCCCTCTCCTTTGAGATAGGTATGCCCTGTCTGTTGCCAGCAGGCTTGATGTTGTGTAAACACATGATCAAAAACCTCTAAAATCTGCTGGTGATACCAGGCTTGGAGCCAGGTATTGATCTGCTGACTCTTCGTGTTTCTTCCTTTATCATTCCCTGCAATTGGAAGGATAGAGGAGGACATTGTTTGTGCTCCTGATCCCTTAACAAGTCATCCCAAGGCCCTAAGGTCTCCCAAATGCCCTTAGACTTATTGCAGCGTCATTGCTGCCACCTGGAAAATCAATAACGGATAATGATCTGAGGCCCATATCAGGGTAGGGAGCTTTCTCTTCACGTCTTTAACCTGGTGTCACTCTGGAGCAGATCTCTAAATCCTCACAGCTCTGCTTAAAGCCCTCAAGTCTTGAAAAAGAGGCCTACATAAAAAACATGGAACAAGAGTCTGTGCTGCACCGGTGACATGGACAAGGCCAGAAGGAACTCAAATGTGAATACTGAGGATCAGTTTTTTACATGCCATAGTAGATGTTTCTCAGAGAGATAAATGGCTATTAATGGCTGCTACAGTATCTTAGAGAAATTATACTGTACTGCTTTAAAAAGAGGCAATAAAACAGAATTTGTTAATGTGTGGTCAGGTTAATCACTTATGGTTTTCTGTACAGTACTGGTGAAACATGCTTACGGAAAGCAAAAAAACCTATGTTCATAATAATTTGAAAGTAAATGTTACTAAGATCACCTGGCAAGGATTTGTACCTGTCACATCTTATAACTGTAGCTTTTTTTTTTTTTTAATACATTTAAATATTTTTGTGATAGCTTTTATTATTGCAAAAATGTAGGAAGACCACATTTGGAATACAAAAATTATGCATGTATAATTTGGAGGAACATTCATAGCTGAACTGTGGCTTATAGTGGTGTACTTTTAAAGAGATTTGAAGTACCACTTTTGGACATGAAATTCTTAATTTTTCAGACACCCATCCTTTTACAAAGGAGATTTCAGTACAAGTTTTTATTAGTAAGCAGAAATTTTTGCTAGTTCCTAAAGTGTCCTTAATGTAAATTCACCCCCCCCACAACTTATGAAGGAAGAGTTTTAAAACTTGGATCCTTTAAAGTCTTTGTAAGTTCTCTTTGATTTTCTAGTTTTTTGGCATTTTTTCTTCCATATATCTCAGCCCTCAGCTGGATGGTCCAGAAAACTGCATTTGCTTGTGTAACAAAAAATTACCCTGAAACAATATGTTTTAATAGAAAGTAGAATGACAGCCTCTTGTTTGCTCTTTGCTATATATAGATTGTCTGGACCTGTTTCTGTTTTAAAGGGTGGGGGAGTAATCTACTCATTAAATTTACTTTTCTTTTTCTACTCACATTTTCCTTCAGAGTGTTTTCGGAAAAGCAGATTGGATGGCTTGTTTAACTGGCTTGGATACTATTAAGATGGTGTCCCCAAAGCTAGGATTAAGGGTTTAATTTAGGTACCTTTCCTTTCTGCTGGCCTGTTTACGGAGTGTGGATACCTAAAGACAAACATTGTGAATAATTCACAAAGACCCAGTTCCAAACTTAACATTTGACAAAAACAAGTGAATTAGTTATATTAGTTGCAGAGTAAAATAATCCCCTTCTAGTCAATCGATGGAAAGCTTTCCAAAGTTTTAAAAAAATTGTTCTGGCTCAGGTATTGTCCTAATCCTCAACTGCAGTTACTAACATCTCCATGCCACATCACTCAGGTATGATTTAATTATTCTGATGCAGATAGAATGATTCAGACTGCTAGGAAGGCCATGAATAAATAGTCTCCATAAGTAACATGCTAACATTATTCACCCATTGCATCCACTTCACTGTGTCTCAGTGCCACAGAATAAATCGCTTGGCCATGTGTAAAAATCAAAGCAGAAAACACTTGGACACACACACACTGCTCTTCCATATTCTCATGTGCTTAATCCAGCTACACAGCAAAAGATAACACATTAGGTACAGTAGTTGAGTTGGAGTAGTGAAGTATGGCGAAGGGCATCTCTGCCTTCTCTGCCAAGGGAGAGGGAAGACCCTGTGCACTGATTAGGTGCAGCAGCCCCAACCAGGGCAAGCACAACGGGATATATTCTTCCCTCTGCTTCCTCTGCTTCCATTTTTGTAAACTGTGTTGTGCTCCACCCTTCTCTTTAATTCCATTACATTTTCCATATGTTTTGGTTATTTCAGTATTGAATTAATATTACTTGTGCTCTGTTATGCCCCATGGTGGGTTCAGCCTGGTTCCCAGGTTGTACTCTTTTGATGACCATTAATTGACCATTTGTGGTTTGTGTTCGTTGCCTCAGGCTCTCTAATACCACACCAAGCTTGTCTTTTAAGGCTTTTGTTATAATTTTGTGCTTTAACTCCCAAAGGCACCTACTATACTCCTGTGATTGCTCAGTCAGGAAGCAACTCACAATAGGTATAGTTCTATTGTAAAAATACATTTTTGTATTTCTCTCTATCTATGACATAAACAAGGAAATATATAATAGAGCTAGTATCAATTATTGATAAAGTACCAAAACCAGCCTCCAAACATCAATGGATGTTTTTGCCTGGCAATTTCCTAAATTCCTTGTGTTACTTATGTGTAACCAGACTGTCATCAGTCTTGAGAAGGGTTACTGCACCATGAACAGGGAATTACCTTTGATTATAACATAAAACCATTCTGATTTTCTACGTTTAAAATTGGTAATAGACATCAATAATACTTGGATAGCTAGGATCGATAGTTACAGGCAGAGGTATAGTAGGTTTTATTGCTTACTTTAAAATGTGACCATTTTACTGTGGTCATTATAATAATAACTAGTACTATATTGACTGTATATTTAATATTTATATTACATCTAGAGAACTGAACTTTTTAGATATGATATATAAGATACCATATAGACTTTTAAAATCTCCATGTTCTCACATTATTTTAATATTCTTCAAGTGTTGTTCAACTAACAAGGTCTTTTTAGGTGAAAGGAAGTTTTTTTGCAGGATATGGCAAAGCAACACTAGACACAGTTCTGCCTTCCTTTCTTCTGACACAGTATGTACTTGATCAACTATACCTAGATTTTTCAGTTATACCTTTGTCATTAGTATGTTTTCAGTGTCCATCTTTAAAAAGGTCTGTTATGCAAAACACTACTGACTCAACTTTTTAGACAGATAAAGCATTCATAAATATGGGGTGGTTTAGGTTAATTTATTTTTTCAGTTTGACAAAAACCGGTGGCATATATTGACAGGACATGACTTGTGAAATAAGCCAAGCAAAATGTTAATTGTTGATAAAAAACCAATATGCTGTTTTATACCTTTCAGTGTTCATTTGTCTAGCCAATTGTGATTGGCTATTATATTCTGAAAGTTTCCTTCTTTATGGAACTATTGTGTGGTTTTATTTTCATAATTTCTTAGTTCTCAGAAGAACACTGCTCTTTGGGTTTTACTTTTTTGTGTGTGTTTTGAAAGCTGTTTGAAGTACTATTTAAGATATTTAGTTCCAGTTGACTGACTATTACATGATCAGGAGATTTATTTTTTTACTCTAGCAAAGAAAAAAGGTTCTCATCAACCAAAACCAAACTCACTAGATATAAAGAGCTAAGATTTCATTATCTACTTGTTTTCATAGACCATTTTCTTGAACAATGGCTTATAACTCATCAGCAGCTAGATATAAAATATATTGGACTTCAGAGACTTTGATGGGGACAGGAAAATGTTTTATCACAATGAAAAAAATTATCATGTGATGAAACTCTTAGGAAAACCTCTAAGAACAATTCAGCCTATTGGTTAACAAATACACTGTATTTACCCAAAGCTAAAGTATCTTCATTTTGTTTTCTACTGTAGCTTTTTAAACAAGAGCTGAAATTTTTAGAATCATAGAGTTCATTGTATTGGTAAATAAATACAATGCCAAAGTGAAAATACCTAAGGTTTTGTTTTCCATTTATTTTTTTTTTAGGAGACAGGATTTCTCTTTTTTTGGCAATAATATGGTTCTCTGATTAATAAAATATTGCAAAATATTTAGTTAGTAGTTATTACTACTCCTCAGTATTTAGCTTCACAGAAACATTAAATTCCCACAAATACATATTCATATCAGACTAAAATATTAATACTCTAATACCACGGAAAAGAGTGAGCTAAAACAAGAAAGCTACCTAGAATATGTTTAGGTTTCATCTTTTATTTATTAAAATATCCAGAAAACCAAATTGTTACCAGTAGTAGCTTTCCTAATATAGGTACTCAGCTGTTTTGTTTGGCTAATTCATCTTTCTATAAAGTTTATTTAGGGAATATACTGAAGTTAAAAAGGACCACTGTATGCTCAGCTTGTTTATAAGATGTGAAACTCCCACATCAGTTTGATTTTCTGCTTCTTCTGGCTTTTACAATGATGGAGGTAGGGGGAGAAATAAAAACCCAGAAAATATTTTCCAAGATATATAAACCAAAAGGTGAAAAACCAAAAAAGAGTACTTTACACAAACACATTTTGAGGTAGGATAAAAGAGCAGGGTACAGCAAGAAAAAGATTTTATTACTTTGTAACTTCTATGATCAAATGAAAGTGAATGCAGTAGCTCTACTCCTTCAGCACAAATGAATGCCATACCCACAGTTTCAGTAACCCTTATTCTATTGAATTACTTCTCAAAGCTTCCACCTCTCTCTTTTTACAGAGTCTTGCTGATTTTTTTCCAAGAGAAAATAAACAGAATTTGTCGTGACCTTTCTTCATTCTTTGGTTTGCTTTTTCTTCTCCTTTTCCCATTTTCATCATGTTCAGAGAAGTTTCTTCTTCTCTTTGCTTTTCTCACCTCTCCAGTTTCTTGAATTCCTGCATCATTCATCTCTCCTCCATGAGCTGGTACCCATTTTACATTGAACTTTTCATTACCTTAGCGAAGATTGTAAGAGACAATTGAAACATCAAACTCCTTGCTAATTCTTCTTGATTTCTCTAATGTTTTCCCTCTGATGTCTTACAAAGAGTAATGCTGTTTGTAAGAGTGACTTTTCCTTACACTGCACCTGCACAAGCCTGCTTACAAAAAGCTTTAACTTCTCATAAAGCAGAAAGCTATTTTTTTCTGTAAGAACAGCTGTCCTGCTTCAATAAATCAAAGATTTGTCTACCACTTGGAATCTGCTCTTACCTATAGATCCCTCAGGTGGGAAGCTATTTACTTACAGGCAGTTAATAGGAAAAACAAGTGCCAGAGCATAGACTGACTTCAGGCTGTGTGTAGCTGGAGCAACGTGTGTAAATAGGATATATTTATTACTGTCCTCTGCTGATATTTTAAGACTAATGCATCTCTTCTACAAAAATACAATCCTTTTTAGAAATCTGATGAGCTTTTTCTACTGCAGTGTGTGATTCACAAATAAACTGTGTTTTTCATGTGGGCGTTTAAATCTGGAAGTCTGCACACCAAACCTCTCTGAGCCACAAGACACCTCTAAAAGCATATAAAAGACACTGCTGTAGTCTGAACATTTAATTTGTTCTGAAGAGTTACAACTGCAACAGTTTATGAAGAAAACACCCATGCATGCATCCATTTAATGAGTAAAGAGAACACTGTCATAGTTTTTGAGTGAGAAGTAAAGAGCATCCTAAGTGACCATGGTGTGTAGGTTAACTGACTTAACCAAGGGAAATATGGCTGTGGTAATTGGGTTCACATGCTCTTAACCTGTCTAAAGGGCTCACACTGTCAGACTGATGTTGTTAGATTCATTCTGAGCTAAACCAGAAAACATCACAGCTCTTTTTTCACTGTTTGAGGATCAAGCTGTGTTGAACAGAATGCCAAATGAATAGTCTTTTCTATTCCACCATGTTTCAACACTGTAGATGTCTGAAGATGTAGTGCTGAACACAGATTTTAATCAAATCTCTCAGCTTAATTTATTGGTGTGACATTTTCCACACAGTTTTGCAAAGGAATTTAGGGACTTCAGTTGTGTTAAACTTGTGATAAAGAAGACATAAATATATTCTAAGAATTCTTGTCATTAGCAACAGCAGTTTCATTCAACAAATTGCTTTACATTTCTGTGTTTTAAGAGCAGAAGATTTTCTAATGGGTTTCACAGGTATAAGAATGATTGTTCAACTTACAGGCAACTATAAGTACTAACAATAATTCAGGCCACAGAATTCTTTTATTCCAGAAATTTAGCAAAAATATTTCTATTTTTTCTACCTTTTCTATGAATTTTTATTAACAGTAAGAAGAATATATACAAAATAAATCATAATAGATGAAATTATCACTGGAATAAAAACAGAATGCATACAATACCATAGGAGGAAATGAAACCTGGCTTATGAATGGACCTCTGAAAAAAATTGGGGGAAAAAAGGACATTGTGGCATCATTAAGGGTAGAATCTTCTTTCTTTTGTTCTCTCCCTTCCTTCTTGACATATAAAATGTGTGCTGGACTCTGCTATCATCCTATTTATTTATACATTTTAGTTGTCTCCCTTATTTTATTGCAGCTTGTTAGTGTGGTTATATTTGATCTGGTGTTATCCAGAGCTTCTCCTCTTGCTTTAATCTTTGCCACTGGCTGTTTCTACAGGTAGCAAAACAAGACAAGCGAACTTGTAGTACTAATTCTGTGACCTGAGCCTGACTGTTCATTTCCCTTTTCTTGCAAGTGTTTGCTGTAGTTCTTTCCTTAGAGTGGAGAAAGCTGTCAGAAGACCAGTGGCTGGGAAGGGTTCACTGAGGCAGCTGCAGGCAAATGTTTGTAGGAACGACCCCTTCTCCATTTCACATCTAATACAAGATAGTTAACATAAGGACAGTAGTTTATGCTTAATGTAAGAATCTGATCCAAATCAAACTCAAAATGTTTTTTTTGGGGTACACTTTTAAAAAATACACAAAGTACAACTTTTAAAAAATATTTTTTAAGCACATCTTGCAACTAGGGAATCCATGCAGTGGCAACAAGGCTGATACAGATTTCAAGAAGCTTTCAGTTTTCCCATTTTTTTATCTCTAGCTACATGAACTAATCTTTTTCTAAGAAGTCAATGCTGAAATGTTAAGAACCTCACATTCAGTGGTGCAGGATGCAAACTAGGGCAGAATAAGTAGAAAACATTTTGTTCTAGGGTTCACAATCTGTCTTCCCCCCTCTGGGTATAGATTATGTTTCAGGACATTTGAATAGCAATATAAAAAAATCAGTTTCCTTTGTAGCTAAATGAACTATGAATTAAATTTGTTATCAGATGACCAGTAGCTGTTAAGCATTTTCCAGCTGAGTAAGCTAATAAACCTATTTACTCTTTCCGCACGAGCAAGCACAGGCCCATTAGCTGCAGATGCCTTCAGCAATATTCTCTGACATATAGAAGGTCATTCTCCTCTCATTGTCTTCATATCTTTATAGTTTAATGGTTAGCAAAAAGAACAGCTGCAATAGTTCTAATTAGTAATTTAAAATTGCAGTTGTAGGATTTTTATCCTCTTTAACCTCATTCTGATGGATTAGTGCTTTATATCCATTTACTTTGAAGACTCTTGATTTAAACTGAAATCACCTGTAGTAATTTAAATTGTCAGAGGCTTTATTAAAATTTGGTAGGAAAATTTTTGTGCATATCCCAAGACCTTGCTCTTGTTCTTTACTTTGTTATTCAGCACTTGAGTGTTTGCTTGCAAGATCCTTTGCAAGTGATGGATCAGGCAGAAGCTAATGGATGACTTAATTTACCATCTCTTCTGACAGGTACTGCGTACTTTCTCATTTTGGGACAAGGTGGCAGGACAGGTTCAGTTTTCTGATACATTTCTCAGAACCTGTTGCATTCCTGTAAGTTTCTGCAGTAGGGTAACAAAAACGAAAATACATTACTGCTTTCATTGCCTGTATGGCCATGTCTTCATCACTGTCAGGTACAGCTGCTACACCAGCTTTCTGTGCTCTTGCAAACATTTTTTGGAACAACTGAGTCAGTTCAAGGTGCAAGTTCACAACACACAAACGTCAGCGGGAGATGAATTTCATTTTTACTTTGTAAGAGTGATAAAGTTTGTGATGTTTTTGGTGAATCTATGGAGTGTTGCTTCTGAACCTTTGAGTTTTTCTGCTTGATCAGAGCAACAGTTGCTTTAAATTTGTTTCCTATTGCAGTGAATAAGATACTTAATGGAGAAGAAGGTATTCTTTCCTCCTCTATCTAGATAAGGCTCTATTCCATGCTCTTTTCCCTCCTAAGGAGCTTATATCATGCCTAGTGATATCCAGTTGTTCCTATAATTTCCTCAATTTTCTATTTTGTTTCTTATTTTTTAACCTATATTGCTATGCTACACATAAGCTTCTCAAGTTTATACGAGGGTTTTAAATGTCTGCTTACGTTTCCTTGTGTTTCTGTTTTCATTTCATACCTCAATTTGCTTAGAATGATTTCCAAATTTCTACAGTTCTACCACAAAATGGTAGAACCCTTTTGCAATTACTGGTACCAAGAAGAGGCCAAATATTATTAAAACAGTATTTTTACTTTTACTAAGAGGCTAAAAGTATTAATTACATTAACAAATATTGATATTTTCACTGTGATTATTGATATAGGGTACTAGAAATAAAATCAAGTTTAATTACTGTAAATATCTGTTTTAACTCAGTCATTTTTCTGTGCTCTTCAGATGTACCCAGCTGTTCAGATTCAGTTTTTAGCCAGGGGGAACAAAGTGTAAAGCTACTTAAGTGCTAAATTAAAATTAATATCAGCAGTAAACCCTGAAACTGGCTGTGAGAAACTTCATGTCATAAGATGAACCTTCCTGCCTTAGGGTGATTTATTCTGAAAGAAATATGGCTAGTTCTATTCTCTCTTATCGCTCATTTAGTAGTGGGCCTTCTATATATTAGAAATCTTTATCTAGCTTAGCCTCCATTTCTTTGTGTTCTTTGAGCTCTGCTGACATTGACATTTTTGTTTGGAAAGGCTTTCCTTTCTTTTAGTTGCCCCACAACTTTCATCATACTTGCTTTGGTTGCAGTACAAGGAAATCCACATTTCGCTTCTGCTTTTCTTTCCATTCCTTTCTGGTGCTAGAAGATTCAAGTGTTTGGTCCTCAGGCTGATCTTTCAATTCTGCAGCTATTCCATGTGTGAGGACATTGAAGTTCTTGTTATGTGAGAAGTTTGTAACTGTGTGACACGGAAAAGTGGTTTTCAATGCATTTGAAATTTTTATCTCAAAACTCCTGCAGTATTGTTTCCCTTCCACAAGCATTTGGGAGACTGAAGTGCTGTTATATATGAACAGTTTACGCATAAATGCTTAGGACCCAGTTACCATAAAAGTGCTAATGACTTCCAAAGTCTCTGACAATTTGCGCTGTGTGCAAACCTGGCCTCTAAATACAGTATTTGAAAACCTGTATTGCGAGAGTTTTTACCACACTTTATTTTGTTAACCATCTATGTAAAAATTTTATAGAGATCTTCCCACTTGGTCCAAGCCCAGGACATTGACTCCTGCAAGCTGCATTCAATCTCTTCTTCAGCAGTAGGAAACAGGCACGGTGACCTTTGTCATTGGCTCTGTTTGCTGCCCTTTCCCCATCTGTCCCTCAGCCTGTGGCTCCCAGCTGGAGACCTCTCTTTCTCATGGAACACATTCCTGCCCTCCCCCAGGCATGAGCAGCCCTGACCTTCCTCCTCATGCCTCCTCACCCAGTGGAAGGTTCAGCCACTAAGAGAGGGCTTTCTGGACCATCCAACCACAGACCATTGAAAGAATGTAGCACAAATAAAATATCTATTGTCTGCCACTGCTGAGCAAATTATTCTTTTTAGGAAAGTTCAGAAGACAGTTTGGGAACCAAATGCTGGAATTCAAAATCATACTATGTTGCTTTTTCTGTAATCCATACACTGACATTTCTAGGACAATCCTAGGTTGGCCTATTATGAGTATAATATTGCCAACTTCCGATTCAAATTTAGCTTTTCAAAGTTTCTGAGTGCCATATATAGGCAAAAGAGAACAACGTGTGTCACTGAAGACAGGATTTTTCCTCTCTGCTGACACGATGCTACTTTCAGAACAGTGATTCATCAGGTGTAAATTAGAGAGCCATTCAGTGTTTGGTTTTCTCTGGGTACCAGTTTGAACAATGCATGAATGCTTATTCTTGTTATAGTAGTGCCATTCACTCCAGTGTCTTTCTCCTGCAGTTCTTCATCTGTGGTGTGAAAGCCGAAATGAAACGGATTACCACAATGATCTTTACCCAAATGATTTGGTTTTTAACTTTGAAAATTTCTGTGTCATGGTTTGCACTCCTACAAATTGCTGTACACCCAGTGTTTCACCCATTATAGCTAAGAATGATAAATCTGGCATGTTTACTTACTGCTCCTGCCAACCCTATGTGAGATTTCAAAACAAAGCTAAAGGCTCACAACCTCAGTTGCTGTCCCCTACTAATGTTGTTCTGGTTTAGCTACAAAACAAATTAATTACTGTACTTTTTCACATTTGAGCACAGGTTTTGTATGAGCTTTCACACAGTTTCTATTGTTGCCAGAGGCAGTTTCAAAGTCCTTTCCAGTCAGAAGTGTCATCACAATTTTCACACGCCTTCACAGCAGCAGTAAGACACTGGTGAAATATGGCTAACTGGAAATACAAACCTTATGAGCAGGGTTTGAATTCATAGCTCAGACATGATTAACTAAGACAAGGGAAGTAGGGTTGTTTCATTTACAGAAAATAATCCTCAAATACGTACAGAGTATGTCATTCATTCTCCTTAGTTTTGTACTACTCATATGAATTTTAAGAAAATAAAAGTAATTTAGTGTTAAGCTAGTATTTTCTGTGGGTATGGATCACTGAATTCAGTGCTGGGGGATATTCTCACCCTGTGCTGCACCAGAATTCTGGGGGAAGGGGGAAATCTATGCTTCTGATTTGCTAAAATCCTCCCCTCTCCCTTCAGTTCTGCTACCATCCTTTGCACTTTTGTTTGGGTTTTTCTAAAAATTTCAGATTAAGGTTTTCAAAGAGAAATACCCAGGCAGAACTCCGATGCAGATGAGGAAAAAACCCTCATATTGTGTCTAAGTTCTTATTACAGCATTTGTCCTCCTGACCTTTGGACTTCTTTTGTTTCTGGTACACCAAACAAAGGACTAAATGAGTGCTTTTCTGTTGACCCCTGTGAAGGCCACTACCTGTACTATTTCCAAGCTTTACTCAGACTAGGGATTTCTAATAAGGCAGTTACATTAATTGAGAAGAGTGACACTTTCAGAATAAAAATAACAAAAGTAATGGGTTTAGAAACGTAATTACTGTGTTAGTAGATGCCTATCACTTAATACCAATGAAAGAAAAAATCAGGGGTTTATTTCTACAGCCTGCCTATAAGCAAGGGATAGATTGAATTTCTATTGTATAGAAAGGTATAAACTTATGAAAAAAAAAAAAACGCAAAAGAGCATCTATGTGGAGACTTTTATTTGTCCATTGCTTTTGTGGTGGTGGTAAGGTTTCTGTCCAGCACTGCTTTCAGTCTCAATTGGTTTGACTTCTTTCTTTTCAATAAAGAATCACACAGCAGTCTGTAAAAAAAGATTTTATGGTTTGTGACTTTTTTAAACTATGTGAATACTCAATTTAGGTTTTATTATTTGTCATCGTGCTTGCCACAATTCTTTATTGCTCTTAGTTGTAATATTCTATTTTCCTTTCCCACTAATTTGTTGCACTTTGGTCTAACCTGTAGGATTTGTGTTGCTGAACAGATGTTTGATCTAATTGGTTTTTCATTGCTTCCAATATTGGAAAGACCATAATATCACCATCAATTCTGCTCCTCTTCTTCACTATCCTTGCTGTTAGAAATTTCACCTAATATTTGACACATGGTCTCTGTTTCAGAATAAGCTCCTTATTTTTTTCTTCTGCATATGAAAATAGAGATAGATTATTCCTTCTCTTTAGCAACAACCTTTCCCACATTTGAAGACTGATACTGTACCCTGTTGGTTTTATATCTGTTAGACTTTAAAGCAAATACTCTTTCAGTCTTTTCTCACAGGTCATGTATTCCAGAATTCTGATCAGTGTCTCCTCTGTACACTCTCTCCTGTCAAATCTGCAGGCAGCTGAGGCCCTAACCTCTACTGCATGTGAAAAGAGAACAACCTTTCATGTCTTGCAGTTTCTGCCCTTGCTTATATGTCCCACTATGATCCTTATTTCTTTCCACAAACAGCATGATATTGTCTGTGCAAAATGTGCTAAACCATAACAGTGGACACTTTTTTTGTGTAAAAGACACATGACAATGTGTGCTCCAGCTGGTATCTTACAATTAATTTTTCCCTGCTGAGTTCAATATCTTGTCCGTAACAAATCCAATCCTATTTTATTTTTTATTTAAGAAATTTGTTTAGTTTTACAAGACAGTTGCGAGCCTGCCCTCATGCTGTCCCAGTGACATACCCAGTCAGTCAGACAATCCCATCTGATTAAAAAACCCCAAGCCATTACTTATTCATCAGTATTAAGTGAGGACACCCCATTTAGCATAACATAAGGAAGTGGCCTTAACTGGTGCCAGGGGAGGTTCAGATTAAATATTAGGAAAAAAAATTCTCTGAAAGTGGTCAGAAAATGGTAATAAGTTGCTCAGGGAGGTTGTGAAGTCACTGTTCCTGGAAGGTTAAGAGGTGTCTGGATGGGGCACGTAGGGATATGGTCTAGAGCTGATTACGGTGGTGCTGGATTGATGGTTGAACTGTATGATCTTGAAGCTCTCTTCTGGTTTTGAGGATTCTGGGATTTCAACTGTGAATGACTGGTTAGGATACAAAGTTTTGACTCTCCATCAGTTCAACTAAAAGCAATTTCTTCTAAAATGTGTACTTCCCATCGCCTATGACATTGCTGCCTTTGTCATGTGGGCCAGTATCAAAAGACATAGGAAAGCCAGTTAAGAGACACCTAAGGCTCATCCTCGTATATAGGATTTTCTACTCTAACACAAAAAGAAGTCATTCTATTCTAGACGGACAAAATGTGGCCTGCCACTCCTTTGGTTGTGTTCTTCCAAGTGCTTATATATTATTTGTTTTAATTTTTTTCCTTTCCCCAGAATTTCTAAAGTCTAGACTTTATGACTAGTCAGCCTCTGTTCACTACCACTTCCGTTTGAGGGTTTAAGCTCTGTTTTCCCTTTTTAATCTCTTAATACTTTGTCCATTCTCCACAAGATCAAGATAATTTAACAGAATTAGTGAAATAAATATTCCTACTTGTCCTGCAAGCCACAGCTACCAAAGAGAAGTATTTTTCTCTCATGGCAGAAATGTGGGAGCCTGCTGCTCCAGGTACCTGTCCCTAGTTACCCTGGGCTCTGCTCACATAGGCCAGATTAAACATACTCAGTGCAAAGCCAAATATAGAAAGTCATTAAAAACCCTTGAAGTAAAATGAAAAATGGTCTTTAACTAACAACTCTCTTTTTGTCCTCCATCTACTTATAAATATGCTTATAAGTACTTGTTCCACAAGTTGTCCAGAGTTGTGCCCTAGGATTAGTCTGTTTTCATACCTGTCTCCAGGAGGCATAAACCACCCCCTGGAAATGTGTTTTTCTCTGTTGGTTATAGAAGGAGACTAAACAAACAGCATGTACTAAATAGCTAATTTTTCATAGGCTACATTCAGACATGGTTATTAAGGAAATTTCCTGAACTTACCTGGCAGAGCAGTAGTAGAGTTGGGAATAGGCCAATGCTTCTGAACTCCTTTCTTTGGCTTCTCTGCATCTCTAATTGTTGCCTTTGTACATTGTATTACAAAAGAGAACTTTAACATGCAGCTAAAATACAGACAGGCCAACTTTTGCTATGTCTTTGTACAGAAAATTATTTGCTTTTTACTTGAGACTCTGAGAACTCTTTCATTGGTGCATTACATTGGTGAATGTAATGCAACATTTAAATTTTATTTTTTAAAGCTATTTTTAGTTCTAGTACCTACTTTAAACACTATACACCAAATTATCAGGTATCATTGTGAAAACTGCCCTCACAGTTAGGATTTGATATGAAATATATTAATGATAGTAATGGAGGTTGATGTGATATCAGCTTTTTGAAGTATTTTATGTTACTGATCATACAGTTTTACCTTTGGCCAACATGGTATAATTTTATTAGAGAGAAAATTTAAAACAAATATGAAGCATATTTTCCTCCTTTTTTTTATTTTCAGAATCAAGTTTCATCACTCAGGGATAAAGTTTGGCAGAATATTTGTACAATCTCTCCATATTTTTAAGTTTTTGATATGAATTTTTCATGTCTTGTGTCTAAAGAAAACTGTAATAAAATAATTAGTTATATGAAGTGAATCCCTTGGCAAGTAATCAGAAGGGCTGAGGACTCTGCTTTGTAATGCCTGATTATTTTTTATCTTTTCTGAAAAGACAGCAGATCAGACGTAGAATATGCATGAACCCAGATGTAAAGATCCATTTATATACTTGACCTGTGTATATTATCAGCAGCAGTGGTGCTTTCATTGCTGACACCCGGTCCTTGCAGGTTAGAATCCAAGATTTATCTGGCAACTCAAACTCATTCAGATGGCCTTTGGGCAGAAGTGTGGTGTAAGTCTCCTTCAACAATAAAATAACAGCAAGATAATGGAGTCTCTTCCACCCAAAGGTACATATGCAATGCTGAAGACATTGTTAAAAATTAGAAAATCTTATAATGAAGAGAATTAGGGCACAGGCATATTCTGTAGTTGAATCTAGGGACAGAAGACAGCTGACTCAGAACTTGGAATAAATTTCTGGCCAAGCACACAGCCCTGGCCATCAGAAGCCATTGCTCCACTGGTTTAACTGACCTGCCACTCACGTTGCCGTAACATCCTGCTGCTCCCTCAGGATGGCTGCCCACAGAGCAAAGGCTGCAAGAGGAGAGATGATGTGTTGTCAATGTCCAACATCTCTTTGATGAGAAAAGAAGTATATTTTACATATATAATGTGTGAGGAGAAGATAGAGGCCAAGATCTCACAGAGAAGAGGAGCAGTATAATGGCAACATGAAATGTGAGGGCAGACACTTCATGCCTTTGGGACCTCTAAGGACTCCCATCCCTAAAAACCAAACAATGCTTCACTTTTACTGCTTTAATTGCTTAGAACATATACTGTTTGTTTGTCTTAGTACAGAGATGAACCTACTGAAGGACCATAGGGTGGATTTGACAGGGACATCTCCAATCACATTCAGAAACTTCTCAGTGTTAGCAAATTCTTGATATGCAATAACAAATTCTTGATATTACGCTGCCGTAATTTATTTAAAAATCTGTTCAAGAATTAGAAAGCTATAATTTTTTTTTGCTAGGAATACAGATGGACTTCAAAACCATGTTTTGTAGTGCTGTCTCAGAAAAGAAAGAAAAAAGTAAAAAATCCAAAGTAATTTAAGTCTAATGGTATCTCTACTGAGATTACAAAGCCAGTTCTAAGAAACTGTCTTGCCTGAGGGTGATGGCTTCAGTTTTCTTTCATAATTAGAATTTTGTACACTGTGTCACATTCAGTTGCAATAAGACAATTAAACTAAGAAATATGAAAGATAGATATTATCCTCTCCACTTTACGTCAGCGAAATAGTTCTTCTAACAACTAAATCACTGCAAGATTTGTAGGGCACAAAAACCAGCCCCCTTTTCTCGTTGATAATAAGTGCCTGAAAACAATTGTATCTGGCTTTTTAAAGCAACAGTATTAAAAATTATGTATCTTATTATTTTTATAACACATCCTTTCACAATATTCAATTAGCTCAGGATAAATGCAAAGTAGAAGAACAAGACAAGAATCAGAAGTTGTTTGGACTGCTTTTCTTGGGGTTTTTTTGGTGGTTTTTTTTTTTTTGTTTGGCTGTTTTTGTGGTTTTTTAAATAGCATATCCAAATTTCCTGACAGGCATGCCATAAAATAAGCTGACCAAGCAATGCTACAAAGGCAAATTAAGATTGCGATTAGAAACATGCATTACTGGACGGAATTTTGAGTTTTCTATGTTGCGTGATTTATTTTATTTTCATTAATTTAATTTAATTTAATTTAATTTGTGGGTGATCTCTAGGGTTGTGAGGTTGTGGGCTTGGGGGGTTTGAAGGCTTTTTTATGGCTCTCATGATATAAATGTTAATGTTGCATTGAGGTTCATATTCATAATATACCCAGATGGGAAAACATTGTTTCTACAAAGTTCAACCACTTAATTTTGAAGGCAGATCTAGTTCCTTATCAAAGCTGGTTTAAAAAAGTAAATTAATGCAACCTTTGTATTATTACAGATTTTGTTAAAGTAAACTCCAGAACACATAATATGTAGAAAAATTTGAAAGGAGGTCTTTATCATTTGGAAACTGCACACGCTAACTAGACTTGGCTTCAAATAGAGTTATTTTTTAAATTTTCTGGTAATTTTTTTCTTCCATTTGAAAATGCTGATTTTTCAAAACTGAGTCTTTTCCAGAGAACAAAGCAGTTTCTTTAGAAAAGTTTTTCAAAGCCAAAGTGGTCAAAGTGAAAGAGACTCAGAACAATTTGGCTGCTTGCCTTTTTGCGTGCCAGAGTCCAGAATTAACTTGTAGCTCACATATGTGGATTTAGAGATTGTAATTGGCTTGTTCACTCTGTTTTAACTGTACATTTGTGTATTTTACAATAACCTTCAGAAGAATCATACCTAGGACTTAGGTTATGAATAAATAGTTGTTATCTCATCTAATAGTTGAATATTTAAAATCTAAAAAATCAAATACTTTGGATGGCAAACCATATTCTGTACTGGAATAATTCCACTGAGTCCAGTCAGTTATAACATGAAATAACTTTTCTCCTCAGGTTATATTCCACATGAACAATGTTGAAAGCACAAAGCTCTGTTGAAAGAATGCTAAACCAACCAAGTGAAGCAATCAAATCTGTAAATGCCTGTGGGCAGAAGCCAATTCAGCCTTTACTTCATTCCCTTGTGCATAGAGATTTTAATTACATTATCACAAACTTTTCACCGTAAAATCCCTTCTGTTTCACAGTCTTTTCCTTCTGAATTTAATGCAATTCTTACCTCTATGAAGTTAAAGGGTGTCTTGCAGGCATTTCTGATAGAACTCTGGTGTCTTATCACTGAAAACATTGACAACTTTCCTAAATTACCACTTCAGACATTGGCCATTGTTTGTGAATGAGACATGCAGCACATCTCATCATGGATGCACCACGTCTCCAGCCCAGTCACAGGGGCGCTTTTGCCACTTGTTCCTGGCAGGAACATTATTTCAGCCTCCAATACAGTTAGCCTCCTGCCACTCCAGAAATATATAAGGGGTTCTGCCTTTAGTCTGATGGCATTAGGGTACACTATGCACTGGTAACTAGAGTTTTACATTCCTAATCCAATGGAAATGGAGTCTAATACATTTTTAGAAAAAGTGGAGAATCCTGCTACCAGTAGTAGAGGAGCCCTGCCTCCAAACACGTGGACAAGAGGGACAACTGGCTGAGACCAGTATGCAACAATTCAACACCATACTCTATTTTTTCCTTACCCTGATGAAAAGCTGTAAGAACAGATGAAGTCTAAAGGTATGGACTAAATTAACTCAATGGACTTTTTTAGGGATGAACCATAATGTAAGTGAGATATGTGTGTGTGTATAAATATATATATCAAGGCACTGGAAGAGTGATGATGGTTTACTGGAATGTACTGGAAAGTGTAGGACATGGTCATGGCATAAATTATATGAAATAAAGGTGGATACTATCCTGGTTTCAACTAGAATGGAATTAATTTTCTTCTTATTAGCTGGTACATTGCTGTGTTTTGCATTTAGTTGGAGAATTATATTGATAACACTCCAATTTTTAGTAGTTGCTTATAGCATTTATCCTAAATCAAGGAGTTTTCAGTTTCCCATACTCTGCCAGTGAGCAAATGCACAAAAAGCTGGGAGGGAGCATGGCCAGGGTAGGTGACCCAAACTGACCAAAGAGGTTTTCCAGACTACACAATGTCATGCTCAGGGTATAAACTGGGGGGAACTGTATGGATGGGATCAATCACTGCATTGGTCAGCATATGCAACTGCATATTACATCACTTGTCTTGCTGGGATTTTATTCCTCTCCCTTTCTTTCAGTCATTAAATTGATCTTATCTCAGTCTACAGGTTTTACCTTTTTTTGAGTCCCCACCCACCAGGGTGAGGGGCTGTAAGCAAGTGGCTGCATGGCCTGCAGTTGCTGGTTTGGATCAAGCCACAGATACTTAAGTAGATGCTTCTTTTCTTGATTGTTTTAGTTTTCCTCCTTTGTTTTGCACATCTGAGGCCCTTAGAAGACTCAGCTGGTTTAGTATAACCAGAATTGTCCTAATATTTAGTAAATCACTGAGTCAGCTTTGTCATATAAAGGTCAATTTTGTACTTTATATGTCAATGTATAAACGTAGTTATTTAGTCTTTCTGAAACCAGGCAGGGCATCAAAGCCTTGAAAGATTGCTTTGTTTTATCTGATAAAAAGAAAAAAAAAAGGGCAGGAGAACAAATATGAAAAAGTACTGTCTCTTGGTTAGCAGAACATAATGAATGATATATGAAAGACCAGATCAAGCTGAGCACAAATGTGAAAGCAATTTCACATGATTTAGAGGAAGAGAAGCTGATGCTGTGTTGAAAATAGCCTTTTGTTTAGAAAAGCCTTCTGATTCAACATCTTATATTTCTATAATTTTCAAGGAAAAAAATGAAGTCACTAAAAGTCAGGGAAAGTGAAGCATTTCCAGAAGTGAAAGAATGAGATAAACTGGAAGAATTTGACATGAAGAAGCAGCTTCTGAAAGACATGTCATAGTATTTGACATGATTAGTGGCATAAAGTGCAACAGTTGAATTTCACAGGATTTCTTGCCTTGCTCATGAAAGCAGACTTAGAAAGAAATGGCAGTGAAACTGAGCAGATATATTATCTTGAAGTTCACTTTTCAGGAAATAGGGGTTTTTTTCCTCTTTTTTGGTGTGATTTTGTGGAACCTCTGTTTGAGACTCCTCATTTGCCTAGAGCCTACTTTCAGAGTTTCATCAAGCTGTTTCACAAATGTCTAAACATAACATATACAGTATGAATTTTATTTAGCATATTTTTAATTTTTATAGTTTTCTGGTCTCAAAAATTTGATAACTTAATATTTCTGAGAGTCATGATATCATGATGTGTATTATGTCTTCTTGAGTCATGGAATACAAATACTCCATGACAACGTATGATAAATTGAAGTTTTAACATCTCATATGGAAAGATAATATGATTTAATGTACATATAAATTTTATATTAGATCAGATACAAGTAGACTCAAACTTCTTCCATTTATTTGCTGTAAGATATGTAAACTCTATGTACAAATAATGATTTTTACATTTTGAATAGGTATAAATAGCCTATGGCTGCCTGTGCTAGCCATTTCCTGAATTTGGAAATTCTGTTTTTGCACTGTGATATTATTCAGAAAAACAGGAAAGAGTTATAAGTGCTGTTTGAGAACTGGAAAGTTTATGACCTTTGGAAGAAGGGGCAGAAAACTTGGCAATACTATAAGGACTCATGAGGTTAACAAGGGAGGTAATTAGAAGGGCCAAAGCCCAACTGGAAGTTAGCCTGACTACTGATGTAATAACAATAAAGTAATACAGACAATAAAAATGTTTCTATAAATACATCATCAACAAAAAGGGGGCAAAGGAGAATCTCCACTTCTTACAGAATGCTGTGACAAAGGATGAGGAAAAGGCTGAGGTACTTAATCCCTTCTTTACCTCAGTCTTGAACAGTAAGAGCAGTTGTTCTCCAGGTTCCAGGCTCTGGAGCTGAAATACAGGTACAGAGAATGGAATGAAACCCCCATAATCCAAGGGAAAATGGTTGGTGACCTACTATACAACTTCCATGCTCTCAAGTCTATGGGACTGGATGGGATTCACCCAAGGGTACTGAGGGAGCTGTTGGAAGTGCTCAACAAACCACTCTCCATCAATTATTTGCAGCCCTGGCTAAGTCAAGAGTCTCAGGTGACTGGAAAGTAGAAAATCTGAGTCTAGGACAACCACAGCCCAGCCAGCATGAGTTTACAAAAGCCAGCTCCTGCTTGACCAACTTGAGCTCCTTCACAGGTATTGTCTACCCAGACATATAAGAAGCCTTTGACACCATTCCCACAGCATTCCCTCGAAGAAAATGGAGCCCATGGCTTGGATGGTGCACTGTTCACTGGGTGAAAACCTGTCTGGATAGCCAGACCTAGAGAGTTGTGGTGAATGGAATAACATCAAACTGGCAGCTTGCCCTGAGTGGTGCTCCTCAGGGCTCAGTATTGCAGCCATCTTTATCAATGACACGTGCAAGGAGATTGAGTACACCCTCACAAAGTTTACAGATCACACCAAGCTGGATGGGAGTGTTGATCTGCTGGAGGGTAAGAAGGCTTTGCAGAGGGATGTGCACAGGTTGGATGCATAGCCTGAGACCCATTGTGTGAGATTCAGCAAAACCAAGTTCCAAGTCCTACCCCTGGATCACAACAACTCCTTGCAGTGCTGCAGGCTGGGGACAGAGTAGCTGAAAATGTGCCCAAAGGAAAAGGACCTGGAGGTGCTGGTTGACAGCAGCTAAACATGAGCCAGCAGTGAGACTGGACAGCCCTAGCATCCTGGCCTATACCAGCAATAGTGTGACCAGCAGGAGCAGGGCCAGGATTGATCCCTGTACTCAGCACTGGTGAGGCCACACGTCAAATCCTGTGTCCAGTTCTGGGCTCATCACTACAAGAAAGACATGGAGGGAGTATAGAATGTCCAGAGAAGGTCAGTGGAGCTGGTGAAGGGTCTGGAGCAGAAGTCCTGTGAGGAGGAGCTGAGGGAGATGGGGTCTTTTAGCCTGGGGGAACTCTTACTTACCTTATTACTCCCTACAAGGGCCTGAAAAGAGTTAGTGGGGGGAAGCTGGTCTCACCTTCCAAGGAACAAGTGATATGCCATCACCAAATGTTGCAGCAGCCCTCTCCTTAGAGGGTAGAAATCAGCCTAGACACAGGCTTCTCGTTTATCACAGAATGAAAAGGGTCGTGCTTTATTCCTCTTTACAGCTCAGCCATCCTGACTCCAACCATTCACTGACTCTGGCTGCAGCAAGCTCCTACTGTAGGTTTCCCTTGCAGCCTCTGACTGTTGGTTATTTCCTGCTAAATGCTGACTGCAGGCTTTGACTCAGCTAGGCTGTGACTGCAGGTTCCAACAACAGGCTCTAAATGGACACCCAGACTGACCTCACAGCAGTGATTCTCTCTCCCCAGGATTCGTCTTACTCTTCTTTTTCTTCTTCATGGTCCTCTCTTCCTCAGGGCTCCTCCTCCTTCATGATCACCTGCACCAGCTAACCCACTCCCTTTTATCACACCTCTCTTGACTGGATACAGCTGTGACTCATCAGGGCCAAGGCTGTGCTGGGTGATTAACACAGCTGTTACTTATCAGGTACAAGGTCGCCTGTATTCCCTTCTCCTACAAGTAAACAGGTTTATATTGGATATTAGGAAAACTCTTCACTAGAAGAGATGACAAGCATTTGAACTTGCTGCCTGGGAAGGTGGTGGAATCACCATCCCTGGTGGTGTTTAAAAGATGTGTAGATGTGGCACTTAGGGACATGCTTTAATGGTGTACTTGGCTGTGCTAGATTAATGGTTGAACTTGATGGTATTCAGGGTCTTTTTCAACCTAAACGATTTTAAATTTTTAGGATGTTGGCTATTAAGTGATCAGGTGTTAATTTTAAAAGTGTTTTTGATCTTAAAAAGGTTTGTGGATGTGCTAAGATGCTAAAGTGCATTAGGTAAAAGAGGTGCTCTCACCTCTTCAGTGGCTAAGTCAACTACACAAATGGAATTCTCTGGGAAACCATGAATAATGCTTGTGTTGATCTTTCTGATTTTTTTTTTCTTTTGAATGCTTGTTTTACATAAATGCACATATCTACATAACTGTGTGACTGTAGATGATACTGTATGCCTTTCTGAAAGTGTTTGGGTTATTATATGTGGTGAGAATGGCATGCCTGTGGTAGTCCACTGGGAAATCCTGGCTCAATACGAGGGAGTAAAGCTGTGATGAACTCCACAGGGTCCAAATTACAGTATACCTACTTCAGATGATAGGTGTCCTCCATGATTGCTCTCAAAGAGCTGGGGAGTGCTGCCTCAATAAAGTGTCTGCACTCAAGCAGGGTGGGTGCAGCTGCTGCTGCTGTCAGTACAGCATCCATCACTGCAGGAAACCAGGGCTGGGATTTAATCCATAATGTACTTTTAGTTTCCTGGTGAGAGCTACTATGGAAAGCATTAATGTTCTGATCTTGAGATGTCTGTATGCAGCTATAGGCTCTACAACGTATTTTAAGATGCTCTCTAAAACCCCCCATTAAATTTGGATAAACTAGTCCTGAGGCCATGATTGGCCTCATGAGGCATGAAGCAGACCAATTGCTTGAGATCAGCAGCACAAGAAAATGGATTAATGATGGTTTTCAAAATCTAAGGAAACTGTTTCTGGAGTTTTTACTTCTTGTTAGTGGTTGTTTTTCTTCAGTTCTTAAAGTGAGACAGAGTAAAGAAATGAGGAGGGCATATTTTGGAAGAGAAGCAAATCATGATCCATTACTGTGCCTCTGTGCAGGCAGCTTGTGTTGACATCCCAGTCATGCACTGTGGAAAACTGTGAGTGTGCAAGTACAAGGTGAGCTGTGTGTGCAAAGACTTCAATGGCCAGTGTGAATGATTATCAGTTATTAATTATAACAGATGTTTTCTATTACAGAGACCAGGCTTATTAATAAAGCTCCCTTAATCAATATTTTTTGTGATTTATCTGCCTCAGTTCAGTTGTCTCATAAGGAATAATTCACTTTTTCCTACTCTGTCAACACTACAGCCATAAGTGGCTCATAATCTCCCTGGGCAACCTATGCCAGTGCTCAGTCACTCTCATGACGGAAAAAAAAAGGTGTTTCTTGGTGTTCAGATGGACCCTTTTGTGTTTCAGTTTGTAGCCATTGTTCAAGTTCTTCCTGGAATAACAGAAATCAGAAGGCAAAATATAAAGTGGCAAGTATCAACCTGTATAATTATCACATGATTTTAAGAGAAGGGGGAAAATGATCAGTGAATTTTTGCACTAGAGGCTGACAGGACTAAGTTTATTTTTGTCCAGGACTTATTTAATGAGCCATTTTAGATATCTGAGGGCATCAAATTTACCACTTGTAAACCAGTAATTTTTCCATGTCTAAATCATTCCCATTTTATTCTTGTGTCTGTCTCAGATCCACACACATATATGTAGATTATTTTCCTGAAAGATTCTTGTGCTGAGATTCATCTCCAGTTATCTACACTACAGGTTATGTAGATATGTAGCTGTCTAAGCTCACACTGTAGTTAGAGATCTTGTCAATGGAAAGAGTTGTTCTAACTATTCTGTACAACTTTAATTTATACTTTTCAATGTAACTGACTCAATTTCAACTACTTCTTCATTGGAGATAAAGGAAGCTTGGACATGTATCTCACAACAAAACACTTTTACTGAAGAAAAGTTTGAATCTTACTCTTAATGGTATCATAAGAAGGAGTGCTGGTTAAATGAAACCCTCCTTAGCAGGGTAAATGAAATCTACCTGTCTCAATAAGATGTATTTTTTTATCAAAAAATTAATACTATCAAATTGAATCAGAGCAATAAATAGGCTTTCAAATGTCATATTGATAATTCTTCATAACAAACTGTTCAGCTGGATTTTTTTTTTCTTTGAATTATTTCCGAAAAAAAAAAATGAATTCCAAATGCCAGCACAAGTGAGCAGTAGGTTTGTGAGATGGTGACTGATGACTAAATTATTATGAATTCTTGAGTGCAGCCTTTACACTCTTTATTTTTTTTTTCTTGTCAGGGAAATTCTCACAGAAAAGGTTTACATTTCCATTAAAATTTTAATTGTGCTGTTTAAAGTGTTGGTGGTCAGTGAATGCAAATAACCTAATAATGAAAATAAGAGAGACTCTGAAAGCAGATTTATTGGAGTAGGTTAAGGTCATAGTGACATAATAAATAGAGGAGACCCAAGCTGAGGCGACAGGACTGTGCAAGAGTTGCTTCTACTGAAAAAAACAGTTTTTCAGTGAATAATTTACATCATTTCTGGAGCTGAAGGAAACTCTGCCCCTCTAGAGGCTAATGCAAAGGATTGTTCACCAAATGCTCCTTTAGCATCTGGCTTTAGGTTTGGGTAGTATCAAATTAATGCTCAGATCTTGGTGCAGCCAAACTCACAATCCCAATCCAATCCTGAGTTAGGTGCCAATAGTTTTCACTGACCTGATTGCCAAACCTACTGTTGTAACTTCTAGTTAATGCAATCCATCTTTCATCTTCAGCCACTGCAGCTCTATGTCACTCTTCATTCTTTTCTTTGCAACCAGCCCTTTGTATTCCAAATATTATGAGCAGCTGGACTTCATTCATCTTGTTTAAAGAAGACTTGAGCATTGTAGAATTCATGGTCCAGGTGTTTTGTACATCTGCAAGGGTTCCTGAGTTCTGCTGCCCAGTTTGAGGCTTATAGTAAAATAAGATTGAGTCTAACCAGAGATTTAGCAAAGCAGAGACACTTATTTCTTGCTGAAAATCACTGTTAAAACACTTAGAAGCAAGGCAAAATCTTGTATTTTCAAGAGAGCATGATTTAGCATTCATTAGCTTCTTCTAACCTTTCTAAGCAAGTCCCAGGTCCCAGAGATGGTTTGGTATTACATCACCTTGCTGTCAATGCCATGGAGAACCTTTAATGTTAAATGACTTAAATGTGCTCTGCACCTTAAATGTGTTTTCCTGTGCACTGTAAAAGTCATCCCTTCAACTCCTTTTGTGTTGGCATTCTGCCAGCACATGCTGGTGGCAGCCATACAGTGCTTTGATATTTTACTGTAAGCACAGCACGAGGAGCACCATGAGAGGGGAAGTCAAAAGCCGAGCACTGCCTTGTGCAATCAACAGTTTGTAAAATAGGAGGAATGGGCCTTGGAGGCAAGATACAGAGAGGACTACATCTTTGTTAATCAACTTGAAGAAGAAATAATTAGTTTGTTGGCATGAAAATCTTGTATCGTCTCCAACGTCTGTTTTGCACTGAGCTAATAAAATGTGGTGTACCAGAGATACTGCTTGCTAAAAAGTGCACACTCATTCCCTTTTAAAAAAATCATGCTTTTCATTATAACTCAAAGTCAGCTTTATTGTCAAATCACCAGTTTTATTACCTAAATCAATGACTTATAGTATGAATCAGGTCTGGATTTCATGAGTGTAATTCCTTGATAACTGCTAATGTGGACGTGTTAGCTATGTTGCCTTAAAAAGGGGATGACAGTGTGTGTCGCTTTTATGTACTCCACTTTCATCTCAGATTCCTGCTGCTTAGAAAGTCTTATGTATGAAAATAAAAGTGAATAGCAACAAATCTGGGCAATTCACTAAATAAATGGAATGGAGGAAAATTGGATTCCACCTGTTCAAGGCTTACTTAATTGAAAATCAGTCAAGGAAACTGAGAAATGCTTTTAACAATAGCAGGAAATGATGATTTTTCTGCTGCCCTTGGAGTCCATAGAAGAGTAGAAGAAATCTTATGGCAGAGACTAAACATTCCAGTTGTTTCAGCAAAGGTTTCATTCCATTGTAACTGCAGTAATTTCATGTATTGAACTCTAGCAGGGAAATGTTGCACACTGTATTTATCTTTATATGGGAAGCTTTACCTTGCCTGCCTATGCGGCGTCAGCTCATATCGTTCTTTGTGAAATGTAATGATGGAATTGGGGCATGTGGATCATGATTTGTGGGTTCAATATACCATAAAATCTTCTGGTTTCAGCTAGCAAAATAGGTCTGATTTTCTTTAACAGTTCACACAGGACACATGCTTGGGTGACAAACTACCTTATTTTCAGTTAGTGTAGGCTGACTTGTAAGAAAATAAACACAATTTATATCATCAGTTTAACACAAAGTATTGCATAATAGTGTTGTTTTATGCTGGGACAAGAGCCTAATTAATTTGCATTAACTTACCTGCATTTCTTTTTTTGGGGGTTTTTTGTTTTAGTTTTGGGTTTTTAGTTGGTTGGATTTTTGTTTGTTTGTTTTTATTTTTTAAAATCCCAATGTCTGAGTACATATTTTTTTCACTGCTATAGGAAGAACAGAATTTTTTCCTCTTCTGTTCTTTTTCTTGGATCTTCAGGTTTTGCATCAGGATATTTGTATTAATGACATAGAACAGATATTTTCAAACACCTTATTTCTGTGTCAGAATGTGCCACAGGATATGCACGGTGACAGCAGTTTGAACAATTCAAGTATTAGGCATCTTTTAGATAGTTCTGATTTACAAGGTAGCTGTGTGATGTCTGTGTTTTCAGGGAGCAGTCACTGCCCAGCTAGATGCTCCATTTATGTATAATCTGGTTTTGGCGTGGTTTTTATGGACTCCTACAGAGCAACAGCATTCTTCTGTCTCTCAGACTCTGTAAGAAAAAATCCTGAGGATTTTTTTTTCCTCTGTAGTGTATGATAAATATTGAGACCCTATCTACTGGAATTGTTAGTTAATTTGTTGTGTTCAGCAATTTGGATTTCAGAAAGCAGTTCTTTCTATTGCATTTATCACATTTTGGGTTGGTTTCCTCCTGTGTTCTCTTACAAAACTAAGCATGTTCACAGCCCTCAGGACATGTCTCCGTTAAATTGTTATAAGTTACTAGAGCCAAGCATATGTTTCTTCCCGTCTAAAGACAGACTCCTGTCCTGCAGTTCCAGGAGTTAATTGGTAAATATTTTTCCAATGACTTTTAGAATTAGTTACTACAATAAAAAAGTTCAGAATTTCTGTAGCCTTAACCATTAACTTAGACTCTCATATTTGTCGACTGTTGCAATAAGAAAACAGCTTTTTTTTTAAAAAAAAAGATGTAGTAGTTTATAAACAGTACTAAAAGTTTTTTTTTTTTTTCCAGGCACTGCTAGTAAATACAATCAATTCCTAAAAATTACACGAAAGCTCATTTGTAAACACATAGTAGGGTGGATTGGTCAGCCACAATCTGTCTATTGTGTTTTTCCAAGAGTGCAGCTGTTGCCCGCCTCTGTGATCCCAGCTGTCATAGGAAGGGAGGAAGGAGAGGCTGAAGGTCTCACACTATCTTGGTGAGCTAACTGGGACCTGCTGGACTGCCCCTAGCAACAGGATTTGTTCTCCAAATGGGTCCATGTCTCTGTCTTGTGTGACAGAACACTGTCTACGAAGGGGTTTCTTTTGGCCATGTGTGCGTGAGAATTAGCCTTTTACCTTTGGCAATGCAATAGCAATCCTGGCTGGGACTGACTCTACTTTATCAGCCCCCACTACTCTTCTGGCTATAGTGTAACTCCTCGAAGTTTTCAAATAAACCTTTGTTAAGAGCATGGAATTTCCAAAGGTGCAAAGCACTTCAAAGATGGAATTCTGAGTTCTGGTCTCAGTGCACATTTAGAAGGGGCCATTCTGATTTCTTCAGCAGCACTGATGTGGCTTTCTGCTGTCTCTTCAGATGGGAGTTACCAGTGAAACCCTCATTTATGCTTTATGGTGTCAGCAGGAATAAATCCAGCTCTTATCTCTTTTTAAAACAGATAGACTGGGGGGGGGAAAAACGTGTGAACGCTAGAATAGACAAAATTAGGACTCTTATTTGTTGTGATCAAGAAAGAAAATATTTTTTAAAGAGTAAAATCTAAAAACATTCTGCACTTTTCTAATTATTGTTCTACCAAGGTAGAACAAAAGTTTATGCTCAAGATTTGTGTTTCTGAAATCAGAGGTTCATTTACAAAATATCGTAAAATTCCTATTTAATTGTGATATGTCTGTCTTAAACAGTAAAATATATTACCTTCTCATACTGTTCAAAGCTTTTATCTTTTGATAATATTTTACATCTTTACAAAACTATGGCGAAGAAAACCTTCATAATGTAATGTTAAGTTTTCTGGGTTTGCTTTTCTATATATATGATTAAAACTTTATATTGATGATAATGTGATATTTACTGCCAGGTTTGCTTTTGATTTTTGTGCTTTTTAATATTGAATTAGTGTTAAAGATTATTTTTTCACTGTTTTAATTTCAGATTTGGATTCTCTAACAGGGCATGCATTTCCAGGTAAAGTGGACAGTTAGATTAGATTATGTTATTTGTTTGTTCTATACTCAGTTTATTGAGTTTTCTTGGAGGGTGGGGGGAAAGGGTTGTTGTAAAATTTATTTGGTGTGCTTCTGACAGCATTTTGTTATGTGTCAAAATTGTACTATTAGTTGGGTTTTTTTAGATTTCAGGTAAATGAAGAAAAGGTAGCTATTAAATACACAAGTTTAAAGAATAGAATTTAAAATTTGCATTAAATGTTAATTATTATATCATTAATGTAAACAATCCAAGGGGAGAGAAGAATTATTCCAAAACAAGAAGTCCTGATGAAAAGATTTTAAGTTATTCAAACTTGCATGTGATTCTGTAAGGCAGGTTAAAAAAAACCTTCCACTAGTACATATTTAAGGAAAGCAAAGATTCAAGAAATACAAGACTTGGTTTCCAGTTTTATTACTAGAAGTGTGAAGGAAAGAGGTTTTGAATAGTAAGAACATTTTCAGTAGAGAATCAAGACAGAATGATAAAAAAATTACATCAATCCACTGAATTCTACTTACATGCATATTTTTTATGCTGTGTGGAATTTAAATTTAAAAATAGTACATTCAATTAAAAACTTTAGAATTTTGCAACTATACTTTACAATTCAAATATTTTGAGTTGAAAATTTTTTAGCACAAATACAATAGCAGAAAATTTGATGCTAAGTAATCATGTGAACTTCTGTGTAACTTGGGCAGATATTTTGGCACAGAAGGAGTATAAATGAGCACTTTCTGAAATAAAGTAAATCTCTGCTTCACTCAGAGTACAGTAAATCTCTGCTGCACTCAAAATTTTCTTGAATAATCCTTCAGTTGAACAAACTTAGTGAAAAATAAGGCATAATGTTTGTATAACAAAGAGACAGTCAAAATTTGTGATGATATTTATAATTAGAATGATATTACTATTTATTATGTCATTGGATTCTAAAGTGTCTACTGTATAGTGTAATATTCCTCCATCAGTTTTTCCTTAAAGATCATTCTTTAAAAATTGGAGAGTAGACTCATTTGAGGTTTTCCAATCATTCCTGCACCGTAGGCATTAGGTATGCTGTTCTACATCTTGTAGAACAAGACGTAGAAGAAAAAAGATCAACAGAACAAAAAAGTTTAGATGTTCATCATAATGAAATTTTTGTGCAGTATGGAGCAGATATGGGTACAGATTCTGTCAGTTATTTGTATTTAAATACAGCAGCACAACAAGTGAAGTCTGTTTGAGAAGTCAGAAGATTCTAAGTGCAGATTTTGCCATTTTCATCCCAGAAGAGGAAACTTTTATTCTGAGTATTTTGGTTTGGTTTGAATAAGGATACCCATGGAATAACATACTGCTTAATTAGGGCCATCTTGTAAATTTGATCCTCATAAGTGCTGCAAATACATGCATGTGTCACCAAAATAGACATTGAGACAAGCAGGATCAGTGTATCTCTTTTTTTTTTTTTTTTCCTCTCTACTTTTTAAAGGCTGAGTCTGGTTTTGTTTTTGCATGAATATTTTATGTTACTAGATGGTGCTGTCATGGTGTGTTCCATTCTTACTTTGTAAAATGACAACATAATTGTGATGAGCAATACTGACAACAGAGCCTTATATATGCTTCAGAATTATGGCAAAGAGAAATCATCCTAATTCTGCATGGAAAATGTCCTGAACTGCACAACAGGTGATTTACATACCTGCATTACATTCCAGGTGTAGCTGTGCACAAATCCATCAAATGGCCTGTTATTTAGCACAGACAGAAATATCTTAGAATTTAACAAACTGTCAAAGGGATGTAAGAGAATAGTATAGGCAGCCAGTAAGCATAAAAGCCTGGCATGGACTTCACTTAAATGGATATTTATTTGGAGACTCACAATATGAGCATGCTACTGTGCAGCTCACAGAAATCACTAGAAGAACTATCTCTCATTTTATGCTTTATTTGACAGAGTTAAGACATACTTTTTTCACATAAAAGGGTAAAAGTAGCAGAATGTTCTTTCTTGCCTTCAGCTTTACTTAGATTTAATAATCAAGTCATTATAGTAGTCTGCTAACATAATGCAGAATGTATAGTTACAGATAGTAACAGATGTAGCTAAACTAAAAACCAACAGAGTTTTTGTATATATATGTATATATACTGGAAAACACAGAACAATAAATCCTGATACCTATGTGTTAGCATGATTAGTTAGACTAAAGCATGTTAACTTTCAGCAGATAGAAGAGAACAAGGTGTTACTAATGCAGCTTTAATAGCAATTAGTTAATTAGTAGAGATATGTGTGTTAACAGGTGATTTAGTATCTCACACTGAGCAAACACAAACCAGCCTCATTTTAGATTTCTATTTATCTCACCTTGGAAGATAGCACACCCTTTGAGCTAATCTGTCAGGATTCATTAATGAGGCCTCTAAGGAGATGGTGATCCAATAGTTTTTCACTTGACCCTTGTCCAGTGCTCTGCAGGAGCAGAGCATGAAATGGCTCTTTTCCTTAGATCATGTAGCAGTGTCAGTGAAATGCTGAGTGGGTGCTTCTGCCAGACCCTTAGCAGGGCAGACAGACCAAACCTGCTTCTGCACTGACCTAATCACACAGGTTCCAGGCAGAAGGGGTTTGCATCCATCTAGATGACTTTAAATTCATGTGACTTCCCCTTTGGATACAACTACTTTGTGAATTTCAGGCTAAGAGGAAGTACTTTCCCTATCACCACTGGCAACTGCATCAGCTGCCCCATGTTTTCTGTAAATTTGGGCAATCTCTGCTACTTCAGAGACAGATCAGAATATAAACCACACTAAAGTATCTGTCTGGTTTTTATGTGAAAGGAAAAAAAATTCTTTATAACCCTTGCAGTTGATTAGCTGAAACCCTAAAGTATGAGATTTGATTATAGTCATTGTCTTAATGCAGAGCTGCAAGTGTTATGGGCATGTTGAGAACTTCCAGAAGCTGGATTAAAGCATCTCTTTTACAATGATATCTAATCTCGTCCTAAAGCTCCAAGCAATGGCGAGTCCACCAGCTCCCCTGGTAAGCCATTCCAATATTTAATTACCCTTAGTGCTAGGAAATTGAAATGTTGTGGAAAGATTGAATTTGTCTAATTTCAGCTGCTAGTCTTCCTTTTGCAATGCCTTTGTCACTGAAAATTCCCCCTTTTTCAGATATATTTTCTGAACAAATGTGTATGACAAACTGCAGTGACCTGTGGAAAGGTCTCTGTGCAGAGAAGCTGTGCCACCTGACCTGATGAATCTAGTGCCTTGATCTGCAAACCTGGCCTCTTTCATAGACTATCACAATTTTATCACCTCTATGACTACTAAAAACTTTTATACAGTAGTCAAGGTATCTTTCAACTTTTGTTCTGGTAAATTTAATATGTTGTGCTCTTTAAGGCTCACACTGTAAGACTGGTTTTCTGACAGCTGTCCTAGAAACCCCTGTTTTTCAAAAACTATAAGAATATATTCATGTAGAATTTTGTAAATGCTGTACATAGAAGTAAAGTACTTTTTTATATGTACATAACTCTTCCTTCTTAATTCTCCCTTTTTAAGGATTTAGCTACAGTTCAGGTTACAGTAATTGTCTGTATCAAGCAAACTAAGTGGTAATCCTAAAAGGTAACTGGCAGAATAGGAATGAACATTTTTTCCCTAGTTTGATATGGCTAACACGAAATTTAAGGTGAAAGGGAATACTCTTATGGCAGCGTATGAAATCTAGTAGTATCAATCGGGTGAAATCTGGGTGGGCACTGAGTTTTGGGTGATCATTAGTCCAAAGAAGAAGGAGAATTAGCCAGGATGTGTCTCTAAGGAGAGAGATGAAATAAAGGTTAGTGACTTTAAAGCCCCATTTAAATGCATTCCTCAGAAGGCATCCCTATAATTAAAAACTCGTATTATCTCACTTAGAAGATTAAGAATGTACCTTTAACACAGAGGAGTGCCATGGTGAGGATAGTTAATAGCAGTTGTCTGCTTTGATTTCCACAGGCTGTGAAGCATGTCTATGAATTCCTGGTCTGGAAATAAAACTTAGTTAGGTGCTACCTGAGTTAGGAATCTACAGTAGGTAATTCAAATGCGCTTTCTGCATCTCTGTTGATTTTTTTTTTTTAAATTCAGCTTTGGCGTGTAGTGTTTTATCTTTTCTCTACTACTACCCCCAAATACCCAACTGGCTGGTAAGATCCACAGATTTTGTTTTTGATTGTGTTAATGATGAATGCTATTTTGTTGCAATTCATCTAAATAGGCTTGAGGTTTTCGGAAGTAACTCAGGGACAAAGATATTGTTTTTTAAAGACTTCTTCACTGTTGGCAGTGTAATGCTAGATTTCAACTTCAATTTTTTTTTTATTTTTTAATTTCTGAAATTCCCTTAATAGTCTAGGGAACAGACTGTTGTCTTCAACACTGTCAGTTAAACTAAGGTAGCCCTAAGTGGAGTGAGCATTCTCAGGTCTTTGAATAATAGTTCGAGATATGGTAGGAACTTGGCATGTGCAGTCCTCTGGGAAGTGTTTGGAGAAAGAGTGTCTCAAATGCTAATCAAATATGAACTCAAAATATCCATTCTAATTCCTGGATGTATCCAATCAAGGTATTTGGTCAGTGATCTGCTCATTTTCCAGAAGTAACACTTTGTCCATATAATGAGCATCATTTAATGAATTAGTTAATGGCCTGTTGAACTGTGCGCTTTCCTATTCATGGATTTGCTTGGTCAAAAACTTAAATGGGCATTTCATTCAGTACACCAATACTGGGTATTGTGGTTGAAAGAAAAGTTTATCTGTGAGTGTCTTCTCAGGCATATTATTGAGTCAGAAGCACAGAAAGTCTCATCTTTATCTTTTTTCTCTGCCTTTGCCTAAAGGTAAGCAAGGTTGGGTAGAAAATGAAGACTGGATGGCTTAGGACAAATAACACTGAGTGGAATTTAGTTCAAGAGTATCAACAACAGAATATCAAAATTCAGTGTTATTTGATTAAAGCTGACAGATTTTTAAGGAACAAATTTGGATAAAGTAATATTTAGCAGCTGGTTTTGGCTATCATCTTGTATTTATCTGGAGAAATGCTTGCCTAGTGAATTGAGTCTGCTAAATGTTGGAGGGTTTTTTTTAATCTTTCTACTGAATTTCTGTAACATTATTTTTATTTTAAAAAAGAAAAAGTAAGATGTCAGCTTAGGCTGAAGACAAGCTTGATTAAAAAAAAAAAAAAAAAAAAGATAAACCAAAACATAAAGTCATCAAACCATAAGAGGGCAGAATATGATGAGCTAGTAAACAAAACAAAACTAAGGTGACTACAAGTCACTTACAGTTGAGCCCCTTTTGAGCTTCTGTAAAACTGCATGGACAGAATCACAAACTAAAAATAAATAATTGTCCATTTATTGTACTCATCCAGTACAGATTTTATCCAAATTCTTATTTTTTTTTAGTTCTGTTACTTTCTTCCAGTTCTGTGTTTGCCCCTTGACTTTTTTGTCTCAAGTAAAAAACATGAGGAAAAAGTATGTGTACCCTATCTTGCCTTTAGCATCTTCATTGGGATGTAACTGTGCATAGTCCTGCTGTTCAAAATATTCATTTTCCAGATGATCCTGCAGGTAAAAAAAAACAACGATTATGTACCAACCTGAAAAGTTTGCTCTGGGAATTTGCACTTGGGTGGTGGGATATAACAACATGATTTCAGATGGATTGAACTTTTTTATTTCTTTTGTTTCTGAGCTCCTTCCAGCTCCTGGTCCAAAATAGCTCATATGTTTTCAGTCTGGGTTGCTCTGTAGCCTGCCTCTTCTAGGTGATTGAGCAATGAGGATTGCATGTCACTGAGCAAACCTTTCCAGTGCTGGGGATACAGATGTGTTCTGGGGAAGCTGAGCTGGGGCATGCACACCATGCTGATGTGTCCTTGCTCTAGAATGGAACCCAGTCATGGAGTTGCAAAGATGGGAAAACAAATGAAAGTGCATAATCATGCAGGAACTTGACAGTTGTGCAATTCATGCCTGTATTCAAATGTTTATGTCTATGCCGTCAATTTCGCCTGTTTAGTTTCCACCTAAATAAATGCAAAAAGCAAAAATGAAAGGGTTATACACTTTTCTTGAAAATATGGCAGTTTCAGAAGTGAAGGAATTATATACTCCTTTGAAATTAGGAACAGAATCTCAGAGAAACATATGGTATTGATGCTTTACCATGTGAGTTTATTTTACTCTTTAGGATTATTTGGTCTCATTTCTTTGGCTCTTAGCTATGATTCATTCTTGTTTAACAAGAACTGTATAAAGAGCTGTTGATATAGAGGTACCGCAGGTACTAGTAGTAATTTCTTAGTCATTTATGTAACATGAGTTATACAAAGTCTTAATGAGTTCTGCACAATTCTTGATCTTGTTTAATGAAGTTAATGATTAATTTTTAGTTGTGCTTTTAATTAATTCTTTTTTGATATTTTTATTAATTGTTGTTTCTGAGTGCTCTGGGGTATTTCATGTTCAGGGTACAGGATGAATCAGACTAATTATATACTTAATCCATTACCACAAAACAGAATTTAAAGGAACTAAAATAAATTTTAAAAATATTTGGATTCTTCCAGATACTGCAGAGCTGTATGGTATATCTCTGATTTGCAAATGCAGGAAGTCATGGCTTGATTCTTCTTTAATTAAGCATATCTCTTTAAAATATCTGAAATGTACTTATTTGAGAGCAGCAAGGGCTACACTGTTTATGATATTGGATTTGTCAAATTATCCCCAGTGTTCAATTAAAGCAGCCGTTTCTCCAAACTGTTATTTAACTATTCTTAGTCTTAGCTCTGTGTTTAGACTGTGATGCTGCAGCAGTTTGTTGCAGCACTTCATTATGTTAAGAGAAACAGGTCAGAGGAAGACTGAAATATGAAAGTCTTCTAAAAGAAGTATATTCAGATGCTGTAAGCTAATGCTATAGTCCACAAGAACTCATATGAAGAAAGATAGCAAATTGGAATTTGAGCCAAAGGCAAATCCTTAATGAGGAAAACTTAAGTTTTGAATTGAAAAGAGGAAAACCACATTCACAGTCAAAGCTTGTCTTCTTGCAAGATTTGATCCTCATCTGAAACCTACTGTCTTTAATTTCCTCCTTTTGATGGAATGGATTAAATGCATATTGTTTTCACGGCTAAATACAGAAAATGCTTTTAATTCATCAGGTAGTAGCTTCTTAAACAGACAAATATTAAATATACTGTATTGGTGGGCTTTGTTTTTACTGTGGTTATTTACTGTCCAGTATTGCTCCTTGGGTACTTGTTTAGGCCGATTTGTAGCCGCTAAAGGTTGTACTTAGAATATTTTATAAAATAAGTCGTTGATATTAGTATATATTCTTCTAAAATATATATTAAAAAATATCAGTTTTAAAGGACACAATATATAGCATGACTGTTTTTATCCTCAGTGGCCAATTAAGTGGTCCAGCAGCACTTTTTAATGAATTTTAGTTGTTTGCTGTATTCAAAAAAAGAAATTTTTTTTAAATGTTTCTATTTTAGTTCTAAATTTTTTTGGGTCCCAAAACTGTTTTTTGAATTTGTAGTTTTTAAATATATATTAATTTCAGACCTTTAAATTTTTCCTTTTCTTGAAATGAGCAGTTGGAGCTGTGAATTATGAAAACTATGCAAAGAGAATAGATGTTCAGATTATTTTTTATAAGCCAACAGTTTCTGCCCAGAAGTTTAAGTATTGCATAGATCACGAGTCAGGTATTTCTTTGCTGTTACGAGATTTTTGACAATAATAAATCATACTGCTATATGAACACATTCTCATGAAAATATTAAATGACACTCTCAAGGCAAAAATGCCACAACAAAGTACACTTGCTGGTAGAATTTAAATTTTATTTTTGACATTGCTCTAGAACTGTTTCATTATTCAGATTTCAGCCAAGGAAGTGATCATAATGATCAGAGATTATAGGATCTGGTATTTTCTATGGTTGTCTCTACCTCTGAATAAATATGGCTATGTTTCTTGTAATCATAAATTTTGGAGTGTAAGACTTATCTATCAAGATCAACGACTTGTGTCTGTGTGTTTGATTTTAATGCAAGACTAGGCACTGTTAATTAATATGGAGATGACTTTTTACAGTTCTGGTGGTTAACAATCAATTTTTCAGAACCAGAATAGTTACTATTCTTGTTAGTTTGGCAGGGATACTTAACCTGCCTCACAGGTCAAGAACTGGTTATTGCTGTGGTTATGAGTCTGTCAGAGGGGATTACAGAATTTCTCCTGTAGGATAATAAAGGCTCAGGCACTATTTCAGTAGCATAATCTAATGCTCATTTATTGCGTATGTTCAACTGCAGGATAAAAATACCCTTGTAATAATTACTCTGGTAGGTGTAGTGCCTTTTTCTTTCTATATCAGCCAAACATTTAAGCCCCCATCAAAGTGCTCGATCGCATGTAATTAATTTGTATGAATGAAATGATAGCCAGGTTGTACATATTTGTTTGGATGGATGAAGAAATCGAGGATTATTTCCAGGATCTTTGGCTGTAAGAAGTCACAAATTGCACTGTAGCTGGAAAAAAGAAGCTAACTGCTGTGTTTACACTTTATATGTTCTTTGGGTAAAGTTCATAAGCAGAATATATTGCATCTTACTCTTGATCCCTGAATTGCTCCTGACAAATAATCATGTACCCACAGGACAAGTGATTGTACTCCAGCATCACAGCTTCTTTTCCAGACACCTGTGCCAGTTTCTGTCTTTGGTGCACTTGCCAAAATGAGATAATAACTAAGAAGTCAGATAAATTATCTGCATCCTAATATCATGTATAATTAATTCTCAATGGTGAAGTGAAAAATATTGTGGTTTTACCTTCTGCATATTTTTATAGTAGGGAAAATCTGTGAGGAGATGGGTGCCTTAGGGTCCCTGTCAGGGGCTCAGCTCAGGAGAACTTCAGAGACAGAGCCATCACTGCATTACAGAGTCTATCAAATGCAGTGTCCAATATAGCTTTCTTTCAAAAGCATTCATTTCCCATGGACAGGTGGTGATTCACTTGCTGACATCAATCAGATTTCTCCTTCAAAAGGAATTTTTCCAGCCTCACTGTGAAAATAGTATGAGACATCATTCTTTGAAAGGCAAGGATAGCAGACTGCAATCCTATACTTCCAGTAGGTAAAAATTGATGGTGCTCCCCGTGATCTTTCCATTTAGACCACAGCTACTCAAGTGTGAAATTTCAGAGTACCTTTAGTGAGACTATTAGTTCTGCTGTCTTTTTAGGTTCTTATTTCAAATTTTTTTCACAGACCTTTTTTTTTTAATTTTAAAATATGGAGCCAGATGTTTTTAAAAAGCACTTTAAAGTGATTCACATTAATAACAACATTCACAGAACCATTGGGGGAGCAAAAGACTTACGACTATGGGAGTGTGTCAGCAGTGTGTTAAATTAGTAACTGTGTGTAGGCTCAATATGAGATTTAACAGGTGTCCCAGATATGTTGTGCTGACTCCCTGCATTGAAGTGAATTTTATTTTGGTAACTGAGAGGAGGAAGGAGAGAAAGAAGGAATTGGCCAGTGAAGAAGCTGCTTCTGCACATTCCAGAAAGAATCAGACTGACATGAGAGACAGGCCAGTTTCAAATGCCTTTCACTGAATCTCCTGCACAACAAGGAGAACTAGATTAGTATGTGGTGAGTTGAAAATGCTAGAGAAGCCCATGAAATGAGAAGAGAAAGCATTGTTCTGCATCTGTAATAAAATCTATTCCTTCCTCAACATTTCCAGCATTTTGTCTATTTGCAGTATTAGTCTTAGAAGACATACTCTTGTATTTTGTGAACTGCAATGACAGTGAAGTCCCTAGAATGGAAAGCAGCTATCTTAGCTAAATTATGTTGCCTGTTGCTATGGAAATGGTAGCTCACGAATTTTTATGTAAGTGCTTGAGGTACAATACTTATGACATCTTATCTAAAAAACAATGTTTATACTTCATCTACCATCAGGTCTTTGCTTTACTTTAATGACAATATTGGGCAGTAATCCCCAAGAGCAAATGCTGAAATAACATACTATTCCATGAAAATATTTTTTATCATAATTAACTGGGCAATTTTTGAATTGCAACATAATCAGGAAGTTATCAACTTTTAAATCTGATTTATATATCCATTGCCAATGCTTTAAATACATATAGTTACAGAAAAAAATCATTTTAAGAAAAAATTGTTTATTCTGCATGTTGCAATTAGGATTCTACCTGCCTTCTTTCAGTATCACCTTTATATAATTTTTTGTTCTAAGTTGAGACGTAGCTAAAACCCCTCAATACTAAGACACACTTCAGAAATTAAGCCCAAGCCCTCATAAATTTTATCCAAAACTTCATTTCCTGTTACATCTTATAAAACATTCTTGCTGAATATAGCCAAAAATTTTTCTTCTTGCAGAGAATTCATTGCACTTTCATAACACCTTCCACATCATGAAAGATGCACCCACTGTAACTGTTTATATCTTACTTAATAGAAAAGTATTAAAATCACAGACCAGAATTTGAAACTCATATTTTCCCCATTATTTTATCAAATTATGTAGTTGCTAAATAAACAGAGAGATATCTATCAGCAAGAGACCAGGAATAAGCCAAGCAAAAGAAATTTTCCCTGGAACACTATCTTTATGTTAAGCATGTGATCCTTGTAAGGTAATTGAATATTATAAGATTAAAGCAATTCTTTAGGAATATGGAGATGCTGTCGTGTCTTTATCTCAAAAAATTAGAGAGCAAGTACATTCCTTGGGCAAACAAGGCATCAACCAACACAAAACTTCAACAGTGTGCCTTCAAGCATTTTGGTGCATCATTGCCAGAATTTTTGTCACAGAAACAGAGGGAAATATAAGTAGTCATAAAAAATGGGTTTTCCTCTCAGTTTTCTTTGATCAAACCTTCCTTTCCTCCATGTCTGTAATTACCTAGCCTCATCTATTGCAGGACCTTTTTTTTTTTGCATGTGGTCTGAGTCCCAGCTGCCCCAGTTCAGTGAACCATAGTGTCCAGTGCCTGTTTCTGCATCTGCCATAGTAAACTGATGTGGGCTGAAATCTGAATTCCCTTGCTGGCACGTGGCCATCCACAGAGTTAAGTGCCAGAGCACTTCTGTGTGTCTGCCTGGGTGTGTTTCAAGGACTTAGGTTGGCAATGCATCTTTCCCCAAAAATCCAGTTTGGATGCAGGCATCTTATTAGCGGAACTAGAAGAGGGGATGAAGGATTTCAGTGGTACAAACATGAGCTGTGTGTGATAGCCCAGTCCCCTTTCATTTACACAACCTCATGGTTTAACCCCAGCCAGCACAGCCACTCACTCACTTCCCTCCAAGGGGAGAGAATTGAAAGAGTGAAAGTGAGAAAACTGATGTGTGGAGATAAAGACAGGTTAATAGGTAAAGCAAAAGCTGCACACACAGGCAAAGCAAAGAATTCATCCGCCACTTCTTTCTGCTATCCTCAAGAAAGGTCTCCATCACATGTAACCCTGCTTTGTGAAGACAAAAGGCATCATTCTGAATGTCCCTGCCTTCCTTCTTCTTCCCCCATCTCTATGTCATGGCACCATATGATGTGAGATACCCCTTGGGTCATTTGGGATCAACTATCCCAGCTGTGTCCCCTCCAGCCTCCTTGTGCACCCACACCCTCCTCACTGGTGATGTGGGGTGAGGTGAGGAGCAGAAAAGGCCTTGGCTCTGTGCAAGGACTGCTCAGCAATAACAAAAACACCTCTGTATTATCAGCTCTGTTTACAGCACAAAATCAAAACACAGCCCCATACCAGTTCCTGTGAAAAAAATTTAACTCTACCTCTGCCAGACCCATCCCAACATGTAAATAGAGCCTATACAGATAGAATCCTGAGCAACAGACTGCACTGGCACAGAGACACTATCTCATTCTGACTATTGTACTTGTTTCTTCTGTGACCATCAGATAGCCAGGTTTCCCCTGTCAGGGCCTGCACAGAACTGGGGGGTAATTCCTCCCCTGGTATGCATTATTGTAATGATGTTGAAGATAATTGAATCACAACACTTCACATTTACTGAGAAAAGGATGCACTGTACTGCCATTTCCCTCCCCTGTGCACCATGAGGATGACCCTATTCACCCTCACTCTCTAATATCTATGGAGCTTTCTAGAGATATTAAAGTCCTAGCTCAGAATATTCTGACTTATTTTTAAAATAAAAGCTTTACAGCCCTTCCTGCCTGGTCTCACCAACAACTTTCCTTGTGTGATCTGATTCCTTTCAATTAAATAAGTTTTGTCACCAGGAACTTGTCTTCAACTGCATTTATTTTCCAGTCATTTCTGCAATCTTTCTGCTTTGTCTAATATTTCTGTTACCTGTTGGTATAATTTAAGATGAGGAACACATTTCACTCTTTCAAACAAACCCAGTTACTGTTCCAATTTAAGAAAGTGACAGGACTCCCAAGTAAGGATTTTCTTGATGCACTACCTTCTGTCAAGGTGGATTACAGCTGTTTGTTGATTGTCATGCATTTTAATGATATTAGTGAATTTCATGGGTTGAATAGATGTTACACTATTCACTCCTCATATACTCTGAAAAGTTACATAGTGTGTTATTTTGCTATTTAAGATCATAGCTTTCGTTTTTCTTGACCTGTTTCTCTCTGTTTTAGTGTTTAGTCTTTAAAATATTGCCTACAGTTTGCATGACCTTTTGCAAACCTCTCCAACATGTTTGTTATGCAATAGGAGACATGTCTGCAATAAAAATTACAGATATAATGAAATGAATGTTTCAATATTTTGTGCCCTTGAAGGCATTTTTTTAAAATTTATTGAGACAAAAGCACATTTTGTGAACAAGATCTTTCTCACGTGGATAACAAAACCTTAGTCAATTTGCACAACACAGCAATTTTTTTTTTTTCTTGAAATAGAGGTGTTTGGGGTGTTTGAGACATTTTTCATGCTTACATAGCTGAAGCCTAGAAGTCTAACTTATTTTCCCATCAGTGCTAGATATGCAAAGAGTGCTAGATAAGGCTTCAGCCATTTTAAGACAAAATGAAATTATAACTATCACTGTCTTAAAACATTTTCATAGTAGAATTTATATTCTTAATATTTCTAAAAATATACAAAATTAAAGTTTTATAAATCTATAGACATTCTGGACCAGATTTAGTACACCTTTCTTCTGAATTGTTAATGCAGCTCATACTGTTTGCAAACCCTGATACTAAGTTCAAAATCCCTAAAAGCTGCACTGCTGATTTGTCTGAGTTTTTATTACCAGACTTTGGCATGGAAGTAAGTAAAAGCATAGCTGGGGCCCTGACTTCACAGGACCTCCCTTAGAGCAAGTAGGTCAGTCCTGGAAGCTGATTTCCATTCATTAGGCAGTAGAAAAGTACAGCCTGCTGCAGGACAGTGAATGCTGGAAGTTCTCAATTCTGAGTTTGCAGTTCTGGACATGAACCTCTCCACAACCTGCACCCACATGGGTGTGAGAAAAGGAAGGGCAGGAGCCTTTGCCTTTTGTGCCTTGCTTCAAATCACTCAGCAATATGGGCAGCTCAGCCCACACTGAGCACCTTCTGCTCGGGGTGAGCTGTGGGCCAGGTGTCAGGGGTGTGCAGTGGCATGTGTCAGATGGTGAATCAATGCTGGCTCCACAGACTCGTTATGCATTGTGATATAAGGATTACCCATGCGTTAGAGTCCCTACGTGTGTCATCTCTTGGGGTAAGAAATAGTCTACATAGGTAGTAGAGGATATTGTTAGTAACTACCTTCTAGAATTGTTTGTCATGTTTGTTTTGCTTTGCAGTTTCACTGTTTTTTTTCCTAAAAGATAATTTTAAATCATGCTGAATCATCCTAGACAACTCATCGTCTTCTTCAGTTGGGGCAGGATGAAGGGAGCTAAAACTGATGAGGTTTGGTTGCAGGAAATGCCAAGGGCTGGGGATGGCAGGGGCTGTGGGTATTTCTTTGCAGTATGTCACAAACGAGTGCAGGAGGTTGTGCCATCAACTACCAAATATGAGCCTTACAGAAAAACTTGTTTGGAAGAGGAGACAGCAGGGAAGACCTCTGCTAACCTCACCAAGCGGTGACTAGTGTGTCTGTCTATGCTAGTCTAGCTGTTCATGTCAACTGTTTTTCTATATTGGAGATACAGAAGAAGAGCTTCTGAAACAAAAAAGATTTATTTTTTGGGTTTTACTCAAGAGAAAAAAAAAATCAGCTGGGATTTAATGAAACTTACCTGGTTCATTTTGTTTTTCCTTTCAAAGAAATTCACTGTGGAATCCTTGACATGATTTATTTGTACATTAGGTATCTGATTCTACATTTGATTTTCAGAGGTGACATTCATACCATCTAAGTAAGTGTTTACACTCTAAGTGTCCCTGTTTAAGCTAGTTACCTCAGACTCTACAGTAAATGGAAAGAAGCAAGTACTTTCAGGATAAAATTCATCTGACTTATTGAAGATGTCTCTTTTAAGATAGGAGCCTATTCGGCCATTAGCACTTTATCTCCACATTGACTGTATTTGGACTCAAGAATGTTTGCCAAGATTCATTTAGGCAGTTGAGTTTTGCTCCTGTTGAGCCAAATAAACATGCAAGATATGTTTGGGCTTCTAAAGTACATATAAATATCTTGGTAGAATCCCAGCCAAGTAAGGTAAATCTCTTTTTGGGGTTTTAGTGAATGACAAGTAAATGTTTATTCCATCAGGTGCTCTGCATAAGAATTGATAAGGTATCAAGTACACAGGCAAGTCTTAATTAATCAGGATAACTGATAAGCATTATAATATGCACAAAATGAGTTCCTATTTAGGCAAATGGAAATACTGAAGTCTATTTTCCCATGAATTGTGTTCATTGTCTGACTTTTCATTCCACATGACAGTCCATAGAGTGGCAATGTTGTTGCTACCCTGCAACTGTGTGAGCATTGCTCAGCTAATACCCGTGTTCCATCTGGGCACTTAGCTTCTGCCAGCCCTGGTGTCACGCCTGGCTTCTGCCTAAATGCAGTCACTATTGTGCATTTCCCTACTATTTTCTGATTTTCACAAAGTATCTCTAGTAATTTTTATTCCCTTCTAAATCGGGTCTTGCGTTCACAGTTAGTTGCAAACTGCCAAACCAATGGACAACCTGATTGCACAAGTCAGATCTTCTTAAAATTCTATGCCAAAACTACATATAAGACAAATATAAATAAGAATATGTAGTGAAATGGCAGCTGCAGACACTAATATTAATGATGCTCCGGAAAATGGAGGTGAAAGTCCCTAAATTCCTATCTATTTGAGTGATAAATTTTTGTAACACAATGCCATAGCTAGATAACAAAACACGGGGTCAGCCTGTACAGAACTTACTTGGATCAGTCTGCAGCATAACAAACCTTCGGGTGGAAGAATGCCAGATTTAGTAAGTGAGAATCCACTTGTTTGAAGCGTTGTTATGGACACTCATTGCCAGTACAGGAGGCTGAATTGAACAAGGTGTTGACAGCAGGCATGGGAAACACAGCAACACAGCTGAAAGGGGAGTAGGGAGCAGCTCGTGTTGGCTCCAACAGCCAGGCGAGCAGCGAGTGAGCAGACACAGACCTGGGGCAGGGACCTCGCCCCTGTCAGCCTCCACTTGGGAACACTTCCAATGGCAGTAGAACTTCTATCCACTGAACCCAGCTTTGTGCTGCTGTGCTTTGCTTTTTCTATCTTTTTGCATAATAAATTTTAGCTGAGCAGATAGATGGTCTTTTTTAACATAAAAAAGTCTGGCAAATCCTCAGGTGGATAAATAGGCTTAATAGTATAAAAATCAAGTTAGATCAACTTAAGATGGCCAAGACTGGTTCCCACACTATAATTCATGGTTCTTCTAGATGTCTGTACTTATAGTCATTTTGTTCAGGCTCTGAGCTGGTCATTTGTGAGCAAGTTTCAAGCCAAAAAACCTTGCAGCCATATTTAATGTGATACAGGTTGGAGCTAAAAAAACCCTGCTGGGGATTGAGTTGAAGCCCAGCGCTGTGCTAATGACAACTTACACGGTTATCACATGGAAGTTGGCTCAGGCATAATCATCAAAGCCTGGCAAAATTCTTTACAGAAACCCTCAGTACTGAGAATCTCATGTTCTATTTTGCCTGCAGTTTGTGAGATGGAAGACTGAGGCATTAAGCTAACTAATAAGGCTTGCAGAAGCACAGGATTCAGAAAACATCATTAAAGCAGATGATAATTTCGAACTACACCTCTTCAAATATGATCTTTAAGACTGACTAGAGTGCCATTTAAAATGCACTTTTAAAAGTGGGCTCTGTATCCAACTGCCTGAAAGAAGCCTCACGAGTACTTCTACAGCTGTAGTCATGATGCTGTGCTTTTCAGGCCTTTTTTTGCTGATCCTGGCTTAAAAGGTCAGATATGTAACATTCATTACTTTGACCTAGCAGCATCAGGCATCTGTAGCAGTTAACTCTGTAGCTATTATTCTCTAAACACTAGGAATGAAAGTTAAAGCCTCAAAATCCTGACTTTTGAGTTTTCTCATGTTTCAACAAAAAGATTTTTCTATTGAAAATGACATAAACCATGTCTTGAGTCTATCAATGTCTCTAATGTAGGGTAGGAATAGAAAAACAGGAACTGGCTGCTGGCAGCAATTCTTACACAACCAGAATACACAAGTGCATATTAGAAGCACAGGATTTGGGATTTTGGGTGGTTCTCTTTTATTTTTTTGTGTATTTATTTATGGAATAGTATCTCTCACTAAGGCTTAATGAAGTGCTTCTAACCTGTAAGGCATCAGGCTGAATATAAACTCACATTAGACATTTTAGTTTTGTCTCCATAGAAACTAAATGTTCAACTGTGTTATTTTTGTCTTTGGAGTACTCATGTGCCTCAGATTTTGGACATGTACTCAGAGGGAAAAACGATGATCTCAATAAAATTGTGTCGTCTTATGGACTATCAGCAGGTGAATGGGATGTATTTGAATGACTAGTATGCCAAAAACAGACTCGGGAAAGTGAGAAATTCAGAACTCTGTATTGCAAATAAACCAATCCTAATGTTCCATCAACTTGCAAAATCTCTTAAAGTGAAATATATCCAATTTAGAATGTCCAGAATCATCACTTTCTTGCAGTTGTGCCTTTGAAATCTAATTGAAGTAAGGAAGTCCATTGCAGGATGGTTATCAATATGGTGGGGTGAAATTTAATCTCAGTTAATACTTTGTTTCTCAGGAGAGAGATTATACTTTCTCAGAATCAAGGAAAAGCACCACTGCGGCTGAACTAAAGTTCACATTGTTTGACTTTTTAATATAGAGTTTTACTACAGGAAAACTGTCATCCAAAGTAGGAGAGCTCAGAAAATGAAGAGCTTCAGCTCAATAGTAGAGAGGTTCAGTTGCAGCACTTCAGAGTGGCTGTTTTCAATTCTGTGACTTAGAAGAAGAGTTGGTGTTTATTTTTACTGGTTTTATCTGAATACAGGTAATGTCTGAAACTCAGTTGCTGGGTACTATTATTGTACTGGTATTTACTGGTATTTCAAGGGTCACCACTTCCTAGAAGGTACTGACACTCTCTTTCTTTTAAAATTAATATAATTTTACTACATGAGTTACAATTAGAATGAGTTATGGTAAAACTACAGCAATATCAATAAAACCAAAGACAACATGAACCCACATTCGTTGTGTCATGTAATAGCTTACGTTCTTTTGTCATTTTCTGTTGTAAGTCAGAATGACAAAAGAAGACAAAGTAAAGGGAAACCACAGAGAGTGCAGGAAAGGTGATAGCCAGAACATAGTGACAGACAGGAGGAAACTCATGCAGAGAGAAAATTTCAATATACAGCAGAGAACAAGCTTGATATTTATACAGATGCTGTGACACAAACATAAGCACATATTACATCTTCATAGCAAAGAACTTTACTGCCTCCAAGAATCAACACAGTGGAATCTTTAATGTCTCTTCAAAGGTTTCAGGTTAACTAAAGAATTGCAACACATTTAGTCTGGAGGTAATAAAAATCCATGGGATAGTGAAAAGCAGTTTTAAGGAAAATATGGTAAGCAGAGTAAGGAGAGGTACACTGGAAAAGAGGTCAATTAGCAGTGGAAAGAAGTGCAGTAAACATATGTGTTCCAGGTAGGTGTGTGCACACAGGGTTGTGCCCCTTAATTGCATGGTACTGTTTAAAAATGCCATTTTATAGATTAAGACCAGTTCTATGAGATTATATTTTCTTACCGTAAACAAAGTCATACTTTAAGGAAAATAAATCTATGTTATCAAATGAACAGAAGGCAATCTATTTATTAAACATACTGAGCAAAGAGCATATGCTACGAATGGTGTGCTCTCTGTGCAGAAGGTAGTCATTAAATCATAAAACAGATGCAAGCATTCTTTATTTTTACCTAGAAAATATCTGCCTTATGACTATGCCGTGCATTCATTGTTGCAGTGTCAGACTTGCAAAACTATTTCTTGCTTTAAGAATGACAAATATGCTGTCCCAATTTTATGAAGTGAAAATTGAACAGGATATGATGCTACACAAGAATACTGAAGTACGACTCTATTCACTCATAAAAGATGAAGACAGGTTGATGTAGTATGCAACAGAGGTAATACTTTTCCAATCAGTGTAAATGCATAGTATTCCATATTTTTATGAGCAGGTTGTTAAAATCTAAAATCACAAAATAATAAAAATGTTAAGGAAGCTCTGCATAACATCTGGTCCAGGTTGCACTCAAAGCAATGCCAACTGGATTTTCTCAGGGCCTTGTAGAGTTTGAACATCTTCAAGGATGGAGATATCTGCAGCCTTTCTTGAAAACCTGGTCCAATATTTGAAAGCCCTCAAAGGTGCCTCATTAAGTCATATTCAACTCTATCCACTGGGAATTCCAAGTCCTTTTCTGCAAAGCTGCCTTGGAATCAACTGCCCACCAGCCTCAGCTGAGGCAAGAGACTATTACATGCCAGATGCAGGACTTGATATTTATCTTTGCACACCACAAGTTTATTGTCAACCTTTCTATGCCAGGTTCTTGTGAATAGCAGTATTAACAGGCATTATCCTGACCTTTCCCCTAGACTGATGCTGCTGACAGAGGACTGTCACCTCCTCCAGAAAGCAAGGAAGGTGTTAGATAACTGACTCCAGTTTTAAGGTGTGGAGATGCCACTAGTATCCAGCTACTGGCCAATCTTTTGATCAGTGATCACAACACTGCAAACCCAGTTGTCCAGCTCATTTTGCATTCACCATAAGAACAGATAGTCCGCCTATCTAAACCCATGCCTATGGATTTATGAATGGACATTAATTATACTAACAATGCATTTGATAATTATAAATATTAATACATTGCATTTGTGTTACTCTTGCTGAAAACCGTATGCTTGCAGGACATGATTAATATGTAGTCAGTATGCTAGGATGTTTCTGGCTCTGAAGCTGTTTCCATCTCAATTCAAACAGTCTTTGGAACTGGATATTTCAGATACAGATACTGCCTTATTCTGCATTTGAGTTCTATTCCTGATGGGCTGGTAAATTATTCTTTCTAGAGGCAGCATTATTATATGGCTGTATTCCTACAGGAATGATCCCAAGAAAGCTGAAATGAATGAAAATAGTCCCATCAATATTTCTAGGTTTTATATTTGACTCAGTGAACTTCTAAGTTGATGTCAAATAAATGTACTTGCATTATGGAGGCACTGGTGAGACCACCAGCAGAGAGTGTTAAGGAAGCATTGTAAGTTATGAATAACTGTAGTTTAAACCTCAGCCTGTAACATTTTATTGAATTTACAAGAGATCGCTAGAAATGTTTGTGATACTACTCATCACATAGAAAATTCAGCTGGGAGTGAGGCAGTAATATTTTAGGCCAGGATTCCAAGCAAGATTTTGGAAGCACAGGGAATATTTAAAATATGCATTATAAAAAGTATCACAGTACATTTGTGAAACCTTCACTCTCTTAGTTCAGATTCAATGTTGCATTAGTATTGAGATATTATAGCAAAACCCAAAGAAATATAAATACATGCACAAAATGATGGTGTGTGGTGAAAAATAGTCAAAACCAACAATTTTGTGATTAATTTAACTGTCTTGGGAAATTATTTTTCCTTTTCCCATCAAACTGGCAACCTGCTCACAGCAAATTTCAGTCTTCTGTGATGATCTGTCATAAAGAATATTTAAAAACCTTATTACCTACATTGTAAACAAAAATGTGTTCTTGTATGTGTTCATCTAGAAATTTGAACCTCTTCAAGTAATATAGGATTAGAGATGGTTCTGTAAGTTTTGAGTCACGTATCTAAAATATTTTTAAAGCCCTGGCACTAAAATGCTTTAGCCATCTTTTTGTAAAACAGATGCACATTATTTAAAATAAAGGTACCTGGAAATTTTCATCAGGTCTAATATTAACTTAGGGGTTTTTTTCTTACTTTTTACTTTCCATTGTCTTTCGTAAAGCTTTCCATTAGTAATGAGACTCCTGGTACTCTTTGTACAGGAAGGTGAAGCATCCAAGTGAAAAGTCAAAAGAGTAAATTCTTAACTGCGCTGTTGGATGTACCAGTTGAGGGAATTTAGGATCATGTAGATGCAGCAGTGTCTAACAGTGAGGACTGCCATGAGCTGAAGATGAGGGTACTCTGTGGCCATAAGAAGGAGTTGCCTCCATCCTTCCTCCCAGCTGCCAGTCAGAAAAAGCATGCTGAACCACAGTGATGCAAAACCGCCAAGGAATAGATTTGGTACCATTACCTGCCCAAAGCTGCCAGTTTAACTATTGTTGCAGCTATTACTTTTGTTTATTAACAGAAATAGCATTTCTGTTTGCTGCTGATAATATATTTAGATTGCAGTAGCTCCACAAGTCACTGGTAGAGAACCATTCCATATTCAATGGGTGAACAAGTAAGGGAGGGGGAAAAAAAATCACATTTTTCTTAGTCTAATGGCTTCTGTATATTGAACTAGACCAAATTTGAAAATTTCTGTATCATGAACATGAAATATATAACTTTCATGTCCAAAGTCTTTTCTGTTGCACAAACGTATACTAAAAATTACATTGTACACGAGTCTTTTAGGATATTGATTAAACTTTTATGTTTAAGTAATACCTCTGTAAGCCTATCATGTTCAGATTAAAGCTCTTTGTATTTCTGAAGTAGTGGGAAGTGTATTCTCACACAGCTTTTGAAGTTCTTATTCATGAGCTATCAGTGACTTTGAATACTGCATTAGACAAAGAAGTGTGACATATTTGTGTTTTGTAGTTCTTAATATGCTTTATATATGTATTATTAATAATAAGATGGGGGAAATGAATATTTGCTTTAGGCTGTGCAATTTCTTTCTTTAGACTATCACAAGTGCTGTATCTTTTTAAATTTCGCATTTTCTTGAAGTCTGAATATAAATTGAACATATGTTATTAAAAACCTGACAGGTCATAGAGATCTGATCCTGAATTATGAACATCTCTTAAAACTGAAAAGTTGCAATTGCACGGAGTTAAATGAGGAATCATATACAATGAGAGAAAAATGAAAGATTTTGCAGAATCATCTCATTCAGTTAGAATCTCAACAGTCTCATTCTTCTTTACTTAATTTCTTTCTCTTCCAAGCTGCAAAAAATCCCAAGTTTGTCCTGAATTCTTGTTATTTGTTTTTGTGTTGCACTTTGAATTTCAACTGTTCTCCAGAAATGCCAAAGGTTCCCCACTATCTGGGCTTTAGTTTGGCATGCCTTTGCGTAGGGACCTAGAATAAAATCTGTGTGTTTGATTAAGATCAATGTGTGGGGTTTCCATTTACTTCTGTGAAAGAGAGTTGATTGTTTGTCCTTTTGGGTGTTTTATGTGGCACATACCGCATGGCCCTGATCTCAAGTCATAAAAATAATTTTCAATAATCTGGTCTTTATTTTTTGCTGCCTTTTAAAATTCAATTTCTAAGGAGGTATAATGCTATTAAGTTGAAATCCATGGAGAACATAAATACATATGTGGAATACAGATACTTTTCTGAGTTGCAGAAGCAATCATAACAGGACAAGTCCTCCTCCTCCTTCATCTATTTTTATTTTATTCATTTGAAATAAATATTAAGAAATCATACATAAAATATAGTAAAAAAATCTCAGGATGAACCCAGATTTTGGGACATGCCCATGTCAAGACTTCTGTCTCTCCGCCTTTTAACTAGTTACTTAATTACTTAGCATTTTCTGGTTTGGGATGACAAACAGCTTTTAATTTATGTCAAGATAGTACTTGTTCCTGTCTTATCATTTCCCCATCAGTTTTTGATCTGACAGCTTATCAAATGCCTGGGTGACATACAGAGAGATTGCTTTCATCACCTTTCTATCATCTATTTCCTTGGTCGCCCTTTCAAAGAACTCACTGGGGTTTGTTTGGCAAATAAATATTAATTGGAGTTTGGGATTTTTTTCCTTTTGTCATCCTCTAAGCAGCAGACCCTGTTTTCCTTAATGACTGATGTGAGTGTTTTGCCCAGAGGATAAGCTGGTCTCTAAGGAGTTGCATTTTTCACTCCTGTTCATTTCTTGAATAGAATGGCTGATGTATTTAACCCTTTCCTAGTAGCTGCTCTGTAACAGCACAGAATACAGCAAGACAGTCTGTTTCTTAAGATCCTGGAGGATGCCACTCTGGTATCATGGATAAGAGAAAAAATTACCCCAAAAGTTAAAACCATAAATGTGTTCAAGCGTACTGGTGATTTTTTAAGCTGATATGTCACCTGTTATGTCAGCTTGTACAGAGGAAGCCTAGAAATCACCTGTTTGCAATTTCAACTGTGTTTTGCAGCTGCTTGCACACACTGCTGGGTTCTGTATACATTGCAGAGAGAAATCAAATGTTAGGGTCTGCTCTTGAAAGGTTAAAGTAAATAATGAAAACCGAAGCTAGGGCTGTTTCATGGGGTGGTGGTTTTTACCATGAATTTCCTGAATGCCACTAGGTGTAGGGACAGGCTCTCCAGTGCCAGTCCCTGGCAGGAGGTCTGCAAGTCTGCTCCACACTTGGTGCGTGCCACCTTGCAGTTCTCTGAGCCTGCCTCCAGGCTGGGGGCATGTGTTGGGGAATGCAGAGTGGGAATGGTGCACCTCCCAGCTGCTGAGAGTTTGGATTCTGCCCAGTGGTGTGAAAGGCCTTTGTGCTGCACCCCATGCTGTCAATGTGTGTTATCATGAGTGTCACTGAAAGATCAAGCCCTTTTGGAAATTCAGACAGAAATCATCTGCCTGGCCTATGATTTTCAGATGGTGGTAGAGCTTAGGAAGTATTCAGAAGTCTAGTTTAGCAATGGTAGCATTTCAAAAACCTTGCCATATTGCTCTAAGGGGTATTTCCTGACCAACAAAGAAGGTACCAGTGAAAAATAGTTGTTGCTGGATTCTAGACCTCTCTTAGCAGCTGGTTTTACCAATGTCAGCTAAATATTGTCTGTTGCCTGAATGCCATGTCTAATTTCTAAAATCTAGGTCACATCAAGTGACATCCAGTATGACAAATCATTTATATGCATTAAGTGAGTTTCTTTCCCTTTGCAGTCTCCAGTATCTTTACAACTGGCATTTTTTTACTAGGTCTTTCAGGGACTTTCCTCTGACATATGCTTACTTCAGCCCTGGAAGACTGCCATGCAAATTTTTGGAAAATTCAGTGTTAACTTTTCTAGTGCTGAATTATTGTCCCGCTCTCCCATGCGAGGACAACAGGCCATATGACCTTCTTAGGTGAGAATGAAGGCTTGATATTACTTCTCTGACATAATGAAAGTACATATATTGTGCTAATGAAAGATATTACTTTGAAATTAGTTCTGTAATACAGTTCAAGTGTGTGGACCATTGAAGAACTCTCATAGTGCAGAGTCGCCAATCTATTAATTTCCATCCCTTTATAACTATGGATCTTTTTATCCTTATTTTTAATCTATTTATCCTTATTTTATCCTTTGATTCTCCCTCTATTTCATCTTGTGGAGAAAAACAAAATTTAATATTGCTCCTTAGATTTGAATTTAAATATGGATATGAATTGGCTTTATTAATCATCGTGCATATGACTAACTATATAATACCTACAAAACCAATTAAAAGATAACTAGCACTGTCAAGGCAACTGGCAATATATAATGGGATGTGAGTAAGAAGAAAGACACAGTTCTCATCCTGCAGAGCCTCTGTGGCTGTTTGGCATGTCTGTATCCCCAGGCAGCAGGGAATGCACAGAACACTGGAAAAGGTACAGTCAGTCCTTGAGTCTGTCAAATGACATTAGCAGAATTTTACGATCTCTAATTACACCCAGTATGCTATTTTTCCTGTAAATAATTTAGCTTATTTATATATAATAATATAAATATAAATATTTAGCTTTATTTTTTGTGAAGGAATAGATTTAGAAAAGCTATATTTGTTTTCTATATAATATAAAAATTATACCATCTAGCCAGAACAAGGCTTCTCTCCCATGTCCATGTCCTCAGCTCACTCAAAATCCATAGGATTTTTTTTTTAAATTACCTTATCTTTCTAAACTTTTTGTTTGATGATAGTGGTATAAATACAGACTAGATCTTCCTGTATTGTTTAGTTCCAAATAATGACTATTCTAAAACCTTCAAAAGTTGGAAGTAGGAAGTGAATGACAAAAAGATTCTTTATCCAGAACACGATTTTCACCTAATAATTGCACACTGCTTTGGCATCACTAGATATAGTGAATCTAAAAACCATGTTACTCTTCTCCGGCGTCACTTTACCATGGCAAGAATTACTCTAATGCTGAAGGATAAATTTTGGTGGCTAATTAATTGCAAATATCACCATGCAAGTTAAGCCTTTTTCACAGAATCAAGAAGGATTCTGCATGATTCTAGTTGCTATATAAATAAATAAAAAAGGAATAAAAAATCATATTACACTCACTCTTGAATGTCTTATTGAAATTGCATATTTTGCAGCACTGGCATCAAGTGTCTTTGTATCGGGGGGGGGGAAAAAGGCAACAAATCAGTAATTTAATTCAGCTAGGTGTTAATTCTGCTTCAGTGGACAATTCAGACATGAGTCTCCAGGGAAATCCAATCCCAAACAGGAAATAAAATCAGCTGTAAATGAGGCTCAGCTTTTTATTGTGCTTTTCCAGAGACAGGTTAGATTTGAACACAGCCCCAGGTTTGTGGCATCCTGTGTGCTAGAAAGCCATGCAGATTTTACATACTGCAGCATGCTGCCATTCAGAAATAAATAAAATAAATAAAGTGCAAACTCAAGCTTCTCTCCATGGCAACCGCTGCATCACTTGAGCCTCGTGCCACTTCCTGAACAACTGCGGATAGGAAAATAAGCCAGCAGCCAGCACGGGGAAAAACACTAGGGACAGGTACCTAAAATCTGCCCAGGCTGTCAGGCATGGTTGTTGTATAGACTGTTTTGGGCTGCCTTTTTAAACTTTGTTTCAGTATGTTCTGCGGGGGCAGAAGATTGGGTGGCTGGTGGGAGAGCTAAAGCTGGGATGGTGCAGAATCTTCTTCTCAGCATGGGCCTCATGCAACAGCCTTGCCCCTTGGCAGGTCTGGTGGGCAGAGGAAGGGCAGGCTGCCCCTAGGTCTTTCCAGAGCCACCAGCATGGGGTCACTGCAGTGATTCTTCCCGAACAGGTATGGAGCTGCACTTGAAACCAAGCCCCAACAGCCAGGCAGTAGAGCAGGCTGTAGCAACAAGTAGCCCTAGTCCCTGAACTAGACCCAGCCTTCCAACTGTTGTCAATTTTACTTATTTAGCCTCTTTCACTAAACAGTAAGTGGCTGAACTGTCTTCTCTCAGGGCAGCCTTCTCTCATTTCAAATGTCCAGGAGAAAGAGCCAGCCCTAGGACATGGCCATGTGCTGTCTGGAGGAAGCCCAGGTGGAAGGCTTCAGCCCATCCCTATATGTCAAACCCTGTGGAGGAAATAGGAGCAGTATTTACATGCCTGCCCCAATCCACTTTATGAATTTCCAGATAAAAATGCTGGAAACAGGTAGACATCAGGATGGCAAAATTGGGCTTTTTTTTTTTTTACAGTTTTGCACTTTGAGCAGAGACATTGAAGCAGAGATGGGCAGAGCGAGCTGCTGGAAGGGCCAGACTTGCTTTGCATCCAACTCACTGATTTGGCTAGGAAGAGATTGGCAGTCATCTAGCAAACTTCTTGTGTCACTCCAGAGATGGGATTCTTACAGTGATTCTGATATTCTTCCTCCTTAAGAAAGTTCATAATGGAATTAAATACAGTTGTGCCTAATGCAGGTTCAAAGAACAAAGTTCATGACCTTCTACTATTTGGAGGCACTCCATGTCTAATGGGTTTCTCTGCTACAGCAGCCTGCATACCCCTCATTATTAATTTTTTGGTATTTGGTACCATATGAGAGATGGAAAACCTATATTTATAAGGGTTTATAAGATTTTATAAGTGTACACCAAGCAAGTATACATTAGTGTATCAAGTGTGCATTTTGCATCTATCTATATATATGCACTCTTCTTTAGCCATTTTCCAAACCTCATAATAACAACATTTTCAGAAGTAATTGCGATAAATCCATTTTTTATTATATATGTTAGGCCCATTTTACGTTGTACAAACGTTTTGTTACAATTTGCAAATGTGCTGCTTAGAGAATGGCTCACTTACCAGCACTGTGAAACATGGCAACCAGTGCTGAATCAAGGGATAAGTGACTATTGAGGGAATTAATGCAGAGATGAGTAAAAACCCCAAATCTCTCCATTTTCATAGGAATAAATTGACTATAAGTGTCTTTGCAGAATACTTTCTTAGATTAACAGGTCAATTTGCCAAGCAAATGTCCTAGTCACTGGATTAGAGAAACACACTCTTCAAGGGTCACTGAATGCTTGATTATTTAAACAAGTTGGAACAGCTAAAACTGGAGAAAAAATAATGTTAGCCTTGTGGTAAGGGTACTTAGCTGTCATTGAGAGATGCAGAGTCAAGTCCCTGCATCAAGGCAAGCAGTGTATAAGCACCACACAGAACAGCTGACCATTTGTCTTTTGGCTGCTCTTCAATAGCAGTGCTTACATCTCTAATAGCAGTGTTTACATGTCAACTTCCTCATAACAATTTTTAATTTGATTTTTGCCCCAGTGAAGATTAAGACCCAAGCCTCATTTTATTTATGAAGAAAAAGAGGCTGGCCAGCTAGACATTCTGATTAATTTTCAGAAACAATTTTAGGGGTTTTTTGTCCTACTGAATATGCAAAATTTGGTGGATTTAGTCAATTGAATTTGTTGACAGAGTGTAAATATGTGTGTGTATCATTTGGACAATGAGAGGTCAAAAGGGAAAAAGGATATGAGGAGAGTAGTGAGAACTATCACTTTACTGATGCCATTGTCCAGCAATTGCTTTGGAATTTTTCTTTTTGCAATTTAAAGGAAGATCCTCGTAGCTGCAAATTCTCTATGGCCCATTTCCTATTGGCAAGTATTAAACAGCACTGCTCTTCTACCATGCCTTGTGTGGGAGATGCTCTCTGCTAGATGATCTGCTGCACTTAGAGTCAGTCAAGGTTTCTTTCTTTGTTGGAATCCTGCAGACTCAGGTAAAGTGCTTGGAAAAGCAGAGGAAACAGCTGAAAGCAGCATTTCAATGTCTTCCCATTACCACTGAGAGCTACTCAAATATGTATTTTCCGTGTTTCAGGTCTAGTGTATAGTACTTTTGCACACGTAATTGAGTACATATGTCATATTTAATGCAGACATCTTAGAAAGCTGTGCCATTTCAGACTTCTTTAGGCTATACATTTTACAGGCTGGCTATAACTCTGTGCTGTAACATAGTTCTTGAAAGTTTTTCTAACATAATTTCTTGGGGAGGACAGAAAATAGATAACATAATTAGAGTGGAGCTTTTGAAATGCATGTAATAGCAGGCTCAAGGTGTGGAAATCTTCCTTTTATTAGTGTGAGGAGGATATGAAATTCACTGACTTCAGAAAAAGCTGTATTTTTATGCCCAAAGGTAGATCTGAGCCTTCAAGACATAGTTTGTGTGTTGTCCTTATATGTTCCTGGAAATGGCTGTAATGGCTGTTTTACAGACATCTGTGCAAAAGCTCAAAATCACTTCAAAGAACAATTACTCTTTGAAGTATTCAGCCAGGAATGGTCACCTTATCAAAATTTGAAATGACACATTAAGGTAGCCATTTGGATGCTGTATCCAGATAATAAGTGTTCAGAAAGAGGCTTCCTTTTTATGTCTATACCAATCTAATGTCTCTGCAAATCACATACACATCCTAAGGCACCTTTAAAGAAGTTTTGTAAGTACTGGTTACAGACCAGTAGACTGCAGCTATTGTGGGTTACTCAGCACACCTGTTTGTTTGTACCCTGTGCTCAGGGTTTTGCAGCAGCAGCAAAACATCTGGAAACACCAACTTGGAGGAGGTGTTGCTGACTGCAATAAAATCAGAAACTTTGCGTGAAGCTGAGGGAATCAGCTGTTGATTCTGGGTGTAAACCACTATTTCTTGGATAGACACAAGATTGTTCTGTCCTGCTCCAGGGCAAATGAAAGTACTTGGATATGGCTACCAGGATGCTGACCCTAAGCTAATACACCCTCCCTCACCAGAACTTACTGCCTCAGACTCATCACCATGTTAATTGCTTTTCATATCTTACAAACATAAGCTATGCAGAACGGACAAGTGAACACATGTCTTCTTATAAATAACTATTCAGACACTGAATAAGCCAGATTGTCTGGTGAAAATAAAAGTGAGACACAGAGAGTCCTCGAGCCCAACTGTTTACTCTGGTTTTCCTATAAAAGCCTGAACATTGTGTGTCTCAGATGGGATGTGAAAGGAATACCAAATTACACTAGCTGAGTTTTCCTCTGGCTCTTTTTCATCTCAATGGAAAGCATCTCAAATCTCAAGTTTCCACTTGGCATGAAAGAGCAAGAGTAATTCCTTTTGTGTGATTTGTCTGTTGGAACAGAGGAATAATTAGAGACTGTTTATCAGTCTATGAAGACCAAGTGACTCATTGCTTCTGTCTTTAATGGTTCTTTTGTGTTCATAGCTTATCTGAACTGTGCATTAACCAGGGATTCAGATCTACTTATAGTCTGTGACATGACTTCTAGCAACCAAACCTAACTTGATTTTTTCCCAATTTATAAAGTATGAATAGTGACACCAACTATCAACTCTTCTGTCAGAAAATCTGAAATATACTGATGAGGAGAAGCACATATTAGAGAAAGGTATAATGAAATTATTTGCTTCTTGGTTAACTGAACACTAATTGATGGGTAATATTTAGTGCATTTAAGTATTAATGCAGGAAAATTTATAGATATCTTGAGAGGGCTGCTCAGTGTAGAAAATCAAAAATAGAGTTTAAGGGAATAGATTAGATGGATGGAAAAAATCCTACCTTGCATCTCCTGATGGAATTAAGGTGCTTTCTACTACCTATCTAGGACAGCATGTTTCAGATGAACAAAATTAGTGAAAATTTTAGATTCTGAGGAAAAATTAGTGTTAGTAACATAGTGCAGATATGAGATCTAAACCTTTGGACTATTACTTAGGTAGAAATATGGTTAGACCCTGACTTAGATAGATAGATGGTATTTATTTTATATTTGTATATATTCAGAGCAGATTTCAGAATCTAGATTCCTTTGTAGGGAACCCTGAAAATGAGTTCTGTAAGTTTGAAATGGGAATTCTTTGTCAAAACAATTGCTTAAATTCTGGTATGTCACATCAGTCACATCTATACTTCTGCCAGAACAAGGATTTGAACCTTATTTCTTTTCAGAACATATTCAATTATGAGCAAATCTGTGAATTTCATGAGAGTCACACAAGTGTACATATGGTTGTGCACAGAGATGTAACAGATAATAATGAATGACTAAAAAATAGGAGATTATCACACAGAAACTTTCTGAGACCCTTTTCATTATAGCAGCTTTCAATCTTATATTTCTAATAGAGGAAAAAAAAGGCAAGAAGGAAAACCAGAAGAAAGAATCTGAGGATGCATTTTGAACATTATGTGATGTAGTACAGATTGCCTTTACCTCCATGTTAATGGTTTTCACAAGTCAACATATTTTTTTTTTGCTGAAAAGTAAAAAGAAAATCTCATAAATGAAGGTTGGGAGGAGAGAGAGAAAATGGCCTCATTTCTTTAGCAATAGTTGGCAACAGCTGTAGCACAGCTGAGTTCTTATAAGTGTAGTGGGGAAAAGCTACACCATTAATGGTAATTTATCTTATGTTGTTCTCCAGGCTCTGACTATTATCTAAGTGCTTTGTGCCAAATGTAATAAAATGGCCAGATTTCTCATTATAGAAAGCATAAATTGCTGAAGGCAAATATATTATGAGGGAAACTGTCAATATGATAATTGTGTGGTCCTGTCACTAAATTGCAGAAAATATATGTATTTGTGAATATGCTAACCCTCTAGACCATTTACTGGTAGAATAAGTGGAAGAGTGTGACTGAGGATGTTTTATTCCTTTTGTCATTTTTATTGCTACATAGCCTATAGAGATTACACATTACAATATATTTAAAAAGCATTATAAATAGGTCAGGATGCCACTATGTGCCCAGTTGCAGTCAGACATTTGTAATAATATCATTTTAGAAATTACAAAATTACTTGAGCAATAAATTAACTAGTAATTCAAGGAAAATGAAAATCACTGGATGTAAGGTGAACCTTTGTTAAAAATATGAAGTCAGCTGGTTTTATTGATGAAATACATGCTTCTCATATATAAATATTTTTGAATGTTTCTGGTGATAGTCATCAAAGAAATACTGGCTAAGGTAATTTTAGCAGTTCAATAGTACAAATAGCTGGTTCTCACACGTATAATTTAAAATATTGTTTTTTATGAAAATAATTGATACTTTAAAAACCAGCACTTGTATGCTTTTAATAGAGGTTTGGTATCTTCAACAGGAATAGTTCCTAGCTATAAAACATAGTCAACCAATCTGACTTTTCCCCATTTTAGGGTTTTTTAGGAAAACCATGATGCAATTTTCATGTATTAAACAAAATGATGCATCAGAAATAAAATTTTCCCAAATGGGAAGTCTTGAGAAGATGTGGATAGAATGAAAGAAGGAAAGTGGAAAGAGAGAAAAGGAAAGGGAAAGAAAGAACTCCAAGTTCTTCTTGGCCACTTGCCAGTGAATGAGTTCTGTACCTTCCAAGTGACCAGGAAGGAATTTGAGATGAAAGTGCTGAAACAGAGAAACCAGGGGTTCCATCCTCAGAAAAAGGGAGAGAGGAGAATGTGAAATATAGAAGGTATCCACTTTAGGTGCTTCCCAGCTCTCTGTGGATGATCCATCTGCATGCTAGAAGGATCTGCCTTCCCCAAGCTCTTTTTCCTGGACATCAATAGGATCTGGAACATGCTCATCCCAGTGTTAAAGGAGAGACACAATTCAGCTGACCTATGCACCCCAAGCTGCCGATCCTTAAAGTTAGCCAAGATGCTGGAACAGAGAAGAGGGAACAAGATTTCATGCACAAATTAAAACCATAGTTCTTCATTTATCATTTGGTTCTTTAGCTTCACTTACAATTTTGAAATCAAGAAAATTATTCTGTTTTTCTCATGTCCTTGTGTTTAGAATAATCTTAGGTAATGCTGGCAAGCATTAGAACAGAACTCAGTTCAGAATTAAAGTGTCAAACACATGTTCCTACAGACAAAGATGACTAGATGTCTAAGTTCCCATGACGGTCATTAAAGATCTCATCAGTGGGGCCTCAGCTCACCACACAGAGTCTGGTGACTATATTTAATAAATATTTTGGTATGTGGCAGCTCAGATGGTTAGCACATAAGTAGACATCCTCATTAATACCTACTATTACGGGTGAATTCAATCTCACCTATAATATCTTAATAAAAGCATAACAAATTATAGCCAGACATTTAGAATTTTTTGTCCTTGGTACAACATGGTGAGATGGCTGTAAAAGTTGTTCTGCCATTAATATTCCTGCGTGGGGTAGATGTATCTACATTTATGTAGAAACATGCCCTGGAACGGTGCCAGGCAATGAAACCATGTGGCATGATCTGAACTACCTTTCGTTTGTAAATCTGTCAGCCTCCAAAACATGCCGGTGCACATGGATGTGAGCATGAAAAGTGTTTGGAATGGCAGGGATATCTTCATCTTCCTGCAGCCTTCTGATCTCACACCACTGCTGAAACCCCTTTAGGATGTGGGGGTTTATGCTGGGTGGCACAAGTGAAAGACATGCAGCAGACCAATCTAACAGTTTATCCACATCTGTCTACACTCCAGAGCCTGGGGATGTTCCTGGGCAGTGTTTAATTTATTAGTGTACTTATAGCTTGTAAGTGGTACTTCTCACCTATATAACCTGTAGGCTTTTCCTTTGAATCCAGCATGATCCAGCTGGACTGAAAGAGAATTACAGTGCTGTGAATAAAATATAGCAGTTTGGTTACAGATGAGGGAAAAAAATCCACAAACACCAATCCAAGAAATCAAGAAATAAGGTACATATTGTTTTGTTTACAGCTTCTTTTCACAGCTTTTGATAACTCAGTTCTTGGTACAGCGATGTAACATTGATTGGGATTTTCTAGTAATGCACACAGAACAAGTGGCATGGGAAGGTAAATGGTGCCATGGAAACTGAATTTAAATACTGCTTTGAGCAGGATGGTAGTGTAGTGTAGGACTAACAAAAGGACGTATAATGATTATGTTAAATATGGTCCAAATGCGAATGAACCTTACATGTAAATAGAAGATAATACATTTATGTTTGGCTATTTTCCACCCCCCAAAATAAATCTATCTCACAGGACAATGATATTTGAGATTTTAATTCAATAATACCATGCCTACTGACTTTTAGAGGTGACAGATGTGTTTTTGTGCTGTATTTGAATGCATTCACAATCACATTTCTTTTCGTTGTTTTTACTGTAGAAATAGTACAGTTAGGTCTAAGAGTGTTGAAAATCTCACTCATCATCTACTTCAGTGTGAACTTTAATTATGATAGTAGATAAAAGAAAAAATGAAACTCAAATGGTCTTATGCATATATCCTAGTCCAAGGAAAGACTCTCTCTAGCTTTTGTAGTAAAGTATGGATTAGGCAAATAGCAATGTTTTTCTTTAATACTTGTCTTAAACATTGAAATTGAAATTATTTCTATTTAAATGGAAAGCAGATTTTTTTCCTTATTACATTCTTTTTTGCCTTGCACATTACCTTTTTCTTCAAGTATCGCTGAAGTGTTGCACCTACCACCAGATTTTGGCATTTGTGTGCTGAATCAAGTCTTTACATTGTACAATGTCTATTATCTCTTTCTGCTTTGAAATTATCTGTCCTGCTATTCTGATCTATAAATAGCAACATAATGGTGAAATAAAATTCTGTATCAGAAGTAATTTAACAGGATTTATGTTTCTGTCCCTACCTGTTTTGAATGAGCTGTCACAGTATGCTGGGATGCCTAGAATGTATGTTTTAGGAGCTGAGACATAAAAATTAAGCCGGTTTGGAACTAGTAGTTGCTTGGTGTTATGTTTTATAATGATCATATTTTTAATCATTATATTTATGAGACTTAAAGCTGGAGAGGGCAAACAGAGACTGGGGGATGTGTAAGGAAAATGGAATATCTCAATTTGTGGGGGCAGCTGATGCCATAGTGCTGCACAGGCAACAAGGAGCTGTGGTGAAGGGGTGGATGGACACACAGTCCTTCCATGAGCATTGCCCATTCCACTCCATCTCAGCACTGCTTTCAGTGGGTCCATTGCATCCACTTTGGCAAGGAAGACCTGAATCAACTCAGAAACAGAACTCACAAGATGGCTTTGAGAAGTACAGCTGTATTTCGCATTATGGAGATTGAACAGCTGAGGCAGAAAGACTGCCTCTTGCCCAAGGTTTCAAATCAAATCAGAAGCAAAACCAATAATTAGGACCCACAAGTTCCTTATTCACAGCTTTCTCCCATTTCCCCAGATGCTGCCACTTTACCATTCCTTTATCATTTTTCTTTTTTTTTTTAATTTTTTTTTTTATTTTTTCAGAAAGTTAACTGTAATTGTGAATTTTAATTCATCTTTGAAAGGCCACTTGAAAGGCCAGGGCATGAGAGCCTCAACCTGCAGTGGAAAGCATGGCCAGTGGTACTAACTTGTCTCTTGAAAATTGAAAATAGGATATTGAATTTCGTTTTGTGTATTAAATGAAATATTTATCACAGGAAATTTAGGGAAAAGGATTTGAAAGGTCAACTTTTCCATTATGGTTTAGCAGCAGAAAGGACAGTACAGATCTTCAGAGAAAAGCTAAGGTAAAAATATCACTTTATCCTTAACCTTGACATGCAGACTCTTCATTTAATTCAGCAAACTGCATCCTGTTGCTACTCAACCCCTTATCCCCTTGACATTCACCTATAAGAGCAATCCTTCACATTTTCTATGTATTGCTTTTCCTTTCATAAATTCTTCCATACTTCAGATGTGCTCTTTCTGCAATGCTCAAAAGCAGTTTTGTGAAAATAAAATTTTTGGAAAGGGAATTGTGAAGATTTTTCCACTCTCTGATTAATTGTAAACAAGTGATTTCCTTTTAAAAAGTGTTTGAATCTCCCCCTCATTTCTGCCTGATAAAAGTTAAAAACTTTTTCTGCAGCTTTCAGGTGCCCAATCTATAGCCCATAGTCTGGGAAAAAAACTGGAAAACATATTTGCAGCTTTCTGATTTCTCAGCCATGCATAATTTGAGCCTTAACATTTTCTATGCATTTCAGACTCAGTCTTTCTTGTGTTTGACTCCTGTCCATCCTTTCCGTTTTGGTCATTGTCATCAACTCATATTTATTTTTAGGAATGAAGGAACTACTCACTATGAATGAAGACATTTTTTTTGTCATGAGGTTTTATTATTATTATTATTTTTCCTGTAAGACTTTGTAGTTTGACTTGCTCATGTTACTGTTATCCATAGAGGGCTCACACCCCAAATCTGGCATCTGGTCATTTTTGCATAGAATGGAGATGGTATGTAGTGCAAATATAACACCTTAAGAAAAGCAAAAAAGGAGATGGACAAAAGAGGGTGAGAAAGGCAAAAGACGAATTCCAGGTTTTTAGTAAAGTGCAGTCTGTATGAACCGTGAAGAGTTATCAATAAAAATGCCAGACTAGTAGGGAAAAGAGAAAAAGGGAAATTAATAACAAAGCTTTGCAAACTGAGCATATTTAATCTAATTTAGATTTTAATTTTGATGCACAGTGACAAAAAGTTGGATGTAAGCATTTTGTTATAGCATAAACAGGCTCCAAGAAAATAATGGTTCAGATTTAGGGATACTCTGAAAACTACTCTGAAATCCAAGAATGTAATAACAGAAAAGACCTATTATTAGTCTGGTGACTAATTTGTAATGCAGAATATTATCCCCATAATATATTTTTCCATGGATTTTTTACTTGGAAAACAATTTAAGCAATTTTTTACATTTTGAAAAGCTGTGTTCCAGGCTTTATTTTGTTTTGTTTTTCTCACAAGTTTGGCTTTGCTTAGACAAAGCAAGATATTTGGCATTTGAAGAGAGAAGCCTTAGGACTCCAGCCATGTAGTAAACTAAATTCTATTTTTATTGCTAATTGTTAAAAGCAGAAAAACAGAAAGTGAGTGTTAGCACTTTGGAACCCACACAGACTCATAGAAATTCACATTAATTCAACAAGAAGCAGCTGTTGGCAATTAAAAAATGACAGGTTCATTTTGACCAAAAGTGAGGTTTTACATATATATACCAGGTACAACTGCTGAAAGATACTTGAAACTTAAAAATACTGTAGAAAAAAATTATTTAGAGTGAAGAGGTAAACTGATGTCTCGTGCAAATACTGAGTTACCAGGCATCAGATTCCGTGGATTAGCAGCCCAGGAATTAACTAGACTTGTTTTAGTTCCTTTTAAAACACATTCTTACTTATATTCAGCATTATTCTTTAATTTATTTTCTACTTATACATATTTCTGTTTCCTTTCAGACAAATTCTGGTTGATTGGTTTGTTTGTTTGTTTGTTTGTTTTCTCAGGATGTGCTTTTTCTTCCTCTTTTTTTCCCAACAGAATACTTTTTTTTTGGAGATGTAAAAGTTGTAACTGCACCTAGGACTAAAAGTTCACTTCATGAAGGATATTTTAATTCTTTTAAATTCTAGTTCAATATAAAACCCTCTAAATTCTGAATTCTTCAGCTAGAAAAATGCTACCATATTGAGCACTTCCTATGACAAGCCTGTCTCAGAGCTAAAACTGCTGCTCTGCCAGGTCTCTGAGCTGCAGCCATGCTCCTGGAGAATAGACGAAGGGTTCCAAGGGAGATTGAATTTATTGCCCTTGCTGAGCTATGGTGAAGCTTTGTTATGATCAAAATATCTTCATAAAATGTCTTGACTCCAGGGAACAGGAGCCAGAAAATGCTGAATATTTTCTGAGCAGCATTTATGTTAACAAGATTTTTTTCAATTTTCCCACACAGGCTTTTCTTTTTGAAAGTGCTTGATTGGTACGAACTGTTTCTTTGTCATCTGCTCATGAACTGTCTTTTACCTCCTATGTTATGTTTATTAAAGACTTTTCAAACAAATGTTGGCCTTCACCCCCTTCAACAAGTCAGAAGTATTAACATTTTTCTCACCTGTGGTATATGCATAAGCAGTTGTTTTAATAAATATAGTGAATTTTAGGGGATGTTGATACATCTTGTTATAGGGGACTCCAAATGATGAAGTAAATAGCTGCTAGTTAATGGAAAGAAATAATGTAACATTGGTAGTGAATGAGAAAACTTTGAACATGTTTAGATAAATAATCTCTGATATAAAAAATGCATTTTAAATGCCAGAGAATGTTGATTACTGGCAATTTAATAAGAAAATTAATTAAGGAACAGCACAAGTACAAAGTAAGAATGTCTGTTGCTTTTCTCAGCAGAAAATTGACAGCTTTGAAATATTAATAAAAGCCAAGCTTGAGACATACAGCCTATTATTTCATGTAGAGGTGAGTTGTGGGAAGACATTAAAATAAAACCAAACAACTTCATAAAGAAAGCACCCAGAATAATTTGGAGCCATAAGAAAAAAAGAAAAAATTGATGTTAAAAAAATTATCAAAGAAGGAAATTAAGGAGGTGGCATATGAAGTGAAATCCCAGCAATAAAAGCAGGACATGTAGTTAGTATCCTGAAGGATTTCTGCAATTATCTTCTGTCTCTACTTTTTGACTTTGTATTTGTGGAAAAAGGAGAAGATAAAACAAAATATATCATTTATTAAAATGATTAACAAACAATGGAATATGTTGTTGGCTAAAAATGTCTGGAATAGTAGTGGGAAGGACAGAGAAAAATATTGTTAATTGTGAGAAAAGCTGTTAGGATCAGGGGGTCAAATATAACCTACAGTGTGATGTCTTAAACATTTCAGACAGGAAGGATTCTGGTAATCCCTTGTTAACTCCTGCTTAGTATGCTGGGTACAGATTATTCCAGTTCGCACTTGGCAAGCAGGCAGTAGATTTCTACCACTATACCTGTAAAATTTATATCAGATTATCTGATGAATCATGATATGAGGAAGTTTTACTTTTCAGCCTGATGTTGTCCCTGCTGTAGATGTACCATATTCCTCCTAATTACATTCAAATGGATTTTAAAAAAGGCAAGAAAAGTGAAAACAACCAAAGGAAGCGTCAGTGTTTACTTTTAAAACTTTCCAGATTTTATAACACATGACATAATGGAAACAGCAAAATAAAAAAACCCTACAGAATTTTTATAAAGTATAGACTGAAGCATTGAAATTACTTTTACTCATACTTTCATATGTTTTATATAGTCTTAGATGTATCTCCAGAGGAAATCTGATTCCTGTACATGGAAATAGATATATATACCAATTAATGATGGTTTTAAAATTCAATATATACTGAGAGTGCAGCCCTAAGTTGCCACTCCATTGGCATATCCATTTGGTTACAATTATTATTATTATTTATTTACTATAGTGGTAGACTATAGAATCTTTTTTCAGAAGTCTTAGGTGTATGTTGTCACAATATTTATTTGCCAGTTACATGAATCATGACCTATGAAAGAGACATCTGTATTTTCCTATGTAGAGCACCTAAAGATTTGTTTCTTTATTGCTTTTGTTAACTTTTCTAATGCCATTTTTCATGCTTGAAGGCATAAGTGTTCTTAAAAAAAAAAAAAAAAACCAGGATGAAAAATTCTATGGCTGCAGAGTTTCCAGGCGTCCTAACGTCCACTTGAGGGCTTTGCTGTCCCAGATTGTGGACTTTTTTTGTAAACTGTTTTCAATAAAACAATTCTTCTAATAAGTATTAGAAATACTAATTCTATCATATTACTATGAATAACCATAATAATCTAGTGTTAATTACTTATTTCATGACGTATATGTTAAATCCAGCATTGTATCATTAGGAAAACGTGATCTGAGCAATGCAGAAATGAACTTTTGTAAATTTAGGAGAACAGTATTTCTAATCTTTAATTTCAATATGAACAAATAAGAGGAGAAATTACTGTGGCAGAATGAGCAGGGATTCACAGATATCATGCTGTTTCTCTGTCTGGGAGTTCTTTTAATGGAGTTTTTCTTGTTATTTACAACTTTTGATTAGAGTTTTGAGAAGAAAGCTATTGCCAATGGAGAAACTAAACCTAAGAGAATAACTGGGGATATTTTAGAGTCCCCTGTGTCTACCCAGGGCTGAGTCCATGTGTCCAGAACATGAGGAATATAACTTAATGAGTTGTGAAGGAAACCCTGTCATGCTGCCCTGGACAACACTATCCATGGAGATATTTATCCTTCCCATCAAGTGTGATTTCTGCTAATCAGTTCAGCAGATTGGCTGATGTGTTTATCTCCAGTACTGATGGCAACAAGGCTGTTGTTGCTCAGGCTTCAGTGAAGTTTTTACCAGGACCCAGAGTCTATTCCTGGTGGTGAAGGCTTGAGTTGCCATTGCTTAGCAACTGGTGATTTCTAGCCAGATTAAAGTTTTGTGTGCTGTAATGATTCTTAATAAGAAGGCACATGATCTTAAGCAAGGGTGTTTATGTGTGTGAGAACAGAGGGCTAAAGATGGATGAGCACACATCTGCATGCAGGAGATGGAAAACTACTGGGGTGAGCATGAGGTAGCACAGGAGGCCCTGCTCTCACTGCCCCAATGATGGAGTAAAATTCAGGATGGGGGAGAAGGTATCTGAGCATAACATTATGGGATTTTGTATCAGTGAAAGCATTTCAACAAAACATGTCATGTTCTATATCTTTCAAAGGCAGTAACTTTTAGTCACTTATAATTCCCCTTTTGTCCCTAAATCCAAAAACTTTAAAAGATGTTCCGTGGGGAAAAAACCCCTTTTCCCTCCCTTTTATGGAATGAGGTACAAAATACAATAATTAAGGTTTGAAAAGACTTCTAAGATCATCAAGTCCAACTGTCCACTAAGTTGGCCATTTGGGTGGTGAAAATGGTAGTAATTTCACTTATTCCACAAAATTAGGTGTGCAGGGTATTCAAACAGGTACTGGCCTTATTTGGAGAACTAAACATTTGAACAGAAAAGTTTTTCACTATCACAGGAGTTGTCAGAACTGCAGCAAAACCGGGTTGTGGGCTGGCCCCAGCCAATAGCCAAATGCCCGCACAGCTGCTTCCTCATTCCCTCTGCCATGGGATGGGGAGAAAATAGAAGGAATGGGAAAAGACTCCTGGACCAAGATAATGACAGTTAAAAAGAAAGTAAGAGCTGTACAGGGAACCAAACAGAGGAATCAATCCACTACTTCCTGTCAGCAGGTAAGCATGTAACCATTCCTTGGAAACAGGGGACTCAGCAACCGTAGTGATGACTTGGAAGACAAATCCATAACCACACGCTGTGGTTATTGTCATAACCTCAAACATCCTTCCTCTTTCTCCTTTATTGGGCTGACACAAAGAAAGCAAGCTTCATCCCAGAGACATAGCAGAAACTGAAACCTTATGTTTGCTTTTTCCTCTTTTTTTTTTTTTAATTTTTTTTTTTAATTTTTTTTTTTTAGTTGTTGAAGATTTATAGGATCACTAGTGGCAATATGAGAAACCCAAACATGTTTTTCTGCTTTTTCTATTCTACTTGACATTACTTGACTTTTGGCATGGTGAATCATCCTCCCTCTGTCTTAACAAATATTTAGCTATTTAAATTAGTTTCAATAGGTCAAAAAAACCCAAAAATGAAACAAAACAAAACAAAAAAACACAAAAAAAAACCCAAAAAACACCCCAAAAACAAAACCAAAAAAACCCCATAGAAAATATCAAGTCCAGAACACTAAGATATTTTGAGTGCTTGATCGAAGTGAGGGACTTATTTTCTAAAACGAAATCTGACCCAGATAAAGTAACAGCTGACATCTGCTTCTTCTATGCTGAATCAATGTCAAAATTAGCAAGTTCTTCCAAGGCAGATTTCCTTCCTTCTTTGACTGAAAGAGAAAACCTTCATCAAAATTGATATATTCTGGCAAAGAAATTTAGGTCTCAAGGGGTTGATATTTTCTAAGAATGGAATAATAAGTGAAAAAAAGAAAGAAAAACAACAACAAAACACCAAAAATTTGCTTATTCATCAAGGAGTAAGTCAAGAAAAATTCCTCAGGAAATTCAGAAGGAAGAGATATATAAATAAGGCATGCTCAGGTTACTCTTTAATTAAGAGACTGCACAGAGCACAGCCATCAGTGCTGCCATAGGTGATTGCACAGACATGATGGGAGATGATTCTACATATAAGAGCTGTGGGTCCAACAGTGAAATTTAACCCATTAAATGCTTTCAGTGCTGGAACTGATGGCTAGAAAGTCATTGATGTATGTTTCTTGTCAGTATGGCATCTTTTTTCTTATTTATTTTTAGCTGCCACTTTCACACAGTCGTATTCTTTCTGCCACCTGTAAATACATGGTGTGTTTTCAGTGCCTTTGCCATTTTACTTTGGACTGACTTGAAATAAAGTTAAACCAATGGAAGGTCTTGAATGAAGAGACTGCATAATTTGACTCAAATTAGCTTTTTGCTCAGAGGCCGGAGAATGGATACAAAAAGTAATATTACTTTCAAAATAAAGTCATTAGTAATCATTAAAACAGCAGCCAAATGCAGACAGTATTACAGCTGCATTAAAAATGTAAGTGGAAGTTAAACATTACCACTAATCACTGCCATTGTCCTGAAAGAGTAGAAATTAAACACTGATTTAAACTCATTTTAAATCCCATTACTGAGAGACCAAATTGCTAAAATTGTGGAGGCCTTATTCATGGATTTCAATAGAGCAAAACTATCTTTGCATTCCTAAAACTTGCAAGTGTCCTTAAGAGTTACCAGAATGACAGCAGAGGAGCTACATCCAGTTGCATGGGTGAATAATGGGTACATGGAAGCAAGATTCCTTGTATCATCTCCTTGATGTGATTTGACTCTGATGGGATAAAAAGGTTATTTTATTCCTCTTGCCCTTTCATTCTAAGACAATGGAGAAGAAATAAAAGTTTTGTCATGATGGCATGCCCCTCTTGTGGGAATTCACAGAATTCACTAATTCGTTTTCAGCCAAGGAGTTTGTCACTATCAGCCTGGGCTTGATTTAAGCATTGCATCAGAAATATTCCATTTTAGCCTTCTAGCCTTTCTGGTGTCCCTATTTATGGCATTGAATTAAAAAAGATATGGAGAAGAAAAACAAGCTTAACAGGAATCATTTGGTTTCCATTTGTAACGTGAGCTTGAAGACCCTTATACAAGCCTTTCTCCTCCTTCCCTTGAAAATGCAGTCATGGCTGAAATACTGTATGTACATGTATGAAATACTGTACATGGCTGTATGTAACATCCCAGCAAATGTTTACGGGTGTCCTGAACAGCAGTTAGAGTAAGATTGTGGTAAAAAAGGATTGCAATTAAAAGACACTGTGTTCAAGGTACTGAAACTGCCCAAATGTAACTGTAAATGGAATGATGTGTTAGTTTCCTGTATATTTTGTGGCTGTGATGGACAGATCAAAATGAGGGCCCTGCCACACTAGCATGTGGCACGGGGTTTATTAAGTCACCATATGTCAGCTGACCTTTGGTAACTGAACTTTACACTGTACTATTGGCAGATATGATCTAATTCCAGGTACTTTTACCTTACAAGCTATGGTTTGACTGATCTGACTTACCTTACAGGCAGATGGATGATTACTTCAATAGAGATGATATTCTTAAGCACATTAAACCAACCAAATCTGATCAAGTATCTAAGCTAATATTATTAATTTTTTTGTTGTTGTTAAATTTTTCAGTTGTGTGAATTCTTCCAAAGAGCAAGTTGGGTGTATTCCTGACCATGTACATTTGCCAGGGCAGGAAAAGGCCGGGTGAACATCTGTGCAAAGTACCTTTAGTGCCTTGCAGATGCACGAGTACAAAGAGCCCATGTGCACGTCAGTGACCTTGGCTCTGTGTGGGTATTTGCCCACACACAGACCTCAAAGACAAATTCTTGTAGTGAAATAGGTCTGGAAACTATTTCACTTTGTGACTCAAGTAGGATTAACAGCACTTAAATGTGGAAGAAATTTAGGTTGTACATCTGCCAGTGCAACAGCTACACACATAACCACAACTAGTGATGTGACCTGAACAAACAGCACCTTGGCTGAGGGCAAATATTTGTGTTTAGTTTCTCAGTTCCTTTTTAAGTAATCATGACAGTCTGGCTTAATGTCATTTTGCTTTAGGCCCTCATTTGAGCACTGGTGGTGATGGGCCTGGCAATGCAGCACTTTCCTTAGTCCCTGGATAAATGGGCAGGACACAGATCAGTCTAGAGCTGCTCACTCCTCTCCACCAAAGGGAGGAAGACAAGGGTGCCCAGGCTTCCCAGATGCTTCAGTGAAAAGCCTATCCTTGAGAAATTAGATGAAAAATTCATCTCTTTTGATGAGACCAGTGACCTTTAAGATTGGGAACTGGCCAAGCATCTGTATACCTTTTGTAACATCCTAAATATTGATTTTGCCCATCCCTCAACAAACAGCTCATCATTTTGCCTTCCATTTTCACTGGCCACACAGAGAATTGATTCTCCTTCAACTTCATTTCTATTTGTGTCATAGGGAAAATCCAAATAACCCAGCGGCTGCACAGGTTGTAATTGAATGTCACAACCAACAACACAAAGGTTCACCTCAGCTCCACTGTAATTGGTTTTAAAATGTAATGACTCAGTGTCTGTGTATCCTAAGCAATCACAGAAATTTCTGCTATATATTACACAATTTCTAGAGAGCTAGAGAGGACCCAAGGAGGGTTGCACCCACTGTGCAGAGTGTTAAACAAATGCATTAGTGAGAAAGCTCTCTGTGGTGAGGTAGTTGGCAAAACCCTTTTCTTTGTAAAGCATAACCTTAGTGAAAGTGAAACTGTTTATGAGTCAGTTCCAAACAAATTCCTTCTTAAAATAAAAGTACAGGGGGAAAAGAGAGATTTTGAATTGTCAAAGCACCCTATTCTGACATTTTTAGTAATTTCATTTTTCTACCTTGAATATGTGGTGCCTGACATCTCTTTTAACTTGTGAAAAAAAGAGAAAACTATATGAAATTAATTTAAATATAGATGTTTATTTAATTTTAGATTATCACTTAACAAATTTAATTGGTTTCTAATTAATTTTAGTTAATTTTAAGTTATTTCTAAGATGTGATTTTATAATTTGTAGCTAAAAATTGCTATGGGAACAAGGAAAATGCATTTGGTTTTTCTAAATATTTGCATTGCTCCATTAAAAACCTGGTGGTACAAATATCTCAGTCAAGCACATAGTTGGGGCTATACATGCGTCATGCACAAAATCTTCATGTGACCTTCAACCTGTCCCATATTACTTGTAGCTCAGTAGCATTAGGACTGTGGATGGAAGAAGATTTAAAAAAAAGAAAATACTAATGGGGGAGAATTAAAAGGAAAAAGAAGAAAAAATAAAGCATATTTATGGAGAAGATGGATAAGAGAGGGATATAGGACAAGGGAAAGAGGAGAGAGATGGAAGGAAGTAGATGAGAGAACAAATCTCACATTGCAATTGCATAGGGATGGTGGGGGATGAACTAATAACCAATTGCTGGAAAATGCATTTAATCTGAGGCACTGAGCATAACTTCAGCAGCATCTACAGGATGATGAAAACATAGGGCAAAGAAATGAAGCATCCTGATCCATCACTCTTTGCCTGCTACAGCTGCTCCAGACCCATGATTCTTTCTAGGAAGAAAAGTCATCCTGGTTATTGCTATTTTTGAGAGAGAAAAAGGGCTCATTTATAGGTACTGCATTTCATATCTGCTTAAATTGCCAACAGGAAGCTGCATATTATATATTATGCAATCATATTTGCTAGATAAAAAAACTCACCAGCTGTCAATCTTACCACCCCAGCACATAAGTGTTCACAGAAATCCTCACCAAAATTGTCTTGTGTAGGAATGAATATATTTGAGCCCTCCCTCTGCTGTCTTTTAACCTTGCACATAGAGAAAAACACATGCACATCCTGTCTCCAGTTAGAGCTTCATCATCTAATGTCAAAGGCCTCATTGAGGGGTTTCACAGCTGCAGATACTAATAGCTAATTTCAGTTTTCAGTGGAACTGCTGACTTTGCCCTCACATCCCTTTGGGGTCAAAGGTTTTCCATGCTAAATGTCTCCTACCATGGTAGATCAGTGTAACAAATGCAGTTGTTCTCAAACATTAAAATATCTTATTTATTGAACATGTGAAAGACAGGGACATTGCTCAGACCTTTTGCCCCACCAAAAAATGAATCTGTAAAATCAGAATGCCATGACCTACGAGTAATCCTTCTTGTATATCTGGTTGTGGTTTTTACCAAAGAGTAAAAAAAAATATAGTGTGAGAATATCTAGTTTTAACCTGATGATGGAAAGGTTACAAACTCCATGTGCTGTCAAACATAGTTTAGTGTTAGAGATTTCAGTTATTTTTAAGGAAAGTCTTAAGGAAATGCCTATTCTAAAAGTGATTTTGAAATATATTGAAAATTTCTTCTACAGTTTATTTCTTCTGAATGACTTTTCATTTCCAGGTATATGCAGAAGATAGAAAGATTACTAAATAACTACACTCATCCAGTAAGAGAAATATCCAGTTTCCTCTTCACAAACCAGTGCAATTCAGGGACAATTTTTATGTATTTTTTGGAGAGGTGTAAGCCAAGATTTCTGAATTGTTTACTCCTCTCTCACTACTGGACCTTGTCCTACATTTTTGTGCTGGCATTCTTCCTCACTTTGGACTTTCTTAAGGATGTTTTCATGTAATTTCTGCAGGTATTTTAATAGACTTGGTGAGCATTTTACTTCTCTGACAGGTTAGTTAAGCCTTCACAGCTGTGCAAAATCCTTCTGTGTTCCTGACATGGATTTCCTATTTCCTCTCTGCCAAAGTCCAAGATAGACTTCTTGGACTTCCTCAATTTCCCCCTGTGAGTGAGCTGTGAGTCCTTCCAAGAGCTGCCAGAGTGGGTGGAAGATGAAGGTGTGTCAAAGGCAATTGTTGCAGTTTACCTGCATAAAGAAATATAAAGGATTGTGAAGAGCTGTAGGGAGAAATTTTTCTGGGGTATCCAGAAAATACTGTTCACAGGATGTGGGTTATAATTCACAATAATGAGGTACTATAATTTTTAATATTCCCACTTTTTATTACAGAATATTTAGGATTCCTCTCACATATCCTGAAAAGCAATAAAGGGTAAATAGCTTGTTCAGGGCTTGATGTAGTCATTCAGCTGTGAAAAATCCAGGAAGAAAGAACTTTTAGGAATTTCACAGACGGTTTGCAGCATGTCACACAGAGCCAAGTTTGAACACAATGTCTTATCACTGAGTTACTCTTTTCTCGCTCGCAGTCACTTGTTAATTTTGATATGAAAAGATAGAGTTATTTAACTGAATTATTCATTTAAGTGTTAGAATGACTGAAAAGTAACTCTGCTTTAAGACTTCACAGCATCATCCAACACGTTTTTGCATTTATTGCTTTAAGTGAGGAAGGGAAGAAGAACTTGCAGATATTTGGGGTGAAAGGGATAAGGTAGCTCAGAAAGCCTCCCAAGGAGCAAAATGACTCTGGCTGACTCAGGAGAGGCTGCTGTGGGGAACCAAAGCATTTCAGGGTAATCACCACAATATTGCTAAGGCAACCTGTGTTTTGTGGATGATTTTCAGCTGCCAAAAGCTGGGAGGTAGGAGTTAGTGTGCACAGACCAAGATGATCCCTGACAGCTTCTGTGGTCCACCACCATATATTTTATTTTATTCTTTTTCCAAGACAGGATCTGAGGGACAGAGCCAGCTTCCTCACCCTGATTTATTAGGCTGTGTGCCTTTCATAGTGCTGCTGTGTGGAACTATACTGTATAAAACTGGAAAGGCTGGATGAAAGCAAGAGAACAGGAATTCCTCAGCCCTGATTTTCAGGGGACATGAAGGGTGTGTTTTTTAAGAATTTTGATAGTAATCTGAGATAAGTAAAAGGCTGGGATCCTTCAATATTTATTAGAGTAATATGTAAGAGAAGCATGTTTGTGTTTGTAAAGCCAAACAAATTGTCTCTCTTCAGCACAACTTAATATGACTAATGAATTCTTTAAGTTATGAAAAGGGGTAGATGAAAATATTAAGAAATAAAATAGAAGAAAAAAAAAACCAGAGAACCACAGCATACCACACTAAAAAAAATACTGTAAAGTCATTTGAATTTCTAGCTGCTGTGTCTGAAAGTGGCATGGCACAGCAACAAAAATGTGCAGAGAAGAGTGAAAAGGATAATGGAAGTTTTAGAATAGCTTTGCCATAATAAAATACTAAACAGATTGATTCTTTGGTTTGGAAAAGGGAGGACTAAGGCAGGGATACAGTCTACACAATTATAAATTATATAGACATAGTAAGTAGGGCTCAATGGTCCATTATTTTTCACAACCGAAGAACTAGAGGCACCTAATTTAATTATCAGGCATCCTGATAAACAAACAAAAAGGAAATTCTTTTTCAAATAAAGCATAATTAAATTGTGAGGTGCATTGGCACAGGATGCAGTAGAGACTATCAGTACAAATGGGCTCAGAGAAGATTAGATAAATCCATAGAGGATAGATCCATTGGTGGCTATTAAAAATGATGGTCGAGATTAAACTTCTGTCTCAGGAAGTCCCTTAAGTGCTGGTTGCAGGAAGCTGGAAAGGTATTTTAGGCAATCTATGTATTTGCCCTGTTTCCATCAATATCCTTTTCGGCCAGTGCTGGAGCCAGCATACTGAAATGGAAAGATCTTTTCTGAATTCATCAGGAACATTTCTGTATGTTTATGTGTGTGTGAGAGAGAGAAATATATGAACGAGACAAAAGGAGGCTGTGATTTGAAAAACAAAACCAACTTAACTAAACAATGACTTCCTCTTACTGTTAATCCTTTTCACACAGGCCTCTTGCACAGGAAAACCTCAATAACACAAAATCTGCTACTATCAGCTTTAATTTTCATTTCAGTCAGAGTTTTCCCAGCCCTGCTGTCCTTCTGTGTATTTGTTGCTTATCAGCATGCTATGAGAACAAGGCATGAGAAGATTGTATTTGACAATACTGCCACCTGGGCTACATCTGTAGTAAATTAAACAGTGCCACGACAATGCCCTACAAATGGGAATTGGATTATTTGTGATGCTGCTCAGACAGGTTCCTGTCTTAATTTTACACTTGGCCAACTACATTTCTCTGTCCCAAATAACTCCCAGGCTTTCCTAGAGAATTAACATGGACAAGGGATCATTCCCCATCACAGTTTGGATGGATCCAACCTGTTCTTGAAGATATGGCCAGAGCACGTCAGTTGGCCTCATGGCTGGAGGAGGAGCCTTCACCATGCCTAGTTTGCTTTATAGATGTGATAAAGATTGGATGTAACCTCTTGAGGATTGGGTGAGGAAAGGAATAGGTTTTCTAGAAGTGTTTTTAGCCTCTTGGGCAAGGTCCAATAAGCTGTCAGGAGGGGTGAGGAGTCCAGAACATCTTCCAGGCATGCAGACATTTGATTGTTTCCCTGAGGTCAGGACCAGTTCTCAGTTCTGTGTTCTCATGACATGCACTGAGCAGTCTGGGGGTGTCTTTGGCCAGGGTGAAAGGCTACCTGCAAGAAGTGCTTTGATTGCACAGCAGGACTTGAGGTACAGTAGACTCCTCTTTTAGATCTTTAAGTTTCCCTAGTCCAAGAGAGGTGATTTTATTTTCTCAGATTATGGAGTGATGTGATGGGTGTCCCATATTCATCCTCTGGACACATTTGGTCATTATGTGATTGAATGAAATTCCAGCTGCAGTTTAATTCAGACATTTTTAGGGCTGTGTTTTCTCTCATTTGTTGCCAGACTTATAACACCAGGAACTATATAAAAACTAAAAATACAGCCGCCATAGGGAGCTTGCAGGCTGAAAGAAAAGCACACAGTAAAAAAAAATTGATGCAAGGTCTGGAGCAGGCCAATAAAAAATAAATCAAAATCCTATGAACTAAGAAGTTCAATATCAGTTCTAGTTCAGTCTTTCTCCTGTATTGTGATGGAGAAGGCAGTTAATTGATTATAAGTCTTGCTGATGTGAACCTTTTAAAGTCTGTGAGCAACAAGTCCACTGACACTGGGGCCTATTTTGTGGATGGATAGGTTATGAAAGAAGTACAATTAGATGGAAACAGCATGCCTGGTTTTTAAGGGTAGAATGAACGCATGAAAAATGAGGGCCAACAAAGAGGCAAGACTTTGCAGATGAAGAAAGAGAATTTAAGCTGATAGATAAGGTTCAGAGAGTAGACAGAGGTTAAAGCTGAGATGACAAAATTTGAAGGATGAACAAAGCGATTATTCATCCCTGCCACAGCACATACCCTTGAGCACATTTGGCCCATGCCAAGAACGTCTCCTCAGCAGGGTATGGAACAGCACAAGCCAGGCCACACTCCTGACAGACATCCTGCCTGTACTGGGGACAAAAGCTGTGCCATGCCAGCTTGATCTTGGGCACTGGACTGTGTCATTTCACTCTGTACATGAGGTAGCTTCAGGGTTGAATGAGCCGTCTGGATGTGTCAAGCTGGTTACAACTCAGCAATATCTCCTGACATTTCCAAGCTTAAGTCTGGAGAACTTCAGCTGTGACAAGTTCCTATCACAGTTTTGAATGTCATCTGTGCAGTGTTGCGCTGGAATGAATGACAGATACATCACATATTTAAAAAGGAAAATGAGATACTACATGTAAGTGATATTTTGTGCTCTCCTACTTATGCAGATCACAGCATCATTTTACTATACATTCAGTTTTCACAGAAGCAGATTTCTCTGCACATTTAGAGCCTTTCAGTTTTTGTCAATGTTTTGAGCCCTGTTGAGAGCAAAGACTTTTCCTGCTATGTTTTAGTTTCAGGTTTAGAGCAAGAGTATTGCTTTCTATTTAGACCTGCCTGTGATGTAGTAATTTGTGTATTGATAAGTGTCCCTTGTGTGTGAACTGTGTTCCATACATTGTTAAAGAACTTATATTGCAAATCATCCTATCTTCATAATCTCTGTTTGCAATTCATTGCCCATTGAAGCATTCCATGCTAAGAACACGACTTTCTTCTATGTCCACTGGTGTAGAATGTTCTACCAGTAGGCAGCAAACGGCAAGCTGAGGCCCTGTACCTCTATGAGTTAGAGAAGGTGAATAGGATGAAATGAATGCACTCATTCTCTGACCCTTGGATTTCAGCATGAGTGAGAATGCAGAGATGATCTGCCTGACTCCATTTCTGTGAGATATGAAATGTTCACAAATGCTGTGTGTTCATGAATGAAGGCCATGCTTTTCATTTTTATGGTCAATAGTAAAAATGGCAATTCCTAGGAAAAATTTAAACTGAAGAAACAAAGGTCATGTATGTCTGTTGCTGAAGGAATAATATGAGTTTGGAGTACAGTTTAATCTCACAGACTATCTGTGTAATACTGCAAGAGTCACCAAGACTCTAGATTAATTTATGTTTCATAAGTGCAGAACACAAAAATTGAATTTCTTCAAGGGCTGAAATGACAAAAGACTTTTGAAAAGACAATAGAAATAATGAAATAATGGTGTGAATACATATAGTTATAAAATATAAAGAAATAAGAAATCCTCATAATTAGGAAGTAAACTAATCACTAAGACTTCCTCATACCCCTCATACAGATTCATAAACCTAAGGGAATGACAAAAGAATTCTAAGTTCCTTTGAAATATCTGCAATTGACCCTAACTATAACAGAATAAATAATGCTTTTCTGCAGGAAGGACATTTATCTTTTGATCTCTATAGGCTTTTCTAAACAACAGGCTCACTGACATTAACAAATGTAGTACAGCTACAAGAAAGAAATTAATTTTAATCCTAATTCTAATGGGAAATTGAGACAGAAAGAGATTAAGTGGATTGTCCAAATTTTCACAAGAATGCTTACAGCAAGGTCAGAATCTGACTTACAGATCTCATTGCATGACCTTTCCCTTTAACTTTGAAAAAGAATTTTTTTTTTTCTCCTCAGTCACTTCACACCCCCAAATGTTTAGTCTTGATTAGCCTACTCTTAGCATCTTAGTCTAGTTTTGGGCAGATTTGTTTTATAATGCTGGTTTCTTGCAAGGTGAAATAATGTTATACATTCATTCAGTAAGTGTTTCTGAACATACGTGCATGATAGACCTTTGGAATCAATTAGTAGCTTTTTCAAAAATATAAAACTATCTTCTTTGATAAATATAAAAAATATATAATTATCTATCTTGAAGTTAGCGGTAAGATCTCATACTTACAGGAATATAAAGGATCCTTCTGAATATTTTTGTTATAACTTACATTACTTATAACTGATTCCCGTGCAGCCACATTAGAGGACAAGCATGTGAGTTATAAAATATAGGCAGATCATGTGAGCAAAGTCTCCATGGAAACTGCCTAATTTGTGCTTTTATTTAATTAGAGTTGTCCATTACCTCTCCAAATGAAGTTTAATTTAAATTCATATGCCAGTCATTTTTTAAATTGTGTATGACTTTTCATCCATCACTTACTGAAATCTCTTGTCGGCTGTATTTTAGCAGACTGAGTTTATTTAACAATCGAGTTTATAAACAGGATGTTTATTTGACAGCTCAGCTTATCCAACACTCTTAACATCATTGGAACTAATTTTCTATGCAGTATCTGTGCTATATAACTCATTTTTATCCATTAGATATTCTTAACCTCAGAAATTGTCAAAACCTCGGAACAATTGCTTGAGAGATCCACATGAGTATATTCACTCATTTTGCTTGCTGTGAGATAATTGGGAAAAAATAGGAGTACAAATACAAAGTGTAACCAAGACCAAGAAATATGCAAAATCATGTGTTTGTTAAATGGAGCATTGAAACAGGCAGAACTGTGTGTCTATTGTAAGCTGTACCACAAAAACCAGCTAGTCTCATTGAGGTACTCTTAAGAAAAGTCTGAGTTGGCTTGGCATTACACAAATGTCTCCCTGAGGATAAGATAACATGAACTGATGTAAGTTTTTTGGAAGTCATCAGTCCTTGGTTGTGCACCAGGAAAAAATGTTCTGCAATACCAGATTTTATCTTTCTTTCAAGAGCTTCTGATTGAATGTATAGTGAGAGAATATGAAGTACTTCATTATTTCCCAGTTCTTCTGGGGTGTCTTGTAACATACACAGATGATAACAGAGAGGAAAATGGAAGGCTGTGTATACTCAACAATTCCCACCCACTTGAGACACCAACAAACATAGAGAATAAGGAAAAAATAAAAAACATTAAAAATGTAGTATTGAGTAAACACATGAAACATATTACTAGCACATTTTGTGTCATAATGTATGTATTCTGAAACAAATCTTGTCTCTTATGGAATTGTTACTGACCCAATTTTCCATTTGCATCTCCATTACAGAAATATCTAGATTAGGTGCCTGGTCCAAAATTAGTTTATATGCCAGCATGACGAGAGGGCAATGCAGAAGCAACAAACTGCAGCTCTGAAAGGGATAAAAGCAGGGTAGCTCATAGCTGTGCTCAGGCTGTTCAGGTGGTTTCTGCATTCATACAGCATATACGTATCATCCACATTTAAATACTGTTTCAGAATTACAAAAGTTATCTCTGGAAAAAAAGTAAATGTTATTGAGAGGAAAAGGTCATCATCACAGCATCGTCATAGTTCACAATGGCAGAATTGAAATGTTTGTATATAAAAGGTAATAAAAATGGCTTAAGAATCATGTGTGGGAAGTGCTAGAGGTACAACTGGAGGACCAGCAATAAGGACTCTTCTGGAATAATTACAGAAAGGCTAAAAGGCAATACAATTTAATGTGACTAAGAAAAATTGGAAAGAACAATGTAAAAGATGTTACAAAAAAGGCATTTATGAATATTATGACACTAGTGACTTGAAAATGTCTAGCAAAATTAAATTAATAATAATTAATAATATTACCGATAGAAGAACATTTGAAAGACTGGCAAAGGGATAGATACTACAGATAAAAGCAACTCAGCAGCTTCACATTAACAGAGGTCCTGAAGGGTAATAACTGAGTGAATTTAAAAACAAGTGGAGGGTTATGTCTGGATGTAGAAAAATATCAGCGTTATTAAATAGCTACTTTGTTTCTGTCTTTTCAGAAGAAGAGGGTGGCGATCTGCTCAAGTCGAGCTTCAGTTTTCCAGGGACGCCAGAGGAGGAGCTAGGTACAGACACATCTCTCAGATCCCCGGTACTGCTTGTGCGGGGCCGGCGCCGGGCGCTGCTCCGGGCACAGCCGAGCCCCGCACCGAGCCCGCGGCAGGCACGGCACCGCCCGGTGCCGCTGACAGAGGCCAAAGAACCCTCAGTCAAACCCTGCTGGGCATTCCTCACCTGCTCGTAAGGTTAGAGAATGCAAAGGGAAATAATCAGATATGACTAACACTCAGACAACCGAGAATTCAAAAGAGGGTGTTCAAGGAAATTGCCAACCTTCCTTCTTTTGTCTTTTTCTCTTTGTCTTGCTCTTTAGAGAACATCCTAAATGCAGACAGAGTTTTCAATGTTACCTTTTCAATTTGAAAAAAAACACCAGAAGCAAGAAGAAATAGAAACTCTTAAAGCCCATGAGTAAAATCTTGATACTTCTGTCTTACAAAGCTAGTACTAAAATGTCCCACTGGCTTCAGCTTTATACATTTCGATTGTGAAAAATTGAATTTCTGTTCCTGGAATTTCATACTCAGATTGTCACTGGTTTATGTGAAATCCGTCAAAATTTTGATTTATATGCAATTACTTCACGTGGTTATTTTTAGAAAAGCAATATAGGAAATGGTTTCTATGTGTTTGCTACTTAAAACTCCCTTTATTCAACATGAGCTTACTTACATTTCAGAAGTCAGTGTAAAGTAATTTTTCTTTTTTTTTGCATATGCTTATGTTAATATGTTGCAACAGGTTTGTGGGGTTTTTTAATTAGGATATTGTTGTAGTTGACAATAATATTATAAACTCTTGCCTTGACCATATTATTACCCACTGCTAGGAAGATAAATTATAGTTGCTGTGTTAAGGAAAACTACCCAAGCAGTTAGAACAAGGAGCGTGAATTCAAACTGGCTGCGTCCTTGTGTTTAGCTAATCTCTCAGAAGAGGATCTTCTCAAACAAGTAGTGTTGTCACTCAGTTGTACTTAAATCAGGGAGTGTCATAAATGTTCAATGTAAAAATATCTGTACTGGACTTGTTTATTCACTTAACATTGCAAAAAAAGTGAAAAAAGCTACAGGATACAGTCCAAACATTAGACATAAGAATGTGTTAAGGAAGAGACTGAAGAAGCTTCAGACAGTGTCTGCCTTAATCAAAGTGGTTTAAAAGGGAAGATATCATCAAACATGAGGCTTCCTAGGAATGTCACAAGTGGATCCTATGGAGGAGTCATGAAATGAACAAATCTCTCAGCTTTCTTGGGCATTTGGAGTTTTTTCACCCTGCTGTCCCATTTCATAGCGCACAAGAAGGAATTCAGATGCCTTGGCTTAGAATTCATCTCATCTGAGAGTTGGAAAATATTTTAGATGTAGATGTCTAAACTGTAGATCTTAGGACTTCTTTTAGAGTCAATGAAGAGTGATAGACTTTTCTAGGACATAGCAGGTTTGGCCTACTTTAGAAGCTTAATGGAGAGTGAGATAAGTCATGTTTTACAAGTCTGTCAAGACTGTTCTTCCCATTTGTTTTAGAGAGAACTGCAGGATTTCTGGAGCCAGAGTAAATTATATACAAGTCAATAATATTAAATGTCAGGTGTCTATAGGAGCAAAGACCCTCTTACAAAATAGGTAATCAAAGATTAAGACAAAGATACGTTCTAACTGACCAATCATGCAGAACCCTGACTGGGAAGAAGATGGGGGATTAGTCAGAAATGAGAAACAGGAAAATAAAACAGCAATAAGAACAACAAATAACAACTAGACTACAAAGAAATTAAGCTGCTTTCAAACATTTCAACTATTTGTGGCCAAATGACTGAAAAAAAATGCCAAAAGCAACGAAAAAATCTGTCCTTCCTCCTAAATTTTGACCTTATTACTGAAAGTAAGTATCAAAGATTGCTGGATAATACACAGAAAGAGGTGGGTGCCTTCAATATTTTCAGTAGAAAATCCTGTCCTCCTGACAGGACTTAATTACCAAACTAGAGGTGGTCAAAGTAAGTGGACTGGATATCACCAGTAAGGTAAAAACATATGGTATCACCTTCTTCCCTAAAGAAAACCACCAAAATTGGAAAGACTTTTAGAAAAGTTGTGGGATAGTTAGTTAAATTCTGTGTAGACAAGCTCTGTGGTTACAGCTATGCTAATGTGCTGCACCTCCACAGATGGACAGGACATATCTGTCTTTTTGTCTTTGCCCCAATGTTGTGTCCTGTCACTTGAAGATTTGTGTTCAAATCAATGAACTGCATTTGCACTTCTGTGCAAAACCAGCACAACAACATAAGTGAAAAAACTGCAAGCAGATCCTTCTGTCTTCAGTTTTTCTTGCTGTTGCACGTGTATAAAGTTAATTATTCATTGGAGAGAAATACAATTCTGGGTGGATACTCTAATCCCTGGACTGTGGAAATGGACTCACTTTCTGTATATACATAACCCAATAACTATGTCATTATTTTGTATGAACAGCCTCAATCTGACAGACTGCTAGAGACCTTCATCCCTGAAGAAAACACAGAAAGGACTTTCCTTGAGAAGTAAAATAAATTGCCCTAAGTCAAGACAGGAGGATGTTCTTTGAGGTAGCTCTAACTGCAGGGCCATTCATTATTCTAGACTCTCATTGTCCCAAGGAGCTTCAAGTGATGATCTCTCTGGTACTGAAAAGTCTCTGGCTCCAGGTCCTTGTTTGTCAAATGGGTTTAGAATTTCCTAGTGGGGTTTGGGGCTTTGGTGGGGTTTAATTAATGTTTGCACAGTATCTCACCAGAGTGAAAATGCTGAATAGTCATGAAATAATATTTTTAATAAAATAATCCACTGCCTTAATTGGAAAAAGATGTCAAGGGACAGGACTGGTCTCAACTCTTTCCCACTATTGATTCTGTAAGAGAGCTCATTAGTTAAAACAGGCAGAAGTGCAATATATTCATTCAAAAAAAAAAAAAAAAAAGAAAAAGCTTATCCAGGCATTAACAGTCATTTTTTGAGAACAATACTTCATAGGTTTTCTATTAACATTTATTTGTTACCAGAATTCAGGGTGATAAGTATTATTGTTACAAGATTCACACTCACACCAAAAATTCTTATTCTTTTCACTAGGAATATCTCAAATAAGAAACTTGGTTAATCAAATAAGAAAATAAAGGTAGCAGGGCATGGTGATGGGAGCAAGAGATCTGACATGTAATCTCAAGCAGCTCACTGGAAGTCTCAAGGAAACTGAAGTTCTTTCATTCCAAGCTTTCTTCTAGCTGGTGTTTATATTATCTAAACAATGTTACTGTATTAGGAAAAAAAAATAATCAAACTACTCTTTTCTGTGCTATCTGAAAATTTCTCAGTCTTGTTTACTTTAGACATGTAAAAGGTAAGGTAATATTTTTCTTTAGATGTCAAAAGCAAATAGTGCGATCTTAACAAGAGACAGAAAAATGCCATGTTTGAAAGACATTCAAATAATTAAAGAAATGTGAACAGGTAAGATGGGATTAGCTTCTCTTTAAACATATATTTTAATAGGTAGTACATGCACAGAGTAAAGAGGGAAAATAGATTATTGAAAAAATTATTTTAACTCCTTTTTCCAGGTAAGGAAAACCTTTACTTTACACAAATTTTATCGTTAGCAGCATCTGATGTCAAGCAAAGAAAGAGAGCTTGCACTAAAGGCTTTTTACTACAGTAAATTGTCATTTTCTCTTCAGGAATGGGCATTGAGTTGACGTTTGGGAAAAGGTTGAAACCTGTAAAACAGGTTGCAGTTACTAATAATGCTCTTAACATGCCCCAGTTGCAAAGTACCCTGTAAGGGAGTTAAGGGCAGGTTACAAAAATGTATTTTCACTTCACAGTTGATGCTTTTGATTAATTGGTAAGGTTCAAATGTCAGACAGTAACTCATGGTTATTTAATCACTGTTGATTGCATGATCATGCCTTTATGACCTTATGTATTGGAAGGAAGAAAGGACATGGCTGTTCTTGAAATGAAAACATGAATAAAGTCCCGTCTTTTCAGTCTGTCTGTCCTTCTACTCTATTAATTATCTCTCCTTACTCAGTGCAGTCCATGTCTGAACACTTCTCAAGGGTTTTAGCTTCATGTACCAGGAACTACAGGAAATTTTCCCAAGGACAGAGGAGGGGTTGTCAGTGAGCTCTTGGCTCTCCTCTGTGCCACATCCATGCCCTGGTGCACCTTCCACCAGAACATCCAGGGATAGTTAAACATCTGTAGACTGACTGGAGCTGGTGGGACTTTGGTCAGACACACGGCTTGGCCACAGAGAGTAACCACAACAGTGACTCTCATCCCAGTAATCAGCAGGCACAGTGACCAGCAGGCACACTGACACTCTGGGTTAAATTCCTAGATGGGCCACAGAGTGTTTCCCTGGTTTGTGACACTAACACTCAGAGATACAGAAGATTTATTCTAGTCCTGTGAGGAATCGAAGCAGAGAGTCTACAAGAGACCAGTGAGGTTAGGTCAAGCATCTCCACAGCAAATGACACCCCTGCCCATGGCCTTGGCCTGAACCATAAAAATAATTCATGGCTGATGGAAAACTTGACTGCAGATTTCCCGAGTTCATCCTCTAACCACTGGGCTATCTTTCTGTCATAAAATAAAAAATACATAGCCAGGTGGTTTGGTATGACAATATAAAAGCCTTTCAAATTTTCAAGAGGTTTTAGATATGATGTGCCCCAATATGATTCAGTGTCACACTATAATTTGCTTATCGTGACTAGATGAACAGATACTGGAAGAAAAATAGCCTTTCTTATTTGTCTTGTTCCATCATATCTTGAAATAATTCCACTTCATATCCTTCATTTTTCTGTACCCAAGACTTTAGTGCAGAAGCTTATTGATATGAAAATCAAGACTGTAGAAAATATTAATGAAATAATAAGAAATGTTTTTCAGAAAATAAATTTTGAACTTGAAATTCCCCTTAGTTATGCTTGAGAACTTATTCTGTAAATCACTTTCAGTCATGGAAAAAAATCATGTCATATGGCCTGATCATATAAAAACATACTAACTGTTCAGCATTTTAATTAGAGGTCACTGGCAACAAATGCTTACTAACAATCTGCAGATCAGAAGCTATTTCTAAAGCTTAAACACCTCACAATGTCAAATAATTGCAAAAATCCTGTTAGGCCCAAGGTCAATTCACAAACAGGTGAAGATATTTGTAAGGGTGTAAGAATAGTTAAATAGAATATTTGTAATGAATTATTCATCCATTTCTACTCAGAATACAAAGGGGGTTATGCATTCTTAAACAAATATTTCTGTTCTACATGATTTCCCATGGGAGATGTCAGCAAAGAAGGGACATTTTACTCTCCCTCATGGCCTGCTGACCTCTGTAACACCTGGGTGCATACCTGACATGCAACATTTACCTTCCCATGAAGAGTGTGATGGCTGCAACAGAGATGAGATGATGATGATGATGATGATAATGATGATTGAGATATGAGATGAGATGAGATGAGATGAGATGAGATGAGATGAGATATGAGAGACTGACTGCTTAGCCACACCTGCCCTCCTCAATGAGGGTCTTCACTGGATTTTCCCTTTTCAAAAGCATAAACTGTGAAGCCTTTTAAATGTATTCCTATGATGAGCAGCTTAAATGATGTCCTCTCGACTTCCTCAGAAAAAAAAAGTTACCATGTTCTACCTCCATATTCATCATTGCCTGCTTGGGTTCTGTCAGAAATGGGACAAATTTGGCACAGCCAGGGTGGTGGAGATGCTTCCACGTGGAAGTAAATTACTGGAGTTCTCTGTCAGAGTGCTGGGCACATAGGCCACTGTCTTCCCAAGCCAATTTGCACTGGCAGAAGCAGTGCAGCAGCATGAACATCAGCAAAGATTGCTAACACAATCCCAGCTTTCAGTGCTGAGTTCAGTTGTCACCTTTCATTGTGCAACTTCACTTGGTTTTCCATCTATTTCTAATGTAATTTCTCTCCAGAAGAGAACAGACAGCAGCATATTGAAATGCCTTGTCTCAAACTCACCCAGAGTGGGGGTATTTAAACCACCACCTTGTCCCAGGAACAGGAGTCACCCTTTGGCCCTTCACTACCACATGGAAAATCCGGGTGCTAGTGGTTGTGGGGAAAGGAAATTAATGTTTGCAGTGTTTGTCACAGATCCAAAACAGAGCTCAGCCAGGCAGAAAAGAGACAGCACCCCGATTTGAAAAATTCCCAATCTGCAGGTTATGTAAAAGGAAAGATTGTCTGCCTGTTACTATGGCAACAGGTTTAAAAGGGATCTTGTCACCAGGCTGCTATTTCTTCCTGTAACCCACAGGAAAACCAGGATGAGTCCTCCTCCATCTCAGTGGGTTGAACTGATCAGAAAAGTTCACCATACAATGGCAAAGCATCAAGAGGCAGTGCCAAGGGTGTACACCTGAGCAGATTATGATGAACTCCAAAAAGTAAAATAATTTTTTGAGTCAGACCATGGTTTAAACTAAAATTTTTTGGTGAATCAAAAGTCTGCAAAGAGCTGATGCTGAAGCAAACAGAAAATCTTTTTTTTTTCAGTTCTGATAATTTAAAAGCTAAATTAAGGTTAAAAAAGAAAAATATATAGGTAATTTTGAAACAGAACAGTATTTTAAATTGAGAAGTCATTGTTCCCTGGAAATAATCAATGCTTTCTGCTTTCAGTAATTAATTATTACATTATTTCTTTCCCAGAAAAGCACTCTGTAAAATAAGTGAAATTTTTAAAATATATCTATGTTTTAAAGAAATAATAAAAGGCAATTTAGAGAAAATATACAATAAATATTTTTCTTGGATACATGAGCATTAGTTCTTGTGGTCCCCTTAGTACTGGATGGGGTGGAAAGCTTCCTCTGTGATATATCCTCATAAAAAGTGGACAAATTAAGAATTCCAGAAACACTGAGAAAAAGAAATCAGAGAAGAGATCATAAATGTCAGCATTATTTCTTTTGTTTCATTTTTATTTAAGAATCAATGATAAATGTTTCTTAGTCAAAAAGAAAGCCTGGAGATTTGGTGGTTTCATTCAGCTGAATATTTGGTCCAAGTGGTTTCAATCCTTGGGATTAAATTTTGTCAATTATGCTACCACAGGCAGTATTTCAAAAGAGCCAGTTTTATCCTTCCAGGCCGTCATCTTTCTGACTGGGAACCCTTGAAGGTTTCTAACACATTTATTCCAGTCCAGCACAACTTGTACATTCTGCAAAATGCAGCCCTGATTAGATCTACCTCAAGTAACACAGGTGTCATAGGTAAAATGACCAAGAACTTTTCTCAGCAAGTGTTTACAACTAATTCTGGTGCCATGAAGTTAATGAGATTTGTTACTGCTATCAACATGACAAGGATTTCCCTTGTACTTCCAGAGCTGTGCATAGATTTCTGTGTATACCTTTGAGTTGTACTGTGCAATTACTTTGGCTTCCTTTAATTGCTGAGAAAATAGTGGCAGTTTTATGACCCTGAGGCAAATGGATTGTCTCATGACCTAATAACTGCAAGCAGCAAAATTTTATCCTTTAGGAACGGAAATCCATAAAGCCAGGCACAATAAGGAACAAAAGACATTTATTGGTGTTGGGCTTGCATTTCTTCTCTGTGTTTGGAAGCATTATAACACATTGTTCAATGATATTCACATAGTGAAGCCCCAGTTGGCTTCTGGATTTTTCCAGAAAATAATCTTACGTGTCAGTTATTTTAGGTCATTCTAGTCCTGCTACATTATACCCTTTTCACTTATCATGCTTATTTATCTCAAAAATAAATCCCTTGAGATGCTGGACTGTCAGTCTACTAATATTTATTTGAAAGATGGATAGATGTGGAAAACTGTTGGGCTGAACAATAGGATTTGGTGCCATCAAATATTTGTTCCACATGCAGACAACCGCGTAACAGCGCTCAGAACTGACTGTACTGAATACATTGCAGCATTCCACATGGTCCTTACTTCTCCCTTTGAGTCTTCTGACTTTGCTCCTATTTGGTATGTTCTGGACTCTGGTGCTGTTCTAAGAATACAATTTGAATGTCCATTTTTATCTAACATGGGAGTTATAAAAACCATTTTACCCTTGGTAATTATTTGTCGTGTGCTTCCACTGAATTAGCTTGGGCTGTCAAAACATTTTCCATGGTTTAGCATTATGCATGTGCCTCAGATCACCTCAGCTTTTGCATTTTGGATGTAGGTTGCTGCACTGGAGCTTGTCAGCCATGGTTTTTGCCATAGTCAGGAGAGACAAATGTGTACATGAAGGGTAGGATTCATCTGTTGTTTTTGGACACATAGTTCAGGCTTCAGAAGAATTGTGCCAGTTCTTCAGTCAAAAATAAAACCACAATCAGACTGCATATTTGTAACAGTCTTTGGCTGGTGTTGTTCTTGAAATCATACCTATGTTTCAGTTCCTATTTAACTCGTATGAAACTGTGATGGCAGCAGTTTGACTGTATGGGCTGGACACAGCCTCTGTTTATCCTCTAGTGGGAACAGCCATACATGCCTGCCACACAGTGCCCAGCATTCTGAATTGAGCAGTATTTGTTTTTCAGGTTTATGTGTCAGGACAAACCAAGCATCCACTTGCAGCCCATGTGCGGTTTGACAGCTGTGGGCATTTTGGTGTTTGGCTTTAGGTCCTCAGAACCACCTACTTCTTTCCTTTGACTGTGCAGAGAGACTGGGTACAAAAAGTACCTTGTTGCAGCAGTACTATGAGAACCAGTATAACTTATCTTTGGAGGGATGCCACTCAGTGTTCAATATTTCAAGTAAGCAGCCTGAGCAGTTATGTAGGAATTCACTGAAAGGTCAATGCACTGCATGAAGAGCACACACATCACCCAAAATACAAACCATCTTCTAAAACTGGAAGATGGTCACTCAGTCTTCGCAATTTTATGTAAATTTTGTACCAGATGTTCTGGTACATAAATAGGTTGGAATCTCATGAGACCATAACAGAAGCTTAAAGCATTTGCATTTCCAGAACTTCTTCCTTGTACTTGGCTGATTAGTCAATCTTCTCATTCCCTGTAAATATTAATTTTCAAAGCTAGAATAGAAAAGAGAAAAATGCTATAACAAGTTAATATGGAAACAGTGCTCATATAATACTACTTAATGCAGACCTTGGACAGACATTTTTCCAGATAAAACATTTTAATCATCCATTTTCATGTTTAATGTCTACTTGTTTAATTAAGATACCCATTTTTCCAATATTTCATTTTTTATTAGTTATAGGTTAAGCTCTGACTATATATTTTTCATAAAGCATCTCAACATTGATTCAACTGTGTGAAACAGCAACATGCAGCAGTCTGGTTTTGTCTACCATCTCTTTTTGAAAGCTAGATTAGGTATCTTTTTTCAGCAGTGCATTTTCCTGGTTACACTAGGCAGAAGAACTGTTCCTTCTCCAATGAAAACAGCACAGATGTTTCAGATGTGAAAGCGATTTACTGACAGGCTTATAAGGTTAAAGAAATTCAAATTAATTTCTCAATAGAAAGAAAAGCAAGAAAAAAATCAGGCATCATTTAGTAGTTCTAGAGAGTATTATCATGCCCTGAAAGCTTGCTTCTAATATACAACACACAAAAACATTTGTGGAGACATGAACTTCTTTTGAATGTCAGAGAAGTTTCTGTGTTTTCATATTGATGCTCTTTAGCCAACAGCAGTGTTCCAGGAACTCTAGAAATGCACAGTTCTTATGTTTCATTACTTAGAGAGTTTTAGCCTTCTGACCTAGAACATTAATAACTATTCTAATTCATCACTTCAAATATTATTCTTGGTCCTTGAAACTGTCTTTCTTTCCTTGATACTGACTAGCACAGGGGAAAGTCTTGGATGATCTAAAAATTGCAGGCAGACCCCAAACACAGGAAAACCAGTGTCTTCTTAGAGCAAGGGAACTACTCTCAGAAAGTCCAAAACTGAAAACAGGAGAACAAAAGGCAAGGCACAACATGTCATAACAGGGAAAGAATTGAAAGAGATAGGAAGGGATGCAGAAATCCTTCCTTCTGCTGAGGGTAAAGGTTGATGTATCTGTACAGTAGTCTCTGAAAAACAAGAACTTTAAGGGATTTTCAGGGTTTTGGAATTACTCTGACACAGCAGCCCATGTTTTGTTCCAGGTCCACCCTCAACCCTAGTCTTTAAGTGTTATTTGACTATTCACTGAAGTTAATTGGAAGATTCCATTTTGCTCTGATGAAATCTAAAAAAAGCCATTCCTATGATCTCATACAATATATTTTTCTCTGTTCCTATTCCTTTATCTCTTTGTCTGCTTGGGGTTATGTTTATTTGTTTTTCTGTCTCCCTTTAGCTCTTTAGTTCTGATGGTGGCATTGTATGTTTTTAGAATGATTGCCCCGAGCAAACATAGGAGCTGCTCTAAAAAAACCCCAAAAAATAAACTTCAAGATATAGACTAAAACTTCAGCCCAACCTGTCATTATTTGTTTAATTAATTATACCAAAATATTAAACTTCTTTTGAAAGGATTGAGAAAAAAAAATGCTGTGGGTTTATGATTTTTTTATAAATCGGCTGAGCTGTGGTCATTGACCACAGACATACTTTTAGCCCCTTGCAAACGCTGGAAAAGCATGTTAGCCTAATTGAATTTCAAGCTAGCACATTTTTCTTGGCAGGCTAAGAGCTACCACATGGGCAATTACACTGCTCTGGTACCACACAGTATTTCATTCAGCTGCAGCTCAACTGTTTCTTCAAGCACTTCAGTCTTCTGAAGAAAGTTGACTTAATAATACAAAGGACAAATTACTTGATAAATTTATATATTGTATTTCAAAATTCTGGAGATTTTTCAAAAGATTTGTATGAAGTAGTTGTGTCTATAAAGGATAAGTTTGATGTCCTAGATAGACAAACCTAATTGGAGTGATAAATTTAAATGATACACATGTAAGTAATTTGGGAGTTCATCTAGTTTTACTTACTCTCTATGACAGAGTTAAGAGGGGGCAATTACTTCTGGAAAACATCTACTTCTTAATTCATGTTTTAATTATTTTGATTATGCTTAATAAATGCCTATAGCAGTTTCTAGCTACTGTGTTTCAAACAAAACTAATTCAGACATTCCATGGAGCACATAAAATGCTATATGAAAGCATGCTATGTGAAAACAACATACAGAACATTGTATTTTTCTGTAGTTGCAATGAGCTGGAATCACAGGGAGCCTTGAGGGACAGAAAAGATGTTGTTATATTATCCATTGCAGTGCAGTCAAATCATCACATCTCCTATTCTTAGGGATGTAACAGGATGAAAATGTTTGAAGCCTTCTGGGCTATGTTTGATGTTGCATGAGGCCTAAAGAAATCACCAGGGACTAGCAATTTTGTGCTCAAGAACTCATTTAAAATTAGTTTCTTATTCTCTTTCTTTCAGTCTGGATCTCTGCCATGCATTTTTTTTTGTCTAAATACATTGGTGAGGCATAGTACAAGTTATATTCATTCATAGATTTGCAAGATTGTGATGAAAAGGCTTGGAGTTGATGCTAATCATGCTGTTAGAGTGACAGAAGAGCTTCCTTCCACCTCCCTCTGGCTCACACCTCTGTGAACATTAATATCAGAAAATCCACAAGCACTTTGGAAAACGTTTCCTATATTGCAACTTCCTATTTCTTTAAAAGGAGAACAGTACCTTTCACATAAAATCATAGAATAGTTTGGGTTGGAAGGCACCTTGAAAGGTATCTAATCCAACCTCCCTGTAATAGGCAGGCACATCTTCAACTAGATCAACCTCTTCCAGTATTTTATCATCCTCATTGTAAAAAAAAACAACTTCAGTCTATCTAACCTCGTGAGTTTTTAAGAACTATAGTAGTGATCTCTGTCAGGTGCTTTGGGAAGACTTTATGGGAAGTACAAAGTCAAGTCAGCACATGGTCCATTATTATTCCCCTAATAATGTTTGGTAATATCCTGGGTAAAGTACCACTGATTAGAGGACTCCTTATGTGGCTGAATTCCAAAGCACTGTTATAATTTACTGCCATGTCTGTATATAATCAAAATTACGTCATTTCAGAGAAACAGTTATATTTCCTTCCTGTAACTACATTTATGCAAGGTATTATAACCTAAATAGGACAACAGACTGAGTAATCAGCAGTAATAAGATTTTATTTTAATGTGATAACCACCAAAAATTAAGTAAAAGAAACAGACAGGAAAACAAAATAGAAGCAGAAAAGGATACATGCACAGACCCATCAGTTTGATGCCATGATTAAGTATGAAGGTTGGATTTGTACCCTTAAATCCATTTTTGACTTCAGTGTGGCATCATTGTGCCTAGGCTGAAGAATGTTTCATCGTTTATTAGCTTAATGCTGCATTCATTTTAAAATGAAAAACTGTTGAAATTAAGGTGTAATAAAATTATCAAAGCATCTCCCACAATAGGAAATATACAGCATTTAGGTTATGAGACTGCTGATGCTACAGACTTGCAACCAATTGCCTTATGCACTGAAGGTATCATGATGTAACACATATCAGTTGAATAAAACTAGAGAGATATCAGTATTGATCTGTTTGATGACCATATCCAGGCACTGAGTTTTCCCCAGCAGTGGAAATGTGGCTCAGGAGAATTTTGTCATGGTTAGAAACCCTTCAAAGTGCTGTCAATTAGTGTGTTATCTTTACAGCCTGGTTTCAAGTGTCCAGTTAATAGTTATCCTCTGGCTTCCATTCCAGTTGAGACCTGCAACTTCCTTGTATCAACCACCTGTGCAAGATTATTCAGATTCTTAGAGCATATTTGCAGAAAGGCTGTGCTAAGTGGGTTGTATAAACACTTACACATCTGTCTTATCCTCTGAAGGATTATCTTGCATCTTATCTCTTTGTCTGCTATTGAAATGTTTCTTAAATAAGCTGAAATTGAAGAGGGAAAGTGAATGAGAAAATGAAATTGAAGTATTTCTGCGGTTGTTTTTAATTTTCTGTTTGTAACATTTGACAGCTGCAAGAAATTGCATGAGAGAAAAAAAATCAAAGGCTTAAGTATCAAAATCTTTGCTTACAAGCTCTCTTTTGTAGCAATCATGCTTGCTTAATAACCACAACTTGGAGCACATGATTCGTAGCAACAAGTAATCAAGTATATAAAACACCATAGCTTGTACCTAAATATATTTTTTTTCAGGAATAACTTAGAGTCATTAAGTAAATATTTTGTAGTGTGGTCATAAAAAGGGGAAAACTGCCTAATAGAGAATACCCTACATATATGGTAATAACAATAATGCTTCTGGACTGACAATAACAGGTGTTTAATTAGTATGAAATCCTTATTGATAAACTGTTTAGCAATATTAAAAAAAATAGCTTCATTTTGGAACATTCATTTTTTTTCCTTGCTATTTATTATTTATACTTATGAAGAGTAAACTTAGGATCATGAAGCTGAGATTCATTGAAGAAAATGAAGTTCAATTTATGGTACAAAAATGACTCTATGGAGAAAGGATACATTTATTATATCCAACTGTGAAGCCACCAAAATAGAAACTAGATCCACGTAACTTAAATGATTAGCCACAAAGCTTGACATATGAACTTTAAATATTAAATAATAAACTGAATATTTGAATGTATTCATTAAATTTGAGTAGATTTACACAATGAATAGCTTCATAACATTATAACATCTGGAATTTCTAGCAGACAATTTTGCAAAGAGAAAGGAGGTTGTATTCACCTCATAATTTACTCATAGTAAACAATTTTAATCGGTTTTTAAATGGTGGAAGAAATTTCATGAATGGTGAGACTTTCCACCAAGGTCATAGAGAAAAAAAAATGTTTAGTTTTTCAATATACTTGGAATTTTCAAGTTAATCTTTTAAGCAGACACATAACACAGGTTTTATGTGTTCTCATGACAGACCAGCAGTACTCATGGTCACCTTCTCAGCACTTCAATGAAGAAAGATACTCTCCTGCTCCGAGGAATATGAAAGGATTATCCGGTAGTCGCAATCAACCACAGTTATGTTCAGCTCATACTTGTGGCTTAGCATCCCCTGAAGATTGTGACCATACCCACGAGCATATCCACCATGGGCAGGAGCCAAGGCCGTCGTATCTTCTCAGCCCCACGGAGAGTTGCCCGCTGGACCACCATCGTTGCTCCCCCCGCAGCTCTATCCATTCTGAGTGCATGATGATGCCCATGGTAATGGGCGATCACATGTCAAGTAGCACTTTCCCCAGAATGCACTACAGCTCACATTACGACTCCAGAGACGACTGCGCCATGTCTCACGGTAACCCTAAGATTAACCGTATTCCTGCAAATCTTTTGGACCAATTTGAGAAACAGCTTCCTCTTCACCGGGATGGGTTTCATACTTTACAGTACCAGCGGACCTCGACAGCTGCGGAACAACGCAGTGAGAGCCCAGGAAGGATACGCCATCTCGTTCATTCCGTCCAGAAACTTTTTACTAAATCTCATTCTCTGGAAGGATCATCCAAGGGCAATGTTAATGGAACAAAGGGAGACAGTCGAGGGGACGATCATCATCATGGACACCATTCCAAGCACAGCAAAAGGAGTAAAAGTAAGGAGCGAAAACCAGAAGGCAAGCATAAATCTGGAATGAGTAGCTGGTGGAGCTCCGACGATAATTTGGACAGCGATAGCACTTACCGAACCCCTAGCGTGGTAAATAGGCACCATGCAGATCATATATCCCATTGTTATCCTGAGGCACTCCAGGGGCATTTTGGGGATCTCTCATTGAAGACTTCCAAAAGTAACAATGATGTGAAGTGTTCGGCTTGTGAAGGGCTACCAATGACCCCTGATAGTAAATACATGAAAAGGAGTTCTTGGTCCACGCTCACAGTAAGTCAGGCTAAAGAAGCTTATCGCAAGTCATCACTGAACTTAGATAAGCCTCTGGTTCATCAGGAAATCAAACCTTCCTTGAGGCCGTGCCATTACCTTCAGGTAAGAGGAAGATTTTCTTGAGATTTTTAATGAAAAGAGCCTCACAGTATATGACATAGTCATCCTAAAAAATATACAAAGGTACCTCTCAAAGAATCTGTGTATGGCTCTCCTAATGCAGATATTCCATTAAAGTGAGAAATCTCTGGCTTTTGTCTTTGTTTATAGACCACAGATTAAAAACTATAAAACAGGTGTGATATAAATTAGTTTCAGGTCAGTAGGTGTGTTCCCATCTTTGGAATTCACACTGTACACCTTGATGAAATATATATCATACATTAAAAAAAGGAGCAGTCCTGTCAGCAGTCTGAGAGCGGGAAAAAGTATTTCAAGTACATCTATGAATGAGTGATTTTAAAAACAGGTTGTGGAGAATGCTATTTTGGTGTTCTTTTATTCCTTTTCTCCATGTTTTTGCAAGTAACAGAAGAATGGATTTACTGGTGTACCAAATTGCTTTGTTGTGGTGATGATCACCCGCATGTTTCTTTTTGGATCACTCAGGATCATATTGAACTGAGCTTCTTTTGAAACCATACTATAACAACATTTGTATTAAAAGGTACATGGGTGCCTCAGGGAGAGAAATATTTCAGGCCTGGGCCTTGGACTGGTTTTGATGGTGTTCTGCATATATTTTCTCTTGCAGCAACAAAGAAGTTCCCACTTTCTCCTACATTGAAATTTTAATACCTTCTGCTTGATGCCATTTGCCACCTCAAAGTCATTCTAATGTAACTATTTATCATGCTGCAAAATGATCTGGATCATAAAGTTACATGGGTTTAAAAATACTTTTCAAAATACTATTTTTAGACCTTTGCATAATTTACCTGGCCTACATCCAGCACAGTCCCATCACAAGCGACATAAGCACATCAGATTATACAGAGAGCTCTAGTGGGTGCAGAGCAAAAAGGAGAGAGTACCTCGGAGGATAACTTCTTCAGCTAGCTTTGTCACCAGAAAAAAATGTAGTATACAAATATTCCTTTAGTAATTTATACTGAGTATGGCATGCAAACCCCACATTGTTCTGAGTGTGTTCTCTTCTATTTCTTTTTAAGGAACTCCTCTTTCTCCAGAGCTTCACCAATTCTCCCATTAACATGAGGAAATCTCTGGTCCAGATCTATGTATTTGGAGATTTTCAGTTTCTCTGGGGCATGCAGAAATGACTGTACTTCTGTGCAGAGCTTTCCTCTCAAAGCTCTAGGTGTCCAATAGCAATGAGTCACACTTGAAGAGACAGATCTTTTCACATGCATATACAGACATCCAGGATCAATCTTCCCAACTGAAGCAGGGAAAGTTTCTGATTGCAGAGAAAGGAAAATAAATTGCAGCCCTCAGAGCATTACCATGCAAATTGATTCCAATTTAGACTGACAGCTGTGGTATTTTATCATATCCAAGTACATTCTCATGTATGTAAAATAGGCTGCACTTCCCTGGAGGTTTTTGATCTAACTCAAGGAGCCAGAACTGGAAGTGCGTCATGTGCAGACTTCGACTCTGTGTGAAGTGTCTATGTTCTAAAACCATTCATACAGCTGTGACATTACAGAGAAGTTTAGATATGACTAGTTTTTTTCCTTCCCGTTACATATTTCTACCCTGCCAATTCAGGTTCTTCTATACCTCTTTTGAGTTTAGTGCTTTCCTTCTTAATTGTGTTTCATCATTTCTTCTTCCCCCTCCCCCCACACCTACATTGGTCTTCGCAGAAGCCATCAATTAGTACCTTTCATTGGCCTTCTCCTTACTCCCAATTTATATCAGCATCCTCAGGTGAAGGTGAAAGACTGAGCTCACAAACTACCTTTGCTATAGCTAAGCTTTAGATCAAGCCCAGTGTCAAGCCTAGGGGTCAGAAAGGCACGCTTCTTTACAGCCATTTTTTAATGCTTGTTGTGAATTGGGATTACTACAGAAAGGAATTTTCATTCAGTAGTTAGGAAGGTTTATCCATCCTAAAATCTAGGAGATGTGAATTCAAATTTTTGCTGCACAGTGACTTTGTGGTCTTTGTTTATAAGACCCTCTAAAAATGGGATAGTACCCATTCCCTAGTCACGGGTATCCTATAATGGAAGTGTGTTAAGACTCAAGTGCTCAGTTACTACCACAAGGAATCTATACTTGTGTCCAAAGCAATAATACAAGGGTATTGTTTAATATAGGTATTAAAGAATAAAACTCATTATAAAATATTAAAATAAAACATATGTTTCATCGTATTAGAATAGGCCATTCGGAGCATAGATATCCTTTAGACTGAGTGGTTGGCTCGCCCGAGGTCAGCAAACAAATTGAGGTGACTCCATGCTGTCAGTGTCATAACTAAATGCTGGGTTTTGAAACTTCTACTTTGAGGGATGTTGGTCTGTCACGATGTAATCACTGAGAAAAGAAATATGTTCCATTATTAGCTCTGCCAGGAACTTTCTCTCTGACCCAGGAAATGTAATTTGTTAATCGCTGCACACTTCAACTGCTCTGTCTGCAGAAGTGAGGAGGGATATTTAACTTTTCTTATGGCAGTGTAAGCAGCATCACTGAATAATGTTTGAGTAAAAATAACCATTAGGTTCAGAAGCTGAGAAAGGTAGAGAAACATGTCTCCTACCCAGGAAAGTTGACTGTCTTGCTCAAAAGTAGATGGCAACAAGAATTCAAGGGATTATGAAGTTGATGTGCAGCAGCAGATTTCCCTGAGGTGCACAAGTGAACAAATTAGCATAAAACCCCAAGGCCTTACACAGGGTCTGTTTTTTTAAAGTGATATTAAATACATTTGTCCTGACTGATGTCAGCTATATATTTTTAGTTCTTTTTAAAATAAAGCTGTGACATTATAGTACTTCAATGAATACACAAATAAGTAAGCATATCTCAGAATAACAAAAATTAATTCTTATGTTTATATATTAGGATTATCCATTTATTCATATATATATGGCTTTTGTTCTACTACCTAGTTATATGAGGTTTGTCAGTAGCCAAGTCACTTTCCTATCTATTGGTTTTCTTCATATTGTTTTTTTCACTGTCTGCATGAAAAATTTCTACTTCTATTTTCCACTGAGACTTTTGATATTCGAAGTCTCAAACTGAAATACCATGGCAGTCCTAGGCCTGTGCTTGAGTTTTTGTTTTCTATCTTATGTTTCTGGGTTTCCACTTTGTCTTCCACCATAATTACTGAACTTCTTTTCCTTCAAACTGAAACTCTGAAGAGTGAATATAGGAATTTTCTTTCTAAGAAGGAAGCTGCTAGCAAATTAACAAGAGCCTGGAAACAGGAGATGAGACAAGGCATTTTGAAGGTGTCTGCTTATTATATGCTTCAGTCATGTCCTAGAGTCAAAAGCAAGTATTTCTTTAACCTGGTAAATCTCCAAGCCTAATCTCTGGTTCCTCTTTTAGGGTTTCACATTCCCTTCTTCACACAGAGTCCTTGCAGCTGAGGCGTGTCCTTGGGCTGGGAGTGTGGTGCTGTAAGTCAGAGGTGATTCAGCCCACGTGCCTTTTTCAAGCGTGGGTGGTCATCTAGTCCTAAAGCGGGTGGTTTGAGAGAACTAAATTTGTTGAAATAAATCTGTATAAAATAGTGAGTACTTTTCTCATTTAAAACTCAGATCAGATTTGCAGCACTCCTTCTACAGTGGAGGTGATGGGAACATGTAGGGACAAGGGAGAGGGGAAGAGTGAGAAGGTAATTTGGGAGGAGTGTAATGTCAATCAGTTGATCAACTACCACCTCAAGAGCAGGGGGCAACCATTTATAACTCTACACTAGCAGCATTTGTCAGACCATATCTTCTGAATGATTAGCTGCTATTATTATATATGGGCCTTTAATTTTTATTTTGAGTGCAGACAAAATGAGTATTTCGGTGCATTTCTGGGCACTAAACACTCAGCAGGCAAAACAGCCCAAGTAGAACACACATGCAAAAATGCACATTTTTGTATAGTTTTAGCCATAGTGGCTGCTACTGTTTTCCAAGTAATTTTAATTTTAATATATAATACATTAAGAAAAAGATAAATGAACTGTGAGATCTCCTCTGTCTTCATCAGCTGTTTTGGCTAATTAGGTTTCACATGTGTGTATTGCAATGACTTTGATTAATTCCACTCTGATATGAGTACTAGCAAGAAGCAAAGATTTTTAACAGAAAAAAAAAAAGGATATGAACTATATAACTGTGCTGAAAGGATGTGCACAAAAGAGTCACGGTTTCCAGAACTGAAATAACTTTGAATGCTAGTTAAAGAAAAATAATTCCCACAGTAGAGCCAAAAAATAGGCAAGGGCATCACACTCACCATGACTGTAGCTCTGGAGCACAGTGTGATGTGTCACTGATTAATATTCCTTCCTCACCCATTCAACAGCCTCCAAAGCAGCAAGCAATTGGGGTAAACATACCACAAGGTACAGTGAATGAATCAGCACTAAAAAAGGAAATAGCATGTTGTTCTAAAAATGGCTTCAACCCACTCCTGTCTTCCTAGTGCATTTAAGTACGAGCGTCATCGCTTACAGCAGAGGCACTGCTAAGCATGTGGATAATGTCAGCTTGTGTACTCTGCAGAATGAAAGGAAAGCACAGAGCTGGCCTCTTTGAAAAAAGAAAAGGAAAAAAAGCAGCAGTTTCAACAAGGCTCTTTGCTGGTTTAAGTTAAGGCTACACAGAGAAAATCTTTGAGGACAAGCTAATGGATAAATAGGCCTTAAGCCCACAGTTACATTTTCCCAGGAACTCTGCTGGTGACAGTACAGATTCCCACAAATGAAACTGCTGCCCTTGTGAGGCACACGACTGCTTTGCACTCCCCCTCTGGTTTGCAAGGATAGGTGGGTTTGAACCCAATGCACTTTTCTCGGCACTTCATCTTTGTGAAACTAGATTGTATCTGTTTGCTTGGCATAAAACCCATGCCTGAACTACAGAAACTCCATCCAATCCTCCACCAGTGAGTGCACACTGTGGAACTATCCAGAGCTAGCAGAGTTTTGATACTCGCATCCAAATCACTACCACCCACGCTCCCTTCACAATGATTTATGACCAGCCACTAACTCAAGAATTAACTGGGTTGTTTCCACAGCAGGAAAAGCTAGTATAGACAGTAGGGTAGCAGGGCAGTCTGCATCCCGGATCAGCATGGACAAATGCTGTACCATTTGGCTTTCTACAGCCCATTACAATCTCACAAGGATGTCTCAGCCACCCCTATGCACTCCCAATCAGCAGCAGAGATGTGCAAGACAAACAGGTAGTGCACAGACAATAAGAGAAATGAAGGGCCAGTTTTTGCCCTACAGCCCACTCACAGTGTTAATGTCAGCCTGCAATGTCTTGTGGAGTATTAAATAAAAAGGAATAGTAAAGCTTATACTTCCCTGTATTTACAGAATGATGATGTGCTTGTGTATCACAAATCCCAGATTACTTAAATACTCCTCCCAAGGGGAAAAAAAAATTAAAAATTAAATAAATACATTCAATCAGTGATATTGTAAAGCAAAGCTCTGAACAAACAGCTGTCTCAAATGACTGGTATCTTGAATTACTGTGTTAATCAGTGATACAATGCACTGCTTCCATGCCCATGTACCAGGATCCTCATGTTGGATAAAATGAATTACTGATTTTTTTTTTTCCAAACAAGAGTAGAAAGATTTCAGAGTTAGTATTTCTTAAAGTTGTCAGAACCTGTCCCTATTACTGTGGAAGTGTCAAAGCTATGAGTAGAAAAGGGAGGCCGTGATCCTGCTGCCCTTTAATCAGGGGGAGTTGTCCTCCTTTATGATGTTAGAAGTGTGTTGCCAAATTGTTTTTCAATGTTCACTTCACTGAAGCTGAAGGCTGACCTTTGCAGTTGTTACTCAAAGGTGTCACTTCTTCTGAAGTTTTCATACAGGAGTAACTTACTATTATATACAGTCAAGCCATCTGGGGAAGGAGACTGCCAGGAACACGCACTTGGGGCTGTAGTGACTGCACAGACTCCTGGGCCACAGGCTTGCTGCGTAGGGCAGACCCAGCTCCTCTCTTGAGCAGTGCATGCCATTTTTCCTGCAAGGAGGTGACTGTAAAAATGGTGAAGTATTCACAAATGTTGCTTTGTTGGAGTTTGTTTTTTTTTTTTTTCTGGGTTTGGCCATTTTACAATGCTGTGCTTAAAGCTTGGTTTTTAAAGTGGAATTGCAAATGTGTTTAAATAGCTCATTGTCCATATGGACAAGTTTCCTAGTCCTGTGGTAGGGAAACACTTTTTGAAAAGTATGCAGATAGTTAAGCATTACATAGTAGATAGACAGGGAAAAAATACTCATTTTGTTCTGAAAGCTAGATAATTGCAGTCATTTGGACTTAACTGTTCAAAACATTGTCAATCATTAGTTAAAATCAGAAAAATTAATGAGGCAAATATAGGTAGTAAATAGCCTTTAAAATATTTGTGTTTTAAAGACAAATATTGTACTATTATTTCAGTAATAGACCTGTAACAAACTGGAAAAAAAAAAGTGATATCATTTCCTGCTTCAATGTAATAAGATGCTCTTTACTACAGGTGAATTTCTGATTCAGCCCTGCATATACTGCCTTTTAGGTTCATCCCTCTCTAGCCTTATAAAAGCTCTGGAACACTGGAGATCTTGTTCCTTAGTCTCTGTGGTTTCAGAGGTGCTGTACATTGTAAGTTTGTTGGGAGGACCTCTCCTTTTCTTCTTTTTAGGTGCACTTTTTTCTCTTATTTTATACTTCTGTAACTTTGAATGGTCTGTGGGGTCCTGCCCAACTCAGGAAAACTTGTAGTCAGCTTCAGCTGCTGATGTTGTGTTCCCCTGGGCCGCCTCTGCTGCCTGTCAATGAGGCAGCCCAGATGGCAGGTGTATTCCTGGCTCCCTTTCACGTGTAGTAAGAAACAGGCTGCAACCCTGTTTGAGTCTTTAGCCTTTTGATGCTTGGTTTTAGCAGAATTTGCATTTAATTCAATTTATAGAAAAAGATTTAAAGGAAAATGCAACTATGAGCTGGCCCAAAAAGAAAAAGACTCAAGAAAACTAACTCTGGGTGCAAATCCTTTCTTGGCAGAAAAGCTGCTTGTTGTGGCACGCATGCAAACTTCCAAGTTTTGATCTTGGTGTTCCTGTGAATTTCCATTAGTAAAATAATTGCTGCCTTATGCTACATCTATGAAATTACGTAGTGTCAGGATGGTCTCCTTGGCACTGCATTCCGATCCTCAACACTGTTATGTGGCTCAGCACGTCTCAGGCACTTTTTTCATCCAAGCTAGCCAATCTTTTCCTGAACTCCCTCCTGAGCACGGATTGGCTCAGCACTTAGCACGGGCCAGGGTGTGTTCCTGGTAGCCACACTTTTTCAGAGAAAGATTGCTCTACAGCACGGGAGTGAAGAGCTGCAGGGCAGCAGCCTCCAGGCAAGACAGTGGCTCTTTACTGACCTGTGTTTGACCAGCCCTAAGGCAGTCACCACACCATTTGCATCCTTCTCTCTCCTTGTGCAGCAGCACAGTGAGTTGGAGCAGCTCACCAGCTCAGCTGAACACTTGCATTTACCTATCCTTGTTACTATCGTTAGGGTAATCTTTCAGGTAGCACTCGAAGTCATTTGACCATTACTAACATTGCTTGAAAAGCTGAATGTTGCTTAAGGAAAACCTGTCCCACTGAAGTTAGTGGAAATATAGTTTTAAAGTGGCTTGAGCTGACCACAAAGCAGTGTCCCTAATCACATACAAAGGAAATATTCAGCCAACTGAAACACAGGTTTCTTAAAGCCAAAACTACCACAAAACTCTGCAGATTTTATGTCTTAGATTTAGAGACTTTAAACAGGTTCTCACGTAAGTACAGGCCAAGCACTCCCTTCAGTCCAAGTTCACCTTTTATCAAAGCTCTGGCACAAGATCTCAGTGAGCTTATCAGGATAAAATCACCCACAGTATGGACAAGCCCATGACTGCTGTCTGACTGCACCTTGCTCCACCATGTCAAAACAGCACAGAGTCCTGAGGGTCCCAGAGAGACCCAACAACAGAGCAGAGGCTTTGCAGGTGGCTGAACTTCAAGGATCTGTGCCATCAATATGAGCACAGATGGTAATGGGGCAGGAATTTGGCCCACTTTCATCCAAATAGGATAAACAAAGCCACAAAAGTCCTCACAACACCAATTACAGTATTCAACCATCCTCGAATTATAATTCACATTGTTGCTGAAGAACCTGTTGGGAAACAGAGCGCTGGTTCTTTCTCATTTTTTTTCTTTTCTTTTTTGTTGTTGTTGTTTGTTTTTAATTCATCCCTTGTGAGATATTAGTTATGAAACATCATTTAAGTTAAAAGAGCACAGTTCTTTAGAAAACAGAAGCAATTTTAGTACACTGGATAGAAACCTTTCCTTCAAGAATTGCTTAGTGCAATTTGCTTGGAACTCCATATGAGAGAATAAAATCAGGCAATAAATAATGCTGACAACGATTTTCCTGTTTGAACATCTCCCAGCTGAAATAGTATGTTTGTGTTCTATGATCTGCATGGGTGTCCAGATTGTTACCAAATCCCAAATTTCTGAATCTTGAATCCCAAATTCAGGTTGTTTTGAATCCAATGTAAAGCATATATTTTTTGTGATCTACATTATTTCCTTCCTCTTTCTATAATACTATGGCTGTTCAGAGCAAAGCCTGGAGAGAATGGCTGGAAAGATAAAGATGACTCTTGTTTTCTCAAATTAGCTCCTGCCTTGATGGACAGTGTCAACACACCTTCGGGAATTCTTCAAGAACTCTCTGTGCTTCTGAGCTGTCAAGAAGTTCAAGGAGTAGAGGGTGGCACGTGAAAATTAAAGCTAATTATGTAGAATGACATTTTTAGTGGTGAGGAGGAGTCCCTGGCATGTTTTGTAGAGATTTTTCAATGACTTCATTGCATAATTCATGTTCTTTGCACAATGAATCAGCACATTTAAAAAAAAAAAAAAGCCTCACAGAAGAAACTCATCAAAAATGTGCACCAAGAATTGTGCCCAGTTGTAGACATAAGATTAGCTACTGAGGAAACAAACTCCTCTTTTCAGATACTGCACTCTCCCCTCTGCAAAAATCCTGAGCAACAGGGTCTAGAGTGCACAGCCAGTAAACAGGGGAATGTCTTGGTGCCATTAACGTCAGAAAAATATTCCTGTGATTGCTTGGTGTTCCTTCTTGAGTGAGATTTTTGAAAACACAGGAGGTCCAGCTTCCATCTCCCACTGTACTATCAAGGAAACTTTCTACCATTACAACAAATCATCTCTGTCTGCTCTCCAAGATTGTCATTTGCTTTTATCTACTTCCAGCTCTGCACAAAGGCTGTTTTTCTGTGGCTCTTGAAGATGTGATCTAGGAGAAAACCTCTCACCTGCATGTAAAATTGTGTCATCTTCTTGACCAGGCTGAGAAAGCATAAAATTACAAAATTTATATGTCTCCAACAGTGTTTCATATCTTATCCTTCTTCACATCATATATAGTCTGATTCCATGTGCAGACAGCTTCTGCTTCTGGTAAAATGTGAAATTTGTATTAGTAAAATAAGATTTAGGTTAAAATCAATATTTCAGTTAATTTTATATCTGCATGATAATTAAATTTCACAGAAGTCCTGTGAGGTAGATAATCCTCACTTTAACCTTTGGGAATGAGAAATATGAAGAAGTGATAATTATCTCCCTCAGCTGAAGCCCTTTATTTAGAAGAGTTTTAGATAGTAAAGTAATCAGCAGTTTTGAGCAGATCAGCAGTTTAGTTGTGGAAAATCTTTAAAATTCTGGGAGCTGTGAGCAAATGCCATAGAAGTGGATGGAACAATAGGAGCAGGTGTGTTTTGAAATGTCAATGGCTCTTGCCATTTTGACTGTTTTAGCTAAACCCTAAACTGAAATAAAGTAAAAAAGCATCTACTTTACAGTGGTCAAAGTCCAGAAGAATGAATATTTCATTGTTTCTTCCAGTTTTGTCATCAATATTGCTTAGATACAAAATTAGATGTTCACACTCCTAGAATTAGTTTTAGGGGGCCTAGGTTACTTAGTTCTCATAAGGTATAAGGAAAAGCTTTTTCCCCCGGAGTGTAGTCAAACATTGGAACAGGTTGTCTAAAGAGCTTGTGGGGTCTTCATCTGTGGAAATATTCAAAACCCAGTTGGACATAGTCAAATTATCACTGAATACCCTGAGTTGGAAGAGACCCACAAGGATCATCGAGTCCAATTTCCAGCCCTGTACAGGACCATCCTGAAGAAGACACCATGTGCCCAAGAGCACTGTCCAAATGCTCCTTGATCCCTGTCAGGCTGGTGCTGTGACCACTGCCCTGGGGAGCCTGTTCAGTGCCCAAACACCCTACAGGTGAAGAACCTTTTTCTAATATCCAACCTAAACCTCCCCTGACACAGCCTCAGGCCATTCCCTCAGGTCGTGTCCCTGATCACCACAGAGCAGAGATCAGTGCCTGCACCTCCTCTTCCCCTCCCAAGAAGCTGTAACTGCAGTGAGGTTGCCCCTCAGTCTCCTCCAGGCTGAACACACCAAGTGACCTCAGCTGTTCCTCATACAGCTTCCCCTCAAGGCCTTTGCCATCTTTGCAGCTGTCCTGGCATCCTGCTGTACCTGACCATACCGTGAGCAGAAGGCTCTGCTAGAGACCTCCAGAGCCCCTTCCAACCTCAGCAATTCCATCATTTGTACTTTGTTCTGTAGTTTTGTTAAACCCATCCCCATTTTCCCTGACAACATGCTGATGTTTTTGCTTTCTGAGAATGAGGGGACAGACTTACTGCTGAAGTCCAGTTAGGGGTCCAAAATCCTTCTGTCAGAAATGGTCTGAGCAGAATCAGTACACTCAACAGAAAGAATAGAAACATAGAATCATTTAGACTGGAAATTACCTTTAAGGTCATTGAGTCCAACTGTTAACCCAGCACTGCCAAGTCCACCACTAAACCGTGTCTCTGAGCACCACATCTCCATGTCTTTTAAATACCTCCAGGAATGGTGATTCAGCTACTTACCTGGGCAGCCTGGTCCATTTAAATCAAATTAAAACACAGTATAAAACGTATAAAATAATAGAAGAAGAAAAATAAGAACTTGACTCACACAAATATGTACTGTTTCTATAAAAGGGAAATAGAAATAAGATTTAGAATAAAATCCAGAAATCATAACTTTCATGGCCATTAACTGGTCATGTGACACTCTAGGTATTTAGCCAAAAAATTAGTAGTAAGGAGTATTTTAGGACATGAACTTCTAGCAAAGAACAAGGATAGTGACATTTCATCTAAAGCAAGAAAATTTGTTTTTATAGTAACAAAGTTTCTGGAATACCGACTGTGGAGATGAGTTTGGCTTCTTTAACTTGCAGAAGGTTGAACACCATCTTCTCAGTTCCCTGAACTGCATTATGAGCAGCAGCATGGACATCAGTTTGGAGCAAAGGCACTTCTTTCTTTATTAAGAGGCTCTACGAGTTTTATCCTAACACTCGTTTACACAAAATTAATGGGAGTGCTTGGCCTAGGGGCTATAACTAAGCTCCCTCTTTTTAAGTAAATGCCTGATCGCAAAGCCTTTTATGTAAATTGAGTCCCTCTCCCCTAACCAGCCCTTCCCAGGCAATCTGTGAGTACTTCATGAGAAGGCTGGGACTGACAAAAGGAGGAGGAGAGCAATTTATGAGCCTTAGGTCTTCTTCTTCCTGAGCGCTCCAAACATTATTGATTAGAAGGTGGCCAAGAAAGTCTTCCTCTTTCACAGCTGTTTCATCCCAGAAGGAAAGAATAAGGCTATTATTCTTTGAAAAAACTAACAAAACAACAACAAAAACAACAAAAACAAAGAAACAAACAAACCACAAAAACCAAAACCAAACAAACAAAAAAAAAAACACCAAAAAACAAAGACAAAAAAACCCCAAACCCCAAAAAGGAACCCCCTTTATTTTCAGAAGATGATTTTAGAATCTGACAGGGAAATAACGGAAGGCCTTTCTGCTGGCTGTAATCAGATACAGTAAGTCTAAGAAAGGAAAATTATTTGAGACTTTTCTTTGCACTTTGCATTTTGATTGCTGACTAGATGGGCCTTTCATACGCTACTTTGAAGGAACTAACTCTCCTAAATGCCTTTATAGGGAATTTAGGATCCTTCCTAAGGCTCTGGAATTCACTCTGAGTTCAGCTTCATAACATCTAGCAAGTGTTAGGTACCAAGTGCTTTATTAAAATTGACCCTAGGTGATTGATGTAAGATATCAAATTGAACCAGTAGATGGACAACTGAAAGATGTCAAATTTTCTGAACCTGGTGCTCCTTACAGCAACAATGAATGATACTTCTGAAGGAGACTTATCATTCTCTGTAATAGTTGTAACCAGATCAGCAGCCAGACCTTGTCAGCCACTTGTTCTTTCAAAAGGAAATTCATATGGTAATATGCAGTCTAACTCCTCTGTGGATAGAAACTACATATACAAGGATTCATGTTAACATCTAGAACAGAAGGAAGGCCTTTTTAGACATTATAAATATGAACACTCATCACTGTATGTAAGTAGATAATTAGGGTAATTATTCCAAATTAGCAGCTGCGAGCCCTGCAGATGGGAATTTCAGGGGCTGGTAACTATTGTAAGATAGAATATCTGCAAGTTGCAAAGCCCTTTCCATATTTTGGGAGATGTATATTTAATGACCCTCATACATGATGTTAAATAATTTTTCATTAATATCTCGAAATAAAAATCTTTCCTGCACTCGTATAATGCTTTTACTTTTCTTTAAAGCTGTGTGGAGGTCTGAGATGGCCTGGATTTGGAAAGATTTTTCCAAGTATTTAACCTATCAGCACAAGTAAATGAAGAACTAGGCTGAACTGAGACTCAAATTTTTCTTCTGTTCTCAGTCCATGAGGAAAAACAATGTCAAAGGCCCTTTTGTGTTTTGTTTTGTTGTGGGGGTTTTTTTTGTTTGTTTGGTGGGTTTTTGGGGTTTTTTTGTTTTGGTTTGGTTTTTGGGGGGGGGTTGGTTTTGTTTGGTTTTGTTTGTTTGTTTGTTGTTTGGTTGGTTGGTTTGGGTTTTTTTTTTTTTTGTTTTTGGGTTTGTTGTTTTTTTTTTAAATTTTAAAGATGGCAAAAAGTCTCCAGCTGTTATCCAAGGCTCTGGATGAAACCTTCTGGGAGAACATATGGCCAAACTTCCTTGCCAGGTTGCAGAAATATTTTTGCTGTGTTCATGGTATTTTGCTCCATTGAATGCCTTAAGGGAAAAGAAAATCCAACCAAAACCAGATAATTTAATTGTGAGTAATGTTGTAATAACCATAAATGCTTCTGTGATAGCCAATGAGTTGGCCTCATTAGAAAGGGATTCTTGTTGCCTCTTGTTGCTTTATGTACCATGAGCACATCACACACACAAATGGAGCAGGACTTCTTTGGTTTTTAGCTTTGGTCTTTAGCTGTTATGTGAATTCATATAACTTATGAATACAGACAGCAAAAGAAATGCAATCAACAGAAACAGTAAAGCATATAACTGTAAGAGTTGTCCTTATCACAGTGAAGAAGCTTAATTTTTAGATACTTTAATGTACAAAATCAGTCATTCCTATCTTTTAAATTAAGATTGCAACTTCAATCGACAAACAAGCTTGTGTTGTACTCTTTTAAATCCTGTCCTTATCTAGTTATTTGAACATGGAATTTCAGACAAAATAAAGTTGAGAAAGTAATCATTTTCTGCATTTGAGTAAGTAAAAGATTATTGATCGAATTTTTTAAAACTTTCTATTTAATTATTACTGAAGTAAAATGAAGGAAAAAAGTTTCGAGCCAAAATAATTATTCTATGAAAAAGTTATGAGATTTTGGGGGTTTTTGGAAAATAATATTAAGACATGAAAATTGAGTTTTAGCACTGAAAATCAAACAGTATATCTTGTAGTGGGCCTATGTAGTTGCCAGTAATTACTTTTTCAATGTTTGGATTTTGTCTTTAGCCGTGCTGACACACATTTAATAAAGAATATTTAAAAATAAGAGTATGTTTGTATGATACCAAGTAATAAAATAGCTCTCTAATTCAGATTTTTACAGCTGTTAGTGCTGTCAGCTGTAGATTAAAAATGCTGAATAAATATATATAATTTTAGTATTTTAAGTGACTGGCTATGACTACTATGGCTACATATAAATGATCTTTTAGGTCTCATAGAATCATAAAAAATATTCCTGCAACATTAATCTTACACATATTTGGTCTGAGAAAAGAAATGAGAATGATGTATCACACAGGCTTCAAGTTTGGAAAGATTTTCACTGCTTCCTTTCCAATCACCATCCAAAACTGAACAATGTGAAAATTTGTTTCTTTGCATGATCTAACCCATATTTCACTTAGATTCATGCTCTGTCCTATTACTTTGTATAAGAACATGACTCGTTTTTTTTCTCTAATAGTTATCTCTAACATTTTTCTGATATGTGCGATCTGTTTCATCTCTTCTTATGTGACTTCATCTTCAGTCTTTCTTATTTTCTGTCTTAAGCTTGGGCTTTTTAATTTAATATCTGTATTTTTACTTGTCACCACAAAGATGACAATCAGGTCATGTTAGTTATTCAAACCCAATCTCCAAGGCTGCTGACACCAATGGGAGCATTCCCTTCAGCTCCACAGTGAGCTCTGTCTACAGAAGCTTTCAAACATATTTGACTTGAAAATCTTTATTAGACATCCTGCTTTGCAGAAACTACTAAACATATGTTTAATTGAGATTTTAGACTTATAGCATATTGGTAAATAAGATCTTAAACTGCTTAATATGGATAGAATCATAGTGTTGATAAAGGATTTGATGCTGCCAAGGGCATCAGCCTTGGCCTACTGATGTATTCTGTCACATTCTACTTTTTAACTATGAGTCCTTATAATGCATTTCAGAGAGTTGCCTATATCCCTTAAACTAAGTAAATGCATAAGTGTGTTTCTGGATTAGAGCCAGAGGACTCAGCATCATGGAAGATTAAATTTAAACAAAACAAACAAACAACAACAACAACAAAAGAAAAATAAAAACCCCCAACAACAACAAAAACCAATACTAGCAGAGACAGGCTTGCTATGTTTAATCATAAGCACTAAAACAAGGCTGATTTTACTTTGGATTGAAGAATCCACTCCTCAGTTCTTTGGCAATTTGTGGTGAAGAGAAATTTCCATCCACCAGCTGTGGATTATCTGACTACCAATCTTACTATTTGGAAATTCACTTTAACTGCATAAAAGCAACTGCAAGCCTGCAACCACGTGTATCATTTAACTGGGTGCATTTCTGATATGTCACAGTCTGTATCAACAATTTTGCAGTTTCTAAACAGAAAAAAGATGAATTACCATTTTTTCTTTTTTTTCTACAGAAGTTTGCCCTAAATTATAATCCTATCCATTTATGCCAAGATCATGGCTTAGTTCATCTTAGATATGCCATTCACTCCCTTGAAAGCCCCTTGTAAGGACTGTAGGTAATAAACCCCGAAGTACTCAGCTTTCAATGAGTTTTAAATCTGAGATACCTGAATTAACTTACTGTTATCAGATGCAAATCTATGTGCAAGCAGCTTCTGAAGAATAAAAAATTCATTACTTGTCTTTGTAAAATGAAAAAAGGAACCAAGCATTTAAACATATGAAAAGAATAAAATACATTCTCTGTGTGTGTTCTATGGTCTCTGTTAGGTACCTCAGGATGAATGGGGAGGATATCCAGCTGGTGGGAAAGATGAAGAGATCCCATGCAGAAGAATGAGAAGTGGGAGCTACATTAAGGCCATGGGAGATGAAGAAAGTGGAGATTCTGATACTAGCCCCAAGACATCGCCAAAATTAAGTGTTCGGCCAGAGTCATTATTAAAATCCATTGGGCAAAGACCACTCGGAGATCATCAAAAGTAAGCTTCACTACACCTTTCTGGAAGTTGTTATGACTTGGATAAATTTTCTTTGTGTCTTACGGGCAATGGTCAGCTTCCATAAGGAAAAAATATCCGCAGTTTAAAAGGTAATTTTTTGGCTTAATTTTAAATTAACTTGTAGTTTCTGGCATCCAGTTAATTGTGGTTACTGGATGAAAACCTGCTACCGTCTTCCATCCATGAAATAAATCTTCTACTTCTGAATGAGTTTGTTATGTTTACTGAAGGAAATATATATATATATATATATATATATATGAAAAATATGCCAAAAGTTCAAAGTTCTGATTTTTTTCTCTAGAAAGATTGGTTTATATTATAATTTCTTTTGTTATTTCATTGCTTTCTCTGAAATAGAAAATACACTCTAGTCTATCCTAAATACAATATTAAATATATTACCGTACCATATATTGGGCATTTTATACCTTTTTGTATACCTTTTTTAATGCTTTATGCATCAGCTATACTGTATCATACTCATTTAAACACATTTTGAAGGATTTTGTTTGGCAGGGTTATTTTTCATTCATACTACCATTCATATTACCTACAATATGGCCTATTAAATAACTACAGCAAATCTTAAAACTACAGGGAAATATGTAACTATATATGTTTTCCAATAGATCTTTATTTTCCTCTCCTTTTTATCTTTTCAATGTATAATTTTATAACTAAACTGTAAATATTTTTGTCAGGGGAGTTTGAAAGTAGATTTAAAATCTGCAGATTCTAATAATGTGACTGGATGTTTCTCACAACTTTAGTGAATTTAACTTTTTGCCTGGGATATAGACTAAATAAATGAAGAGTGAAACCTTTGACCAAGCTGTTTATTGTTCTGTAGGTAACACCATATGCTTTATCATAATGACTGACCTTTCCATAAAATAAAATAAAACAAAACAAAAACCCTGGACAAAAATCCTTTTGGCTTAATTAAATTGAATTATTTACCTTACAATCTGCAAGAAAGCCAGCAATTTTCCCTGTTATTAAAGAGAAGAGTTTCCAGCTTCATTTCTCCACATTGTACTGTCCCAGCCACTGCCTGGGTGGGTTCTGGGCACTGCTGTAGAACAGGGATCATTCCCAGAGGCAGTTTGGTTGCAGTCAGACCAGTTTTGGAGCATATGTCTTATCTTATTCGTGGCATAAACTGAAATATATTCTTAGATACTGTTCTAATTTTCAAGCACTGAGACCAAATAAAATATATTCTATGCTGTTCTTTGTTTCTGGCTATGGCTGGGTCTCTCACAAGGGAATCTGGGTAGCAGCACAAATTTTCCAGTGAGTGACAGATCTTGGTGCCTGCCCTAGACCACTATGGCTTATAAACAGATTCAGACATCAATTAAACATAACTAAACATACCTATTCAAATAAGGAATATATTTCAAGAAAGCGAGTATTCCTGATTTCTTAAATCCTGAAGGCAGGTGGTTATTAGTAGGCCAATACCAAATGTTGAGCCTTCTGTCAGTTTTCCGTGTATTGCAAATACACCACGCAAAATTTAATTGATTAAAGCATGGGTGCACTGCTGATGCATGTACTGGGTTTGACAGCTGTGCTTGTTCCTGGCCCCAGAGGATTTTATGGCATAGTTACCGTTAACCAGTCAGAAAAGGAGGAAGCTTTTTGTAATACTGTAAAATATTATTAGAGGTTCTGTTGAAAATTTGTCACTAGCGCTACACTAAGAATAATTGAGCAGCCAGGCAGCTCCTGCTGACAGATATCTTTTAAGTCCTCAATTTTTCCTTAACCTGAAGGGCAACACCTTGAATCTGCCAGCCTAACATTCATGGGTTTCTCCAGTGAACTTCAAGCAGAACTGTGACAACTATTCTGGTTCTTGTAAGCTGTTCTTGCAAAAATCTACAAATCTACAGCAATCCTAAAGCAGACAGAAAATTTCTTGTTGCACAGAAATACAAAGTGCTGATCCTAAATTTGGGGTTTTACCACAAGCCATGTCCTCCTAGAATATCTCTCTCCCTGTCACTGAGGTTGCCTTTTCTCTCTGGTGGATGAAGGGTATAGCAATGGATAATGTTCTGGAGCCTTCCTCCCTCCTTCAGCATGGCTCAGTGATCCCCGCTGCATGCCGAGCACCATTTGTACCACTGATCATGCTGCTGAACCAGAAGCCAGGGCTTTGAACAGCATTGCTGCATGCATAGCAGGGCTGAATAGCATTTCTGGCATGTGTTATGAGAAATTACATAATTCAAGATGTCAGCTGCATTAGCTGGCTTTTTAGCTTGTTTACCCAGATGGAGGGAGCTAGTGCACAGAAATAAAATGGGGGTTTAATTCTCTTAGTCCTCTGCTGGGGTAACAGGGTAGCTCAGAACTGAAGTCTGCCAGAGCACCAGTAGACTTGTAATAAAATCTGAATATTGATAGTTTTGGCAGTGTAAAAACATTTATTGGCTACAAAACAAAACCAGATGGATTTAATAAGAAAAAGCCCAGTTTTCCATCACTATCCTGAATTCAATAAAATGAAACTTAGAACAGTCTTCACTTAACCTTCAACAGACATTTGACATGTGTGTGTGTTTCTCCTCTGAGTATTATTAGGCATCTTTACAAGGACTTTTTTCTCATTTATATTCTGTTTAGGCTTTGACAAAATTAAGCCTTATTTTACTGGTTTGCATTGCTCATTAAAAGTTTCTAAACAATAAAAATGCATATTTACATCTGAATAAATAAATACAAATAGATAAATATAAATGACATTATAGAAGGATTAAAATTCTGAAAATAATGTCTTTTAAGTTGCTTTTGGAAAGGAGTATATTTTACTCCAAGCTGGAAAAAAAAAAAAAAAAAAAGGAAGTGCATAATCTGCCACTGCTGGTTTATAAAGCTGACAGAAGCAGGTCATGCACCCAACCACAGCCATCTGATCACCACCTCTGTCAGAGACACGACACAGCCAGCAGCATTCCCAGCCCACCTCCAGCCCAGGCCACCTGTCTCACCACTGGGTAGTGCCAAGATATGGTTCAGGGACCAGCTCTGTTGATGCAGCCACTCTCATTGTAGGAAAAGAAAGCTTGGCCAAAGGGTCAGGTAATGGACCTGGCTTATTTCTGAGTATAGCTACAGCATAAAGCAGCTCAATTTTTTTCTGGTCTTTTCAAAAATTAAATGTACCTAAATATCTAGATTACTCACTGAAGATAAATTAATTACAATTCTTTATGTTTCAAAAAACAAAATAGTATGTTGCACTATTTAGTCCAATAACATCAAGTTGAAGGCCAGTGTAATTTACTAGTATTATTAGGAAATTGCATTTCAGCAAATTATAATGCAATCAGACTTGCTGCAGTGGAGACAGGACACATACCTTAATCTGCTTCCGCTGAACTTTTTGTTTTCTTGGAATGGTGCCAGAAGTCTTATTTAATGTGGAAATTATATTGACTCCCAGTAGCCCTGGAAAAAAAGTTAATTTTTATATATAATTTTAAATTATTTTTCACTATTGATTATACAAAATTGTTCAGATGTCAGTTTTGTATACTAGAAGTGAAATGTAAGCCCTTCTATTCAGTTCATTGTTTTCTGCTGTGCTGTGATGAAGATAAAATGTGTTGGAAAGCTGTAGTTTGCAGAAGGTATGTCATATACTGCTAAGTATTTTCATTTACACTAAAGATCAAAACAACTGAACAGTTTATGGAGTGGATAGCTGAAATAAAGGGAGTGTCTGTCCCTGTCCTAAATAAGTTTTGTGCAATCCTGGAAGAGAGACTGATCCACATGATTTGTAGAGAGTATCCTTCCAACCTACTAAATGTCATTTTTCTATAATTATGACAAAACCAAACAAAGCTGAGATGGAAGCATCAGAGGCATTGATGCTTTTCATTTTCAGGAAAAATAGTACTTAATATACTGATTATGTAAATGAACAGAATAACTCTGTGGAAATAGAAAATTCCATTTTCAGTATCTCCTCTTTGAAGTGTTGTGAAAGACACTGAAAACAATCTCACCATTTAGTCAAAAGTGATAACAATAGCATTTAGCCCAAAGTAAATACACTCTATTTGACAATCATACTGGTATCACTCACACAAATGAAGAGTCATGCTGTGCTGAAGTTTTCCATTTTTCCATTATGCTTTGAAGCGACTCACAGGAAACTATGAAGATGAAATAGGTTAAGCTACAGTAAAATAAATTCAGTGACAGCAATGTGTACTTTTGTTTTGTAAACCTCTAATGGCAGACTTTTCTGTTTCTTGTAGTCCAGACAGTTTAAGCTGATGGATGGGCAGACAGAAAGATGTGTGAGCACAGAGGTAGTACAAAAATGTAGTGTTTCAATGAGGAAGAGAATGTGCCATAGTACAAATTATTTGGCAAACTACCACAGTACAATGCCAGTGATACTTCAAGTTGTCTTGACAACCCAAGATTAAGCTTTTCACGTAATCCTCTGCCAGATTTTGGCCACTGTGTGGAATGAATATCTTAAATTATGAATCGCGCTCACAGGGAGAGAGCATCTGTGCCTCCCTCAGGTGTTTAACATCTTTGTTTCATAGGTTGTTTACACCCATAGCACACCTGAAGAGAATGATGCATGTCTGTATTTCAGCCACTCTTAACTCACTCAGTCTGGCATCTCAACATAAAACATTTCAGTATCATAAGCTAGTGTGTCTAAAGCCTGAAATGACGTGTTTTCTGTGCTTACAGTAAACCAGAGAAAAAGAATGACCTTTTGCTGCTCTGCCTCTTTTCAGACTGAGAGATTGCATCTGTCTGTGGCCACACTAACTTAATGCTTATCTGGACTCTTACCCAAAGCATATCCACATGTTCTGTTCTGCAGACTTTATGATGGCAATAAAAACGTTGCCAAAGCACACAGCAAGGGGATCAAATCTCAACCAGATCTGACAGCACTTAGCTGTCAGACTCCTTGGCTCTCAGCAGGAATCATGGAACAGCACAGGCTCCTTCCTCTAAGACATATGGAAACCTCCATTAAAAAAAAAAAAAACCTTTCCATTTGCAACCACTTGTGCTAAACATAACATGCTTACAACATGAGAAAGTGAAAGCCAAAGGAGAAATTTGGAAGCAATGCATAAGACCATGAAAGCCCTTTGGGTTTTCATCCAGCTTTGCCCAGGACAGTGCAGACTCCCTTATTCTTTAGTGCCCAACAAATTTGTGGGTATTTCTCCTAAGACACACCCCTTGGCAGGTGTACACAGAAAAGGTTGTGGGGGAGTGGGTGTGCTGCAAAAATGTCACAAATTGAGAGTTAAAGCACACCTTCCTTGCTAGAGAAATTAATGTCCTCTTTCAACATTATCCATTGCTGTGCACCAGTGATCCAAGCCTTTTTTAATTTTTAAGGTAAACTTCAATTTGCCATTAACTCTTCTACATTTTAAATTAGGAATGGTTTTGAAGCTACTCCTGAGAAATATTCTTAATAGAGGAGATGAGGAAAATCACTAGAAAAGGAATCCTCATCTTTTATATGCTTTTTATTTATCTTTGGGTTTTTTTCCCCGCAATCTTCTGACTCTAAAAAGCCTCATTACACACTTCATTAGTAGCTTTCTGAGGCCCTATAGTGTAGTAGCAGCTACTCAGATTCTCTGAGGGGTGAAATTGGAGATTTACTGAGGAGAGTTTGAGGGCTAATTACAAAGCCTTATCAACTAATAATGTAATCAGAGGGCCACTGGCACGTTGATAGTCTGCTGCAGTCAATAAGATCTGGGTTAGATTAGGCTGCAGGGTTAAGAGGGAATGTTGATGAAGGGCAGAGAGTCATCTGGCTACCTAGGAAAGTTCTTTTGTGGGGTCAGAAGACATTCCCATCTTTTCTTCCTTTGCAGAATAATAGCAAATGCTCTAAAGAGGTGTTAGGCGTCTTGTTCTCTGAGAAGTAGCATAGTGTGAAACATGGGGAGTCACTGAGCCCAGATCTCCTGCCTCATTTTAGTAAATACCAGCTTTATGTTGTAGGCCTGAAATGTATTACCCTGGATTAGGGATGGAAGGGGATCCTAAGGCTCTAAACAAAGTCCAGAATCTTTTCAGGAATAAATAAGGCTTTTCTCAGAAAAATGCAATTGCATGATAGATTGTGGTGAAAATGCAGTAAGATTCAGGTCAATATAACAAATACAAATAGTGGCATCCAAGGGAAAATATGCTTCTGGTTTTTGGTTCCCATTTATTCCTGCTTCCAACAAATATGTTAGTTTTACTTTTCATTTGAAATGGATCAAAAGCTGATTTTTTCATTTGTTTAGTTTTCGATAAAAACTAAATAGGACTGTAAAGGATGTGTACAGAAACACTCCTTCAGGCAAGGATTTGAAAATTAAGGTGCTTTTGATTAAAAACCCAGAATATATATATTTATATATATATTTATTTATTTATATATATATATATTTATATATTCACTTTTCCCAATTCTGCTCAATTGCTTCTCCAGAAATTACACAGTCTCACAGTCTCATTAATATCTTCAACTTCAGCATGAAGGTCACTTATTTTCTTTAGATCTACTGGTTTAAATGGACTTACATGTATGTTTAAATTAACCTCCTGTTCAGACGCTTTAATGGGTCCTGATAGCCCATAGTCTACACTTTGTCTACCCAATTAGGGCTTTTTACATGTGTACGTGTATATGCACCAAAAGCAAAAAGAAAAAAAGTGAGACAGCTTCCTGAAGGAATTAATGAATGTTTCAATTCCACAAATGGATTTAGGAACATACATCCAATATTTGAGTTCTGCTTAGATCCATAGATCCATTTTCTGAACTGCTACATAATGCTTTAAATGCTCTTTAAGTTTTTGCCGTAGCATCAGCCTCAATTTTGTTGATGCTGACCAGCTTGTTGCCTGCTTGCCAGGGCAAGCTCAAAATATTATGCTGGAACAAGACTTTTAGGATTAGCTATAGATTAGCTATATGTGTAAATCTGTCACCTTTTAGAAAGTTTCGAGTTTAGATTTCTCATATCGTACTTTTTTATTACATGCACATTTTGAGTGATTTGGAATACAGGCTTGGTTGAGCCTACATCCTCTCTGTCTTTGCAAGGAGTGATCAAACCACCAGACTGTTTAACGATTCTGATGATTTCTTCTCATTCTCTTCTGGTTCATGTTGTACCAAATCCCTAAACACTTACTGACAGTAAGAGCTCTCTCCTACCAGTGATTAGTAGGCATTTCATAAGGATGGAAACAGCACTCTTCACCTCTTTCCTGGCATATTCCTGTAATAAATCAAATGTTCAATATCTTTCAGGCACACTTTTTAAAAAGGTATAGGTCAATGATGAACTATGTAGGCATCTAAATAATTTCATTTGGCCCAAATTCTCATATCTACCAGTGATCCAGGAGACACTTCAGACTGACAAATATTAGAAAAGGAATTCTTTGCTGCAGATAAATTTATGAGATTTATGTGCACTTTCGATTTTCTAAAGAGCCAAACTAAATGTGCTATTCGAAAGGGAGAATGAGACTTAATGTCTGCACTCTGAGCTCTCCAAAGGGCTGCCTGCAGGCACATCTGGGCCCCTTTGCAGAGCTCTATTGACTCCACCAGGGCTCCATGGAGATACAGTGTGGCTCACAGCTGCTGTACAATGGCACTGCTGGCTAAGCTTAATCATTAGATTCTGGTCGATGAGTTATTTCATGTATCTAGAAAGACATAGTTAAGATAGATCCAGATAGAGAAATGAATATCCATTGAAATGCAAATCTCTCAATAAAATAGGTTTTGATAACTGCCGCTGCTTTGGTAATTCTAATGCACCTCCCTTTTAGGCACCCAAGATGAATTCTTTTACAAATTTTATCTTTTTGTCCCAGAAAGATACTTCTGAATTGCATATACTGATTTGAACAGAAGTGATTGTACTTTCTTTAATGTTCCCATTCATCCTCACATTTTTGCACAAATGCAGGCATGATCATGAAAATAAAAAGGTATGATTTTAGAAAATGGCAATTCCAAAAATTAATTTGATGGAACATGGACTTTCTTTATATTGGATGCTCCCTGAATAAACCTGATAAACCCATTCAGAGTCAGAAGGTGACCTTCTTGCTGCAACTTTTAGAGAATTCAGAAGACGTTAATTCACTTTCAGTGCCTTCTTGACCCAGAGTGCACTGGTGGCTGAACATTTGACAGAGAAGAGGTACTCTGGGGAGTGATCACTATTTTGAATGTGAGTAGATCAAGGAATGACCTTGGCAAGTATATTGCTGGCATCACAATCATACTGTTTTAAACAATGGTATTAGATTTATGACAAAGTATGTCATGTAAATCACTTATTAAAAAATGAAGACAGTGAAAAAACAAAACAAGACCAGTGTGACTGAGAAATCCCTTTCTGAGTTACATGGTCCATTATCCTCCTGGGGTTGTCTTGGCTGTCAAGTATTGCTGCTTGGGAATTAGAATTTGTAGGAAGAAGTTAGGAGGCTTCTAGTTCTGTACTCAGCTATAGCAGGTTAAACCACATCGGCACCAGTGATGCCACACTTCAATTCCTGTATCCAATTTTGGGGCCCTCATTTCAAGGACATTGAGGTGCTGGAACATGTCCAGAGAAGGGCACCAAGGCTGGTGAAGGGTCTGGAACACAAGTCCTGTGAGGAGTGGCTGAGGGAGGTGGGGTTGTTTAGCCTGGAGAAAAGGATGCTCAGGCAGACCTGGTCACTCTCTACAGCTGCCTGAAAGGAGGTTGCAGCCGGGTGGGGGTCAGCTTCTTCTTGCAGGCAATGAGTGACAGGATAAGAAGACAGTCTTAAGCTGCACCAGGGGAGGTTTACATTCGGCATTAGGAAGAAGTTCTTCACAGAAGGACTGATTGGTTAGTGGAATGGGCTGCCCAGGGAGGTGATGGAGTCACCATCCCTGGAGGTGTTTGAGGTGACTGGACATGGCACTCAGTTCCATGATCTAGTTGACAAGGTGGTGTCAGGTCATAGCTTGAACTTGATGGTCTCAGAGGTTTTTTCCAACCTGTTTGATTCTGTGATTTTGTGATTTTCTTGTGTTATTTTGACCCTGGATTAGCTGTAAGATGTAAAACCGTGCCATTTTCTAATTCTGGCATTTCAAGCTGTCCTAAAAGTGAAACAGTATTGTTACCGTGCATATCTTTCCACTAAATGACAAAACAATTCATCTTCTGCAAAACATGCAATGTTTGCATAAGTTCTGATGCAGTACTGTGTGCTGTAAATCTAGCTCACAGCAATACTCATCATGAAACAGTGCTAAGAGACTTCAGGAAACATTCCACAAACTATCCTGGGCATTCATCAGCATCTGATCTCAGTGAGGACAAAGGATGGGCCGAGTGCTACACAGAGTGATAGATTTTGACTGAGTGGTGTGAGGTGCTGTGGCACACGTCACAGTGGGAATGCCTCAAATCCCCCAGTGCAATATATGGAGTCACCGTGCTACTTCAGACACTGTCCATAAACTTTCCAAAACTTATATAAAACAAACAATAGAATTGAGAAAAAAACCTAAATAATGTTAGCTTTCTCTTATTTATAAAGTATCTTACTCCTTTAATAAATACACCATTAATATAAAAGGAAATAGAAGGTTAAATATTAGATTATTGAAAATGAGGAGAGTCTTTCTGTTATCGTTAGTTAATGCCCTTCCCTTATCATTAGTTAATGTGTTATTGCAGCTATTGGATTAGCTTGCATTATTATTCCTTTCATTAAAACATGTTCTAAATAGCTCTCTGGTTTTCCAAGTCTTCTGTTAGAAATGCCTAAGTTAGGAAAAGATAAGGAGATGTAGGCATCCTTTTCCATCTCCTGAAATCTATACACAAACCTTATGTAGTGCTTTTGGATTGCAGTACACAAAAACTTAAATTTCTTTCTGCATTTTTGACATATGTCCTATTAAGAATGACTACAAGATGAGGAACAGCACAAATTTAAAACTGGGGGGTTGGAGTCAAAAGAATTTTAAGAAGTCATCCTTTCTTGTTTCTTTGGCTTTGGGGTTTTTTTAGCACATCTTGTTTCTTGTTGTAAGGTTAAAGTAACAGGTGTTTTCCTGCAATTATTTCTTCCCATTCTGCTCTTAAATTTTACTCTTGACAAAGTGTGGGCAAAACCAGTTAATTTGCACAAGAAGATGAAGATGTTTTAGGTTAGTGGTAGCCTCCTAAGTGAGGGGGTGGGATAGGTGGCTGTAGCAGGTTGAGCAGGACTTTGATGACAAATAGAGGTGTTAGGGGTACTTCAGAAATCTTCAGAGGATAGAAGGATAAGTGGCCCAATGATGACTTCTGGAGGATGTTTTAGAAGATCTTGAACAGGAAAATGTGAGCTGGGACTTAAAGAGGGAGCAGTAAGGATTAGGATCTAGGTGGGTCAAGAATGAAGAAGAGCTATGCTTGGGGGTTCTGGCAAATGTGCATTCTGAGCCTGGGGGAAGGGTCAGTTTTCAAGTAGGAGCATCAGGCACCTGGAGTTTGAATACAGAAGCCTGACCTTTTGAAGTTTAGAGAAATGCAAGAAAATAGAGAATGTAATGCAAGACTCTTAGGAACTGCTTAGGACTGCTTTTGGGCTTCTGTCTCTTCCCTTACTCTTGATCTGCTTTTTGTTGGAGTATGCAGCCTAACCTCACTGCCATCCACTCTGTACCAAGGTGACAGGCTATCCCAGCTATGCTATCAGTTATACTGTCCCAGATGAGCATATCATGCTATAGTTCACTTTATCTGTTATAATACAGTATTTTCCCTCTCTGAATACACTCAGGCAATCTTCTGAGCACTAAATGCACTATTGCAAATTTAGCTATCTTCACTGGGGGTCCTTCACTTTGAGAGTGGAGGTTCTCAACAGCTGCAAGGTCATTACATGGAAGTGCTTTTCCTCCCAACATTTCTATAGGCTTTGAGCCTTTCTTTCAGCTAAGATATTTCTCATTAAATTTAAGACCTCTGCCTGGCTGCCATGAACTTCTTCTGAAGCCAAAGGAAAATGGAAAGTAACCCTTGGGGGCAGAAGAGCTTTTAAAGGACATCTCTTCCTAAAATTTAGTCTATTCAGAAAAGCAAGTGGGAAGAGAGCAGACATACTAATTTAATTTTTTCTTTTAGTCTCACCCTATTCCTCCTTTTCCATAGCATCAATTTTTAGAGCCACCTCTTAGATGTTACTGTGTATATTTGTTTAGTGGTCCTGGAGGTGATCTGTTAAAACATCTCATTTGCACATGCTTGTCTTACCCTTCTGCAGTGATCAGCTGAGATCCAAGATCATCTATGCTGCTACAGAACATAAAGGAAAATTATCTTCTTTTTTCAAAGCAAAAGAACTTTGATGTTTTGGAAACGAAGGTTGAGAATTTTGTTCCTAAGCTTACAGTGGATAGAGTGGATGTCATTAAAAAGTCAGCATTTAAATGTCCAGATGTTGATTGTGTTTTCTAGCATTGTTGACAAACATGAGACTTCCTTAAGCAACAGATCATGACATTTGAGAGCAGCTTCCCCCATAACTCGGGAATTTCATTCTGGATCATGTTTATAGCAAGGTCATAATTTTCACCATGCATCGACATATTTATCCTAGAGGATAACGTTGAGATTATATCTTAGAAATAAAAACTAATAACTTCTATTTATCAGGAAAATTTCAAAGTGTTGATCAAATGAGTGGAAAATTGCTTTTATAGCCTTTTATAGCTTTTATATGTAACATTTATTTTACTTTGCTACAGTTCCATGGATCAATTAATCTCCTCTGATAAATGAAAAATTATTTAACTATTAGGTAATATCCAAACTCATTCATCAAAACTCTGCTGCTTAGAAGTACAATGGAATACTGGGCTTCTTTCCATAAGAAATTATTGCTGTAAAATTTGTTGATGGTATTTAACGACAGCAATATCTAAGAAGGAACCAGAACGTGATTAATTAAATACTAAGTTGTGAAGCATTATTTAGCAAAGGGGACACTTTTTAGAATCAGGTTTAAATTAATTAATTTTAAGTATTTCATACAATAGTTTCTATTAATTCTATTAATTCTATTAATTCTATTCCTTCTATGTTTTCTTTATGTGGCCCATGTTTTAATGAAATCTCAAACATCTCTTTAACAAACTCTTTATGAACTCAGAATCTAGATTTTGCCACCTGATGATGACAAGCAGAACATCTAGGAGGGACTTACTCGTTTTAAAAAATGCTAATGTAACAACATCAAAGAGATTACTGACAATACTAGACAGATTAAAAGTCTCTCTGCTCTCGTGAGAGCCCATCTGGAGCAGTATGTCCACATCAGGAGTCCTCAGCACAAGAAATATGTGGACCCCTTAGATCAGGTCCGCAGGAGGCCAAAATGATCAGAGGGCTGGAGCACCTGTCCTGTGGAGGTAGGCTGAGAGATCTGGGGATGTTCACTCTGGAGAAGGCACCTTTGCAGCCTTCCAGTACCTAAACAGAGCTTTGGAAGAAGCGGAATAGTGACTTTTTACCTGGGCAGGTAGTGATAGGACAAGAGGTGACCCGTTTGGAACTTAGAGATTCAGGTTAAATCTTAGGAAGAAATTCTTTACTGTGAGCATGGTGAGGCACTGGCACAGGTTGCCCAGAGAAGGTGGGTGTGTTCAGGGCCAGGTTGGATGGGGCTTTGAGCAACGTGGTCTAGTGGGAGATGTCCTTGCCCTTGGCAGGGGGTTGGAACTACATGATCTTTAAGGTCCCCTTCCAGCATGAGCCATTCTGTGATTCCATGAGTAAATAAAGCATATGCAAAAATCAGAATGATACAGAGCAGTCAGTCATCAGCCAATCTGTAGAGGAAAGGAAGTTTAACTACATCCAGTAACTAAATATGGATAGCGAGGCTTTACATGGCTTCACCTAATCTATTATATTTGTCTTCATACCTACGGGAACAAAAAAAAAATCCTCTTGTTTGTATCATCTAGAACCAAATTAGACCCACTATCAGACTGTTATCTTAATCACGGAATCACTTTGACTGTAATGCCTTAATTAACCTCTGAGCACAAACCTGCAATAATCTCATACATTTTCACTTTGGTTTTATCAGTTATAGCATAGTTTCTACATAGTTTATCTCTGGCATGAGGTTACAGAGACATTCCATAGAAGGAACTAAATAGACAGGAAGAAATTAATTGGTTTTTTCTCCAGGGAAATTTCTTAGGATTTTGAATGAACATCTGCCTTGAACAAAGATGAAAACAAAACTCATCCCTTTTTTTGCTTCACCAGCTCTGTTGCCCTTCTTTGGATATGCTCCAGCAAATTTATTAGGAAAAAAATTCTTCATTGAAACGATTATCAGGCATTGGAACTGTCTGCCCAGGGAAATGGCTGAGTCACCATCCCTGGGGTTGTTTAAAGGACGTGTAGCTGTGGTACTTAGGGACATGGTTTAGCAGTGGACTTGGCAGCATTCAGTTAACAGTTGGATTCAATGATCTCAGAGGCCTTTTCCAAAGTAAATGATTCTGTGAATCTAAGGCAGATGCACTGAGGAAGCAAAGTCTGTGTTGACCCTGAGATGAGAGAACACATGGAAATGCCTGAGAACAGACCTCCCAAGCATAAGGGTCTCTAAATCCCATCTGCTCTTGCAGCTGATGGTGTGAGGGAATACTGGATCATCACACATCAGACATCAAAGGACATGGCCACACGGGGAGATGGATCTCAGTACTCTGCTTTGCTAGGCAAAGCCATGATAAAATGTCTGGAATTCCTCCCAGAATGGTCCTCAGGGGTTACATCCAAACTCAGGTTGTGTCTGCTCCATGAGGAAGGCTGAGTTCTTCCTCAAGCACTAGCTTATGGTCATGCTCAGTGTTTGATAAAGATGGTCTGAGAAACAAAACCCTGGTTTGTGCTTCATCTTGTGACAGAGGTTGAACTTGTGGCTTTCTCCCTCACTGAGGGGTCTGGGTCTTCCAGAGAGGAAACTTCACCCTTCACAGGGAAATTTCCAACAGCCTAGCACACGTCACAGACAGTGCTGGACCGACCAGCTCTGTCAGCTCAGCATGAAGTAACTGTATGGCCAATATTAGGCATTCAACTGGCACTAATCTGCTTTCCCAGAAACTGCTTTTGTTCAAGCTACCTTTAAGGAGTAAATGTAAAAGCGGCCTTTTTACCACATGAAACCAAATATCATCTGGGACATTAATTCATTTCTGCATTGATATGCAGGGGAAAGTTCTAAAATCTGATTTACAGAGGTTCTGAGAACTCTGGTATACCAGAGTTAATTTTTGGTTTTTTGTATTCAAGGCAAAGTACTGCACTTTTCTCAGGTTTATCTATTTCCCTGGAATGTTAATACATTTAAAACAAAACATGAAGTCTAGAGCACTCTTGATGTGAAAGCATACTGAAAAGAGCTCCGTGTGGTGTTATGGTCCTGGTCTTGCAAAATGGAAATGTGTTGTAAAAAACAATTTCTAAAGCTTCATGCAGTTGCTCTGAGCACCTTATAAATTTAAATTTTTTTAGCTGAACATGGGATATTTTAATCTTTAGTAAAACTATATCAATTCTTTGAAGATAAAAGGGCTTTTGATGCCTAAAACTCTGATGAAAACCAGATTACAAGCAGCAGATTTTATCTATGAAGAAAGATTTTTAGTTACTTTGCTTTGTGCTTTAGCTCTGCTTTTTGTTCCTGTTGACCTAGACATTGTCTTTTAGTAAAGTTCAATATTAATAGCCAGGAGGATTGATGGTGTTTAAATAGAGCAAAGACTTAAAATTTCATACCATCTAGGTAGCAGGCCCACAGACAGATTCTCTACTTGTGCTAAGACGTTTGGCTACAACAGATCTATGATGCTTTATAAAAAGTAAGATTTGGACTCAGGGGAGTGGGTTTGTGTTTCTCATACAAATTACTGTCTTTAGTGTCCTAATTGATTCCATCTGTAGTTTTACACCCTTTCCTTTTTTTCTCCCTCTTTCCTTTGTAGTCAGAGCTACCTTCAAACTGCAAGTGACGTGCCTGGGGGTCACAACCTGGATCCCTCTGCAAACTACAATTCCCCAAAGTTTCGCTCAAGGAATCAGAGCTATATGAGAGCAGTGAGCACGCTCAGTCAGGCCAGCTGTGTTAGTCAGGTGGGAAATTCTTGTTATCATTTTTCTTATCGCTTAACTGGAGATGTGAGTGTTGTAACTAGAGGATGGTGTTAGGTTTTTATTATTTTTTAATTTAATATCAAACCAAGGATCTGAATTGTGGAAGTAATTCAGTTCTAAGGAATGTAACTCAAAATTTCAAGAAAAATATTGACTGCTAGAGGCAAAGAGACACTATCAAACATGATACTTTCCATTTATTTTTTATTAAAAACATAAGTACTGGTGTTTTTATTTTCAATCCATATTAAATATTAAAATGTTAAGAAGATTCAGAATGAGCAGGAGGAGTACACTCCTGCAGTATTCATCATTTGAAAATACCTGCTCTGATTTCAGAGTAAATGTGGGTTGCCAGATTAAGATATAGATTGAAAAAAATTATACTCCGAAGGAGCAGTGATCCATCCTAAATCAAATCCCTCACTCTTCTTGGGTGAAAGAATAAGTGCCATCAACTATTCTACGTATGGGGAGTCCTGAAAAGGTAGAGTTTTCCTCCCTACCAGTTTTATGTCTGTCAGTTAGTTCAAACCCATGAAAAAGTGAGGTCTGAATCACACCTGAAGTGCAATAAGCCATAACAACTACATTCCTGTTCTATTTAGCAGAGGACTTTGCATAAAACTCCCAATGTTTTAATGTTTATTGGTCTTGACTTTTCTTCCCTGTGTTGTTTCATGACAGATGGGCCGTGCCCTCTTCTCAGACACGGTATTTAATATTTCTTTGACCATTTAGTGAGCCACCTAAGGGTATTCATACACAATGGTTATGTTAAAAGGGAACTCTTTTTAAAGCAACTTCATATTTATTCATATTCAATTTGTATTGCATGGCTATTCAGGCCTGGATTCAACTCATCTAACTTGAGGCTTTTAACTGAGGCAACAACTAAAGCTTCCTCTGTAGTTAATGGAGCAAAAGAGTTTCTTCCAGGACAGTGCACATCCCGAGTGGGGTGAGAGCTCTCTGGAAATGCTTGTCAGTATCCACCGACTGTAGAGAGCTGGGAAGGGCTAGTCACCTGACTAATGCCCTTCAGTCAAATTCCATCACTTGTGTGAGGTAATTCTAAATATAATCTTACGTAGCACACATTAGAATTAGAAACAGTCAGTAATTTTCCAAATCTTTCACTATTGTTTTTTTTCACAGCTCCCTTGTGAAAACTGTTCCCATCATTCTGATGCCTTGGTTTTTATTACGCTGATTTGGTTATTTTGTCTTTTTATTACACTCTGCTTTTGAGAAAATTTCGTGTGTATTAAATGCTGCATACAAATCAAAGGCTGTCAGCTGCCACCTAACAATGTTCTCACATAGAACTGCTCTAACATCTTCTGCCTCTTTGACCATGTCTGTGCACAGAGATGTTCACTGAGCTGTCCATGATGATTTATTGGTGTCAGTAGCAGTTAAAACTCTTGATTTCAGTGTGCATTACCTGGAAGGTGTCCACAATAGGTTTCATTTGCAGGTAGATTGCTCAATTGGCCAGATTAACTAAACCTGCAGGATATAGCTCCTTGTGTTTTCAGTGTTCATAACCTATGCAACTTTGTGTTAGCCACACATTTCCTACCTCACAGTCCAGCTGTTTCCAGACCATTAATAAATACACTTAATAGATATTACCCAAAGCAAATGTATTAAAATACCAAGTTCTGAACATTTGCTGTTTTCTGTTCTTTTTCCATGACACCATCCTCCTCTTGTTCCATCTACATAATAGCAATTTGCATGATTTGTGGTATTTTTATGCCTTTTCTTGTGAGATCTCTCCTTTTTCACACCTAACAAAGGGTACACTCAAAAAGAATGCTGAATTCCATGGTTTATATTTTTAACTTAGGTTTGAAAACTTTTAACTTTCTATTGTCAATAACCTTAGTTTGAAAGAAGTGGCTAAGACTTACAGAGTTTATGGACAAAATTACCATATATTTCTTGATCAACAATATTGCAAAATAGTTCCGAGTAAGATTTTTTTAATCTCTTTGAAATTGTGTTAGTCTATTTAACTTTATTAAAAGCAAATTTTATGAAGAGTAATTTAATTCTTTTCAGAAGATTTTTAGTAGCCAAAATGTCTTACACAAAATTAAAATATCTGTTATTCAGAATCATCAGAACTTCTCTATAAAATTTGCATTTACTTAATCAAAACCCTAAAACATTTGAAACATTTGATGGGACTCTCTCTATAATTAATAAAGTACTAGGAGCACTTAGCAGCTGTATAGGAAAATTAATATCAACTGGATGTGCCATTTTGTGATGCCATAAATTGAACTTGGAAAATATTCATACTGGTTCTGATTTCAAGCACTCACTTTTTAGAAAAAAATTATTTTCAGAAAGTCATGCAGTTATCTGTCCAGTGTTAACTTCCTATCTGATTTTGGATAAACATAATATTGAATTATTGAGGTACATTTACTGGTAGTTAGGGCTGCCTTCAGTGAAACTGAAAAATGCTGTAGGTAGAATTAAGGCACTAATCTACAAAAGAGCAATGTGTGGTACCTACCGAAAGGTTCCCCAAGCCTGGCCACTCTGCCTAAGCCCTGTTTATCGTGAAAATTGCCTCTAAGAAAGGCACAGTGTTGCATCATGCCCAACCTACAAGGCAGGGTTAGCAGGTAGATGCTGGATCCTCCCCAAGCACTGCAGGGAGCTGGAGGCTGCTGCTGAAATGCCCCAAGGGGACAACCTGGTAGAGGGTCCAGGAGGCACAGCTGGGCTGCTCTCCCAGGCAGGGCTCCACAGCACACCTGCTGGTAGAAATGTCAGATTTTATATAATTCTGCTGGAGAAAAGGTTCTTCCATGGCAGTGAACAGCTAACCTAGTTAACCACGGAGTGAGTTTGGCTTGGGTCCATTCTTAGCTAGGCCAAAAGATATGAAATGTAACATTAATGTATGACATGTGTGCTGCATTTAATATAGAGGTGTAAACAGCTGATGTAAGTTAAACAATGTGAATGTGATCAGAAGGGATTACTACATTTTAACTATTTGCTAAAACAGTTCTTCATCAATGTACAGGTGTCCATTTGAGATGTTGAGGCCGTGATGATCACAAAAAAGCAAGTCAAAAATCAAATGCATTGTTGTTGTTTATTCAGATGAGTGAAGCAGAGGTTAATGGACAGTTTGAATCGGTGTGTGAATCAGTGTTTAGTGAAGTTGAAGCTCAGGCAATGGATGCCCTTGACCTCCCTGGATGTTTCCGAACAAGAAGCCACAGTTACTTGCGTGCCATTCAGGCAGGCTATTCCCAAGATGACGAATGTATACCTGCGCTGACATCTTCCAACATCACCTCAACCATCAGGTCAACCACAGGTAAGCAAGCCTCCACTCACCCTTCCCCTGCTCTGCATGTAAAGAATACCAGCTTGTTTTCTAAAAGGATGCTTGACACTAGGAACATTTTCCCTGTGTAGAGATAATGTTTGATATCAGCATTCTTATGTTTGTAGTACTGTATCATTGTGGGAACATCTTGGAATAAGCTCCTTCTGGGAAGAATCCTGCATGCATAATATAATGGACCTGGAGGTTTGACCTCTGTTTCACATATATACAGTTATCTAGGTGCAAATATAAAAATCAAGTGCAAATGGTATCGTTTCCATATTGTTAGACTTTTATGTGGTTTATCTATCGGGTAATTGATCCTCTAAATGAGATTAGTTGTGCTAATTTTGATTTAGGTTGTTAAAGTACCAAAATAAAGACAAGTAAGATTAAAAATATTTGGTCTAAATACTCGAAGGCAGTTAACATAAAAGGTAATTAATTACTTTTAGGGAAGGTGTAACCAATTGTATCAGTGCACTGAATTGTAAAAGTTTTTGCAAGCTTCACACATCTGCTTTTATTCATCAGTAGCCAGTAGCATTCATTGTTACAACACTCACTGTTAAGATCTTTTAACATTCTTCTGGCAACTTTCATTTTTCTTATTTGTTGCTTAGCAAAGACAATACCTTTATCCATTTTAGAATTTTTACATGTATTGGTAGAGAAAAGATTGCACAGAGAGCTGTTAAATAATTAAAATGAAATCTATAGGAAATTGGTATTCTTTGTAAACTGATCCAAATTCACTTCTTCATTTCCAAATATGTTAGTGCCAGCTCCTAATTATGGTATTGTCCTTGCCACATACTATTAAGTTGTAGTGCAGGCTACCCATCTACAAAAGGTAAAAATGCGTTCAAAATGTATAATATAAAAATACTTCTAAAATTATTTGCTTGACACATCTGTTGTATAACAGAACAGTGGGAGCTTAGAAAGGAAGCTGTGGTTGAATAGCATACATTTGCTTTCCAGAAGTAGCATAAAATGTTATTTTATCTTAAGCATATGTTTTAATTGTTACATAAAACCTTGTATAAAACTAGAAACTGTTGCTTACAGTGCCCCCTCTAGGGATGTTTCTGTTCTTTGATTAATAGAGATGCTATCATGATGTAAAATGAGACATTGCTACCCTAGGGACTAATCTTCCTCTTTATCATATATTACTGTGTGATCATTATGAAGACACCTTCCATGGCAAAAGACACCAATTGATGCTTATTTTGGAGTCTGACTCCAAATAGTGAATTGGAATATTTTCAGAATTACCTTAGTTACCAAGTGGACTGATTTTTACCTAAGCTTTCTTGGGTTTATATGGTGCATAAGCCCAGAATTCTCAATGAAAAGAACTTATTTTGTTTTCCACAGTGACAAAACTGAAAAATAGAATATTTTTGGGAAAATACAAGATTGTGTAGTAAGTGTGTTTGAATCACAGGGTTTTCAGTCTTATGAAAAATGTTTTGCATTGATTAGTAGTCTGCTGGTTAAATACTGTGGGTTTGAAAATTTTAACCTTCATTTCATACATAATTTCTCCCTCATCTCAGAGATTATTTATCAGATAGATTTTCTTGCCCACAGTGTAATTCTCCTTCTTCTTTGTTGTGGCGGGGTGATATTGTCAATCTGGAGAAATAAGATTATTTGAGGTGTTTTCCTGATCCAAAATTATTTCCAAGCCTATGGACTGTATACAGTTCTGAGTGTGATTCTGTAATTAAAATGTCATTTCTGTGCCACTGAGCAAGTCTGTCCGCAGCTTCTAAATGGGGTAAATATGCAAATGAGAAATAATTATCTGATATACAAGAAGAGTAAGGATTATGTGATTCATTTTAAAGGGAAATTCCAGTTGCCAAATAAGTTCTTGTTTTTTAAATCCTAGGTATAATGTTTTCATTTTTCTCTCTTCAGCCCTTGTCACTTTGGAGGGAGATGCTGCATCTCCTATCTTTACTATAATTTTTACAAAGATCTTACTTCTTCACCCTTTTCTGAAAATTATAAAAAAACCAGTTGCCTGAAATGTGAAAATGGTGTTGGCAGATATTTGACATTCAAACAAATGTCAGAAAGGTCAGACTTTCACATCAGCTTTTAGTTCCAATTCAGTCTTATGAATTCTTATGAAAATTATATTAATTTCTTTTTTGCTTTGGATGTAACAATTTCTTCTTGGCAAAGAAACTGAAAGAATTTTTTAGACAATTAACCATCATTTCAATTTAATTATTCCATTCAATTTTAGTTTTATAGGTCATGACTGCCCCTTATCATTGTCATAAAGCAATTGATTCATAATGCACAGACTTAGCTAAAAATTAATTCTTGTAGCTAAAAATGTGAACCTAAAACCAAATAGTAATATTTGATCTACAAATTCAATTACAAAATTATAAAATATATATTTATAGCGTGCGTTTTCCTAAAATATTCCTAGATGTATTAACAACTTTCAGGAAGTTGCAACTATAATGAATATCATGGGAGACATTATTAATGGACTCTGTTAAGAGGATTTTCTAATAGATGGAGAAAGAACTACCAGTATCGGGCTCTTCTTAACTGCATACATCTTTACAGAGAAAGCCCAATGAAACATTGGTGCTAAAGAACACATCACTTCTGCATGGATCCATGCCATTTAATTAGCTGTGGGACCAGTCTTCTCCTCTGATGGAGATTGTGACAAGGCCCAGGGCACTCCCTGTTGCCCCAGGTGTAAATGAATGAGACAAGTGACAGTGCAAAGGATGCACCAGCATTGCTGGCCCATGCTAAGCTAGACCTGGCCTCTGTGTGACCCCTGCTGAGACTGTTTCATTGAGGTTAGGACATTTCCAACCAGCACGTTTCATTTTGTGAGGAGATAATGAACCCAGTAAAAGATACTTGATGTTAAAAGCCATGAATGGCAGCATATGCTTTTTGTCTCTGAACCGTATCCAGTCACAGCTGTCAGATGCACAGCTGAGAAAATACAGCTCCAGCTGCTTCTGCCTCCCACCTCGTTCCTCCATCACAGACAACATGTAATTTCCTGAATGGGAAGTCACCGAGTGCAGTAGTCATCCTCAGTGCTACTGACTTACAGCTCTGCCACTCCTGCAAGCAACGCTTCACTTTTCAGACAGAGTTCATAAAAACTGTGCCACTTTCCCAGGTAGTACCAGCCTGCTTCCCCGTTGTCTAAGCACAACATCCCGCTGTCGGCTCAGCAGACCCCTCCCGGTGACACGCAGGGAGTGTGGCTTCCACGCGGTGCTGTGGGAAGCACGGGCTGCTGGAGGTGGTGGGGCTGTGTCACCACCAGCGGAGCCCACAGAGAGCCCTGGCTGCAGAATCCTGCTGGGAAAGGGAGGGCAGCAGGTCGAGAGCAGGGCTGCAGTAACACCTTATCCCACCTGCAGCACCTGGCTCCTCTCACTGAAAAGTAGTTCAGAAACTGTTGTACAACACCAGACAGTACTATGAAAACAACCAACAAGGACATCTGGAAGATATTAATCACTCCCTCCCTTGTTTCGCCTTTGTCTGAGAAGGTCAACTTATTTTTGTTACAAGTTCTGTATGTAGAGAGAGTCCTTTATATTAATCACTCCATATGTTATAGACTATTTCCTGTTTCCTCACTGGATTTTCAGTTTGGTTTTACTGTGAATGCAAAACCACTGAATTGCAATGGTAATGGAGGTAGCAGTTAGGGTGGTCTCTTGTGAAGCAGAACATGCTAAAATCCCTTCCCTGAGAGAGAGAGGAAAAGAGTAACTTGATATTTGCACTTCTGGCCAACTTGAACACCAACTTATCATCTGTTCAGATGTGGGGGGACACATATTTTCTCCTGATAGCATTATATACATTGTATAAAACACTTTGTCTTTATTGAGACAAACAGTTCCTCTCTGGACCACTGTTCAGGATGTTTACCCATCGGGTGGAGTATCTTCTCAGAGTATATTGCTTTTATATTCAAATTGAAACAGCTAGCCAGAAATATTAAATATATGACTCAATCAGATGTATGAAATCCTTCTCCAGCAACACACATGGATTAAGTGGACTCTGTTAAGTTCTTTGGTTCTTAGTCTGGTGAATAAAAGTGAGGATCATTTTCAGTTTCTTAAAACTGCTCCAAGTGTTCCTCTAACCCAAGTTCTTTTGGCTACAACAGTATTTTTTACTGGATTAATGATAAATGAATGGATTAATGGTAAAAAAATCCACCTAGCTGTGGACTTCAGCACAATGTGGACTTGGTCAGGGTACATATAGGTATCCTGGATTTCTATCTTATGTTAAATGTCATTCCAAAGTAATTTCTCCCATTTCGGGGATGTCCTACTAATCTTGAGAGAAATTTAGCATGAAGCATTGCTGGATTTAGGGAATATAGTTACTAGCCTTAAGTTGCCAGTATGCTGCATAAAATTTTTTAATTCTTCTAGAACATGTAGCATAATGCAATCTGTCAGGTTTTTCCAACCTTAATGATTCCCTCAGTTGTGCATGCACCTCCTTTTTTCTGATTCATAGTAGGTAGCTCAACTAAGCTCATGCTTGCTAAAGACTTCACTGAGGAAGATGAAAACTAGGGAACTCTCTTTGGACCATTTTACTTTTCTTCGTCAGCTGGACTCTGCTTGGCAATGAGTAAACTTCAGAGAAATCCACATTTACTGAACCATTCAGCACTGATTCCAAAACCAATTAATTCAAACAAGGTCACATTGGATGAGGGAGTTTTCAATTAGAGCTCCTTCAATTACTCAGGATGCCTGAAGAATTGCAGGTTTCCCTTCTCCTGACTTCAAGCTATTTTCAGCTTTCCATTTTCAAATAAAGGGCTATGTGAGGTGAATTTTTATGGCCCATGTTTGATACTTAGCCACAAAACTCTCATGGTCAGTGAACTGATTGCATAATCATGTACTTACAAAAATACATGGATAAGAATACGATATTTTACAGAGAAATTGTACTACTGTTCCATAACATGGCTATGTCTTCAAACACTAAAAGGACTGATTTACTGGTTGCTGTCTGAACACTAATAACATTGGTTATTGTTTTTAGGTTTTGCTGGTTTTTTTGCCACGTATGAGGATACCAAAGGTGGGAAAAAGCCATGTGCCATGCTACTACACATGACACCCCTCTCATGAGAAAAATATAAGAATGCCAGGACCCCTTACCTTGGTGAAGAGAAAGCTCAGAAGGAATTTTATAAATGTGTATGAATATAAAAATTGAGGAAAAAATGCTCTTCAGTTCTTTTTTTTTTTTTTTTATGACCAGTAGATGTATGATTTTCTTTTATTTTCTTAAGTATGAGATACTTCATTCACACAGCTGTTTGGATCTTCTTAATCTGATACACTATGGCCAGCGGGGAAAACCTAATCTGATACACTATGGGGAAAACCCAGCCAAACGGGGGAAATCTTATGCATGAAGTAACATCTCCACAATTTCAATTCTCTCTATAGAAATAAATGCTCAAGCTGAGATGATTTTGCTGGTACCCTGTAGAAAAAGGGAATACAGGTGACCTTGTCCCTGATAAGGAACAGCTGTGTTACCCAATACAGCCTTGGCCCTGATGAGTCACAGCTGTAGCCAATAAAGATAAGTGTGATAAAAGGGAGTGGGTTAGTTTGTTAGGGGTGATCATAAAGGAGCAGGAACCTTGAGGAAGAGAGAACTGTGAAGAAGAAGGATGCTGGGAAGAGAGAATCACTGCTGTCAGGTCAGTTTGGGGCTGCAGTTGGAGCCTGTTGTTGGAACCTGCAGTCACAGTCTAGCTGGGTCAAAGCCTGCAGTCAGAGTTCAGCAGGAAATAACCAAGAGTCAGGGACTGCAAGGGAAACCTACAGTAGGAGCTTGCTGCAGAGTCAGTGAATGGTTGGAGTCAGGATGGCTGAGCTGTAAAGAGGAATAAACCAAGACCCTTTTTATGCTGTGATAAATAAAAAGTCTGTGTCTAGGTTCATTTCTACCCTCTAACAAGAGGGCTGCTGCAACAGTATCCTTTGCTGAGTAATAGCTAGCAAGTGGAATCCATAATGTTTAAGAACCCAAAAAATTGAGTTTAAATAATATATAGAAGGCTGTGTTCTCAATTATACTTTATTATGTTGACTTCCCTTAATTACTGTTGGGGGTCTGTGGAGTTATTTGGCACTCTAACCTCTGCAGGAAGCACCACCTATCTCTGTGCCAATTTGTATTCCTATCCTGTAAGATTAAATCTTATGCTTACAAATGATGAGCCCAGTTCTACACTTGGATATGCACATATAATTTTCATCGCTCTGGGTGTATCTGGAGAGCATAATTAGTCTTTAATTTTTTTGAGCATATTGAAGTTCTGCTACTATGTGGACACTGCTGTTCAACAGCAGCTCTCTGTGTTAAAAATGGCTCAGGAAGTCACTGGGATGAAGGTGACACAAACACTTTGGTTCAGGGTGTCCGGCAGGATGGCTGATGGGCTGTCACAGCTGTTCACAACTCTGGGATTCCTGGAGATGGAGTGAGGCTGCTCTAATCAGGGCTGCCTGGCCTCCTCAAGCTGATGAGGCATGAAAGCAGTTGGAGCAGTAGCCAGGAGCTTTTCATAATTTTCATTCTCCCTGGTGCAGATTATCTTCAGAGTCAAAGATGAAAAATGAAGTCACTGCCTTCCATCTATGGTTAGTTTAAAAATGTGTAATGAGTGTTTCTCTCTTGCTCCTGCTGTTCTGTGCTTGACAAAATTCCTCCATAACCCACTGGATTTGCTAGACAGCTGATTCTTTTTTTATTAAAAAGGACACCTATGCTGCCTCCCCTGGCAGAGTTTGGCTTTAAAACTATTCTCTTCACAGAGCTTTCTCAGCTATGTTTTCTTTATGGTATTATATGGTTAAAAAAAAGAATTTACCAGAAAAACATAACATGCAGGGAGGGTGATTCACTGCTCAGTTTGAACCCTTCGTGATGTGGTAGAAGGTGGCAGTAGCAGATGTAAATCTCAGCCCAGCTATTTACCCTGAGGTTGCCAGAGGACTTTGTCTGTGCAGCTGAGGGAAACACAGAAGGTGGTGACCTTGGAAGCACCAGGTCATTGTGCCTCCTTGTAATGAAAAAGAAGGAAGGATCCTGCCTGTGGGTCTCCTCCTGGATTACTCTGTGAAAGAAAATCACCTCTTAGAAGCTCTGCATGTATTCAGTCCTGGATTTTTGTCAAAGATATATATGTCAGGAGCCATAATGATAATATGTGCACTGGAACTACATTCCTTGCCATGCTAGCTATACAAACATAATTTGTTCCATTTCTGCACGAGGAAACTTATTCGGACTCAGATCTATCCTAGAAAGACAATTGATAAACCTGATACTTAAAACATACCGGAAAGAATTTTTTTTCCCCCCGGAACATCAGAGAAAATAAAGAAACTAAAATTGGTGACATTCCTAGGGCATAACCTGACAGAATTAGCCTTTGATCAGACAGGTTAGTAGAATTGTGTTGGGTTAACCTCCAGGTTAACTCAACCAAGCATAGATGCTTTTGTGCAATCTAGTTGTCTCCCATGACAACAGACTCCAGTTAGTTCAAAGACAATTGACTGGTACCATTTGAGACATCTACACAGGATGTAGAAGAGAATTGCATAATTCTAGGCAAAAAACTGTTGTTTAGGGAGGGAAGGCTTCAGTACATGTATTTGGTGAGCTTGACTCAGACTGAATAGAGTGTATGGATCTTTTTGTGCACCAACACAAAATCAACAAACCTTAGCCTACACTGAGGTGTTTTATCGTCAATAAATAGCACTCTAATAGTTCCTGACAAAGTCTTGCTGTAAGACCAAGGTTCAGTCTCAGTGTATAGTCCATTAAAATATACACACTGAAACCACAAATACCAGAGTAATCCCAACAGCATGCTACTACTCCTCAAGGGCAGCTAGGAGGATACTTACTTTGAAGTGAGTAACCTCTCATTAGGCTTTCTTAGAATGAGAAAAGCATATCAAGAACACATCAATGAGTCAGGAATTTTATAACCATTTCTTTATCTTTTGGGATATTCCTGTGTCCAGAAAAATACATGTGTTTCCACTCTCTGTTTCCTTTCCCCAGTCAAAGAAATTTTACAAGATTCAATTATAGAAATTCATCTCATGTGATACATATATCTAAAATGTAGGTGTCAAAGGGAATCACCTTAATAATCAATTATATCCAATGGACATGTGTCCTTTATAACTTGTACTCATTATGAAAGAAGTGGTCCTCTGGACATCCCTGTTTCTGTCTGCTGTCTATTAAAATATTCTACAACGATAGCATTGTATAGCTAGCTAACTTTCATTAATCTAAGGCAAAAATTAAACCTTTTCAAATTGCATTATAGGATGAAAACTAAGGTTAAATTTGAGTCCCACTGAAAACAAGGATAACCGAGAGAACCATGCTCTGATTTACAAATCCCAGAGCTCAAAACACAGCAGCATCTTTGTCGAGATCTAAATAAAGGGCTAGGAGCCTGCAAGCAGCTTTCTTAGCACTGGTTTTGACACTCATACTGAGTCCATCTACTTCTTGGGCAAAATGGTTATCTGATTTGACAAAACTCTGAGTTTGTGTCCAGACTTGTAATCTCTGTGGATTAAATTAATTGCTTAAAGGTGTTAAAATGCATTTGTTTAAAATATTTATTAATCACCTAAGTTCTTTAATGTCAGTCTATTATCATAATATAGTGATGAAATTATGCAACATTTCCTTAAGGGTAAGTAAGCAAATTGTTTTTCTCACGCTATTCATCTTAAATTTCCTTATAATAAAATAAATAAAATTACAAGCTACACATAGTTACTGTAAGAAAGAGAACAGAAAATAGAAAGTTACCTACATAATTAAAATTAAGCCCACATAATATATTCATGAGGGGGTTTAGGAGGCTGATGGAAATAAATTTAACTGAGTGAGAAAGGTACATGGGAGTTTGAGAACAAATTCTCCTGAAAAACATTTTCAATTTTGTTTTATTTCAATGTGAAGAGATTAGCACAAGAAGAGCAATTCTTAGTGTTTGGAACTTTTGTCTCTTTGTCTCTTTCTGTGTTGATGATGTTATAAATGTAATCTGTATTCCTGAAAAGCTGCACATTCATTTGGAAAACGAAATGTAGTTAAAGGAACATTCTTCCTTCCTGTAACTGAAAACTGAGATGGTGTATTTAATTCAAGTCCAATATTTTAGAGGCACATAGGAACTGTTTAGAGAAGAGCATTACAGTTGTCAGCACTTTGACATCTACAGGATACTGGTTAGGTTATAATTTCTTGTTAATTAACTGATCTAAAATAGAACCCTTTGTAACCAGTCCATCAGTGATCTATGAGGTTTGTGTTGCCCACATCTCTTTTAATTTTAGCAAAGGCCTGCAGTTTCTGATCTTGATGTCTTGTTGGATTTGCATTTCTGTTTTGGGACTAACATTAATTACACTGTCAAAACATATTTATCATTTATGTAATGTGGAGCTGCCTACAGACCTGAGTTTTCTCAATATAGAGGTAACATCTTGCACACTCAATTACTTGATTATAGTAATTCCTTTTATTCATTTCTTCTCCAGGGAGACTATAGTGGCTCCAGCTTTTTCCAAATTTAATGGTCACATTTCCACTTAATTGTTAGTTTCCTGTACAAAATCAGATAGATGTACAGAACTGAAGCCTAAAAGGAGCTACTCTGAATATTAAGACTAACCTGTTACACAGATTTTCTTTTTTTAAAAAAACCCTTATCCAGTAATTTTGCCTTACCCCAGTAAATTTTAATTGAGGTTGTGTCATATTAATGATTTCTGTAGTTTTTAAATGTACTGCACAGATTCTGTTTATCAGAGAGATGTCAATGACAGATGCTGCTTGAAAATATAGATTTCTTATATGTAATTCATTTGGCAGCAGTGTTGCAGTGATGTGCCATTTTGAAAAACTTTTTTAAAAAGTTGTATATAGGAAGGACAATTCTTGTCTGTGTCAATAATATATTAATATAATGGTCCAGATCCTGAGCTGGAATGAATTGGACAGATTCTGCTGACTTCAATATCAGCATTTTCAAGTGGATTAACATCATGGTCTAATCTAGTGCCTCAAACTGGTCATTTAATTTAAAAACCTACAGAAATACAGAAGGTTTGCTTTTCATTCCTGTCTGGAGTTACAGAGATACCTTGGGCAAAGATGCCTTGCTGTGTAGTAGCTGCAGCAGAAGGGATGGAGTGCAGGAAATTAGGATTCAGTCATTACTGCAGGCAAATTCCAGTTGGATTTGCTTTGCCATCCAGCTCACAGGGGATGTGGAGCAGGGGAGATGAAGCTGCACCTTTCCAATGAACACTGGCAACAAAAGACTGGAGAGGTTATGTCCCACTGCAAACCAGTATGCCACAGGAACAGAGCTTTTGGCTGAAGTTTCTCTTATCCCTTTAGACATTTCACAGCACCATAGAATCATTAAGGTTAGAGAAGACCTCCAAGGTCATCGAGTCCAACCTTTGACTGAACACCATCATGTCAACAAGTGCCAAACCCACTTGTTTCTTGAACACTTACAGTGATGGTAACTGTCAAAGGCAGATGTCTTAATTTGAGCTGGTTGTCCTTGATTGTCTTCATGGTTGACAGAGAAAAGCATAGCATGATTCATTTCCTAGTAAAATAAGTATCTAAAATGGGCAAGAATTGCCCCTGGAATTGCTTATTTTTCTCACAATATTTCTAAAAGTGATTAGAGTTGGATGACTGGGGTTTTTTTCAGTGACTGATGTGAGGTGAGATGGATTCCCATGTATAGTTCCCAAAATCTGTCTTGAAGGTCTGATATAGTTCACTGTTACCAAAAGACCCTACTTAAAATGCTGGCACAGGATAAATGCAACATTTTACCTCCAGAATATGCCAACATGAGACCACCAATTAACATCTGACTTCAGTGTGCAACAAATATCCCGATTTACTTAATCACAAGACATCTAAAATGATCCAACAGGAAAAAAGGTTATAGTTATAGATGCATATTACCCAGACAATGCTTTCAGATATGTAGTTTAAATAAAGGGCAGCCCATCATATAAACTGTGCTGATAAAAATCATCTGGGTGTAAGCAGTCTTTCTAAAAAAACCTCATAAAAATATCACTGATACCCAAATTCAAGAATCTCTACCGAGAAACTCTCTAGTCTCTTTGCTGGCTAGGATTCATCATGGAGGCCTGAATGAGAAAAGGAAAGAAGCAGAAAGATAGGCTAACTAAAATATCTCTCTGATTATGTTAGAGAGAAATTTATTCAGAATTTAATTAAAAGAATTAACTTAATTAAAACCAAAATTATCTCTTGAATTTCAGTCACAGTATGACATTGCTAAGTGTTAATGACTATTTTTGCAAGGTTTGAATATCTTTACAATTGAAAAAGGCAGTCTCTCGACTGCCTTAAAAATGGAGAAACTCTTGAACATGGAAAGCCCTCAGAAATTACAGGATCCTTCACCACCAGAGCAGCAAGCAAGAGTGTGGACCTTTCAGAGAGCAGCAAAGGAAAGGGCTGGAGAACCCTGACTGTATGTGATGTGCTTCCCTGCCCTGCCCTACGTTCACATACAGATAATATTTCAACTTAAGTGCAAGTGGATGTGTTAGAGGAGCACTCTGAAGGACTTGATTTACATTCAGGTGTCTGTCTAGGGTCAGGTAATGGAGCAAATCATTATTTTTCTCTGTGCAGCCTGAGGACTTAGTGCTCCAGCACTGAAAGGAGAAAGAGACCCCAGTCATCAGTGTAGGTTTGGAGGTAGTCACTGAGGGCACACTTTGAAAACGGCAAGCTTGGATCCAAACAATCTTATTCAACCTTTTCCTCTTCATTCTAACAGATCCATTTTTCTTAATTAAATACCAGAGGCTACACATGTTAAAACTAAGCAATTTAAAATCTTTTTGTTATGACTGAACTTTAAATGTATAACTGATTCAAGAAGGAAACCCCTTACTGTCATTTCAGAATTTGACTAAGAAAAGCAGATTATTTTGTACAATTAAACTGGCCTGTTTGACACTAGTCTCCTTTTAATGAAGTTTGGAATCAGAGACTGGTGTAGATGGAAGTGGAAAAGAGGCATATATAAAAAGATGTGTCCCAACGTCCTCCCTTTTAAATAGGGACTTGTATTCTTATTTTTGGCATCCATGAAAAATCATCAAATAATTAATTCTTTTAGTGAGAAATAAACTCTTTTAGTGTCTGAGATTTTTTTTCTCAAAAATGCCCTTTGATTTCCTAATGTTCTTTCAATGATCATCGTTGTGTTTTGAGAAGTAACTATTAGTCATCCATATGTACATTTTTATTTTAAGAGTAACTCAGAATTTCTAATGACCACAGTGGAGAACAGTGAAGAAATTTCAGGATGTTTCCGGGCCAGTCATGTTAGCTGGGACTTCCAAAGTCTTTGGCTAAAAAGACACCACAAAACTATTCTAAAAACTGAGTACTCTTTTGATACAGGATTAGATTTGATTGTTGCCTTTCATTATGAGAAGGTCTCTTTTTCCTCTTCTAAAATAATTTCAGTGTGGGTGCTGATTTTCCCCATGCAAAGCAGAAGATGTAGCACCAGTCTGGGTGTCTCATTGTGTTTCTCCTGGTGCTGTGGGTCCTCAGAGGAGCCCTGTGTGCCTTCATCAACATTCCCCTGGGACCTCTGCCTCCAGGGCAGCTCCAAGCTCCCTGCAGAGTAATTATCCTCCTTCTGAATAAACCTTCTTACAAAACGGAAATTCCAGTTTACTCCTGCCACAACCAATTCCTTTAATTGATGGTGCTTTCATGTAAATTCATCATCCAGCTAACTTTGTGATCTCAGCCTGAATAATGTTATTTTGACTAAGTGCTTAATGGTTATATTGATTTGTACAAACCCCCTAGGTGATTCTATCTTGCAAATGGACCAAAAGTGGTGATTTATTAAAAGGCTGCCTTTTGAAAGGTGTTCTGAATGTCACCCCTGGCCACTGCTATTTCATCAAATAGATCACATTTCTCCTACTGCCTTATATCTCTGAGGGTCTATGGCTAACCTGAAGTTATATCTAAATTGAACTATTTTAGTAATTTTATTTCTAGTATAGACTTTGTTGGCACTGAAATATGGGACAAATAACTGACTTCTATGGCCATATCAACAGCAACTTTTAGCAAGTTTAGACAAATGCAGTGTAGATTAAGAGGGATATTCTGCTTCCAGCTATATCAGTTAAACCATTGCTCATGAATGATCAGGCAACCTTCCTCGTATTTCCACTGTGTCTATCCAAACCACCAAATTTCCAGTTCTCCACTTCTGGAATTGTCTTCCTGGCTACTCTCTAGTATTGCCATAGTGCCTGATATTCTGGTTGTGACTGATGCTGCCTGGCTGGCACGCAGCACATACAAACAATTAATATGGTTTACAGAACAGGTCATTTGTAGCCACCTCTCTGCAAAATTCGGCATCGGTGAGCAATCTTGTGTGTGTGAGGGTCTGGCACTTAAGATATCAATCCTTACAAAACTAATTTGACATTTTATACTTTTTCCATACTGGGTGATAAATTAATGCCTGTTATTCTGCATTGCTACTTTCTCATTTCTGAACAATTTATACCTGGTTTGCATCATTGTTTAATCTGGCCCACTATTTTAATCTGTGCCCACTGTTTCATCTGTGCTAAGCAGCACAGAGGCATTTTATTTTCTCTCCATTTCTCTAACAATGCCCTTCCTTAAAGGAAAATCCAGTGGAGCCAATTGCACATATTTATGTTGAAGCAGGGCAATTACCTAAGCAGTTAATACTTTGATTCAAATGGGAGTCTAACATACCCATGTGGTTTAGAATTAGAACAGTTTTTTATCATTTTTGTAATTTTTGATTGATTATTATAAACTAACAGAGGGAGACAGAATGTATGTTAGGAACTTTTAAAATATTTTTTCTACTTTATTAAATTAGGCAAAAAATATATTCTGCTTTTTATATCAAGATAGCCTTTGAGTACAACTGGAAAGAAAATTTTAGTTTCTTTGTCTAGTTTATTCATAAAAAGACATATTTATGTCTTGTGCCATCTACTTTCTTTTTCTTTGCATTTCAGAGCAGCTATAGATTTTGCAAACTGATTAACAGCATTGCAGGGGCCTGTTGCTTTTACTCTGAGCCTCATTGCTCAGCAGCAGGACTGGTGAGAGAAATATCCGGCATGTTCAGGATATGCACACTAAAAATTTTAAAAAATCAGAAAATTAAAGAAATCAGAAATCTTTGGTCAGCACCAGAAACAATGGGTAGTTATCCTGGATTGATGTTTTATGTGTCCAAACATGGAGTGAGTCTCTGGCATCTGCTGAAATCCACAATTTAAATGTGTCCTGCAGCAGCTCTGCCCTGCTGGTGCTGTGCTCTTTCACACCCCTGCCTCATGCTGGGTCTCATCTCCTGCTTTTGTGCTTCCTCTGATGCTCTTGTTTGCACTGAAGACAAGAATCCATCCCAGTCTTCTCATTCCCAGTTCAGTTTTCATTACCAGTGCTCTATGTTTCTTCTCATATATAATGTGTTGTATTTACGATTGCCAGGACCAAGAACTAGACATGATAGAAAAGCGTTATTGTTGATAACAAGACTGTTCTCAGATGCCATTATTAATGGAAACAATTTGCAAGTGACAAAAAAATTCATGCTTCAGACCTTAAGGTAATACTTATTTATTAGAGATTTAAACCCAAGCATGAACAGTAAACTGTGATTACTGTGTTACTTTCACCTTTAACAAGACCCTAATCTGTTATGTAGTCCTCTCTTAAGTCAGCAACACATGCCAAGTTATCCCATTTGCTTCACTAGAACCACTTGAGTGATTAAAGTAAATAGAATTTGGTATCAAGATTTGACTCTCAAATGAGTGTCTTTTTCCTCTTACTTGATTTTGTTAGTCTCCAATTAGTTCCAGATTTCTCTCTCTGAAACTGTTATTCCAGATATGAACTCATTAACAGTATAAAGATGGATTTTTTTTATTCCTGCTCAATATTTGATCTCTGTGACTGTATAGGAATTAATTAAATTTCTTCCTGCCATATTTCACTGTAAACATGTAGCCAGTTTCTCACAAACTTCCAGTCTACTGGAAGTTTCTTCTACTTCTACTTGTTGAACATCTGTGGGATTTTTCATTTCTGTTTAGTGCTCATGATCAAATGCTTGCCAGAACACTACAGTTATTCTAATACTTGCTGGCTTCAAATCATGTCACTCCACTGAAATAATCAGACTTTTTAGAATAAAATATTCAATCCTAGGGGGAGAAAAAATGGGGGGAAGAAAAAAAGGCAAGAAATTGGTTTTGTTTTGCCACAGGGAGAATTCTTCTTTTTCAGAAATGTAAATGAAGATTAAGTCAGCTATGAAGGGTAGCAACAACAGTTTAACATTTATATTCATTAGACAGAGAAGTGATCTGCTGCTCAAGTAGTAGGGATATACCTGCTTGTGATGTTTCATTATCACATTAATCATATGTTTCATTATTCACTGCTATTTTTTATGTGAAGACAGATGTAAAAAACAGTAAAGTAGTTATCAGAGTGATAAACTGTCTTATGTTACAAGTAAAATTGGCTTCCTGTGCTGGATACTGTTCACCCTATTTCACCCCATTTTCTCTATTTCTAATATTTCCCAGCATGTTGATCACTTGCATCTACATTTGCAGGGAGAACATGGGGAAGCAGCATTATGGCAACTCTTTTAGTGGAAACATTCCTCAGACCCACTGCTTGAGTACATTAGACACTGTCTTAATGCCCAAGCTTTACAGCCTTCCCCTTCTTCTGTGAACTTTCTGTACTCCCCAAAGCATCTGAAAAATATTGAGTTTTTTCTTTCTTCTTAATTGCTGGTTACAAAACTGACAGGAGATAAAACTGGTGATAGGACAACAAAATGGCACTTCAAAAAAAGCACAGTCTCATATTCTGAGAGCATGTCTCACACGTTTTACGTGTTGCACTATGCTAGAGCAATCTAGCTCAGAGCAAGGCTCTAAATCTCTACCAGAACTGAGCGGCATAAATAGGAATTCAAAATATTCTTTAAATGAAGGTTTTCCTTCCTAGCTCAGCCTTTCTCTCTTTTATGTATGATAACACTTTTATTTATGATTATCAAGAGTCAACATTTAGGAGTCACTTTCTCTAGACTCACTGTTCACATAGGCTAGCCTGGTGATACAGACTTAGCAGTCCAAGGCATTAATTCCTAAGCCAGTCTCATTCCAGATAGCTGCAGCATAGCCTTATATGTAAAAACCACCATTGAAGAGGCTGACTTCCTTGCTCATCAGCCCATACCCATGTAATGGGAGGAAGAACTCTTCTAGAATCCTTTTTGGACTCAAGAAACCCCAATTCCAAGGTTACCTGAGTCACTGTTGCAATGTGAATCCATTTAGTAATACTGAACTAAGGCAAATTTACTCCTGTAACTACACAAGAAGTGAGTTGGACTTGGTATCTCCATACAGGAATAAAGAAAGATATACCACACTGCCTTTTTTTTTTTTTTTTTTTTACCAGTTGCTAATTTTATGAATTATGATTATATGTGCTTTGGGGAAATACTCTTGCACTACAGAAATACTCTTACTAGTACCAAAAAACAGTGAAAAAGTGTATAGTGGGTTTAGACAATTAGAAAATTCAGATGTGTGATATTAATGATTAAATATTAATCTCTATGATTTTTTTTAAATTTTGTAAGGCAGCAGTATCGGCAGAGTTCTGCATCTGTAGAGTTTTCTTGGATGTTTTATTGAGCCTTATGCTGGAAGACAGAATCTGTGTTAAACCACCCTGAGAACAGCTCTGCTCATCAAAATCTTACTAGCTTTGCATATATTAGAATATTTTTAACATGCCTTGAATTTCCTTGTATTAACTGTATTGTGGATATTTTTAAAACATATGCTTCTTACACAAGCAAGTAGCCAACCCTGCCTAATTCCAACCTGTGTACCTGGTTTAAAATGTTAAAGTGTGGCATAAAGTAGAAGTTGTTGAATAATTTTTCTTCTGGTATATTGATACTATTTTCTTAACACATTGTATCTGTACAAAACTTGCAGTTCAGAGAATAAGAATGGGGAAAAAACCCTTCCTTTATCTCTCTTATGAGCTTTATCCCATAATCTCAGAAGCCTCAGTGTGTACTTACCCAGCGTAAGTCTTAACACATGTATAATCACTAACTGTCTTTCATCTTCACTGTGATTTGGGACTCCCACTTCTACCCCTTCCTTCTTCCTTGTTGAAATAAAATGTCTCTGTGGATAGCCATTTGACTCTGTAGTGACACTTTCAAATAATAGTGAGGTTCCTGAGGAGCACTACATTGCACCATTATAATTTTTAAGTAGCACAATCTCAAGGTGATTTCTGTTGTCAAGTTTCCATCAGATTAATCTTGATTTCTCTCTCACTTTTTTCTTTTTTTTTTTTCTGCCTTTATTTTTTTTTTCTTTTCATTCTTTCCATAGCTGTAACTTACACAAGTTACAAGAAAACGCCACCGCCAGTACCCCCTCGCACCACTTCCAAGCCGCTGATCTCCGTCACGGCGCAGAGCAGCACGGAATCCACGCAGGACGCGTACCACGACAGCCGGACCCAGAGGATATCCCCCTGGCCGCAGGACGGGCGAGGGATGTACAACTCCACCGACAGCCTGGACAGCAACAAGGCCATGAACCTGGCCCTGGAGACGGCGGCTGCCCAGCGCCACGCCGCCGAGAGCCAGGGCAGCTCCATACGCACCAGTGACAAGGCCATCCTGGTGACAAAGGCAGAGGAGTTTCTGAAGAGCCGACGTTCCTCTATAGGGATCCAGGTAGTCCATCATTAACATCTGCCTGTGATGAATTGCTTGGCTTCATTCTGTAAATAGCATAGAATGAGTCATTCAGCTTCACTTGCTCTAATAATCTAACAAACAACCCCTGGCTGCTTAGCATTAATTGCAATTCACATCATGGCTGTGCAGAAAAGTCTTTGGCTAATACACTGTACCTGGGAGAAAATGAATGAATAAATCTCTAGGGAGGTTACCTGTCATTAACACTTGATGTGAAAATTATACTGCAGAGCTACAGGTGAACAGCATGTTCATCTCCTTCCCTCCATGAATTCACAGCCCTTTTAATAGAATTTCACCAGCTTTAAAATTCTTTACTGCACTTTTTCCAGTATATTTCTCTTTTGACCTTGGGAAATGTGTAAAGCCACTCGATTTTCAAGTACTCTACCTAAAAAAAGACCCTTTCCCTTTTAGTTGTGTTTGGAAGAAGGTACCAAAAAGAGGAAGAAATGTTCTGCTGTATATGCAGCATAATTAGAGATGGCAAGTAATAAAATAGCATTAATAAACACAGTCTTTGGGCATTCTTCCATTTGTCCATCAAAATCTACAATATTTATTTCATCTGACAATATGTGTGTCAGACTATGGAAAGCTCAATCAAGTTTCATCGTTTCAGACAAATGAAATAAGGCAATTCCAAATGCAAATTTTGATTGCTATTCCTTCTGCTACACGGTAACTACTAGACAGCTAGAAATGGTCAGTTGTTCAAATCTTTAGGAAACACCAAGTAATAATAAAAATTGGAAAGCTGAACTCACAAAGAATATGAAATCCTTTAAGACAGGAGTAGAGGAAAATTTAGGCTTCTGTTCTGCTGAATATTTTCTTTTACATTACTAGGTTCACTTTTGTGCTTACTTTTGCTAGATTAGCTATAGAGAAACTGAAATTTATTTTGACACAGGTATTGTGGAGACAGCAACATAGATCTTGAGAAGATAATCATCCATATAAAAAAGCCCAGTGAGTGACAGTATTTTAGAAATTTACAAGAATATAAAAGAAAATATATTATTTTCTTTAAAAAGTAGTAATTGCATTTCCATTAATTTCATAACATAGTCATAGAAAAGTGTTTGGGTTAAGCATGTCACAGCTGCTGATCGAACTTTACAGGTTAACATTTTAGCATGCTGTAATTTTGCTGTTCCATAATGCATTAGACTAATGGGAAGGAATCAGCTTTGCCAGAAAGCTGTTTGTCCATTTCCTTGGCATAAAAGTATTTGCTTCTGATTCTTTGGATGCAGGAGAGTAGAATTCATTTTAACAACCATGGCAAAATATTCAGAAAAAACTTTTCAAATGTTTTACAAAGTAATTAGCGTATCCTACATTGTTCAGAGAAGGAGCTTGGGAGATAACACTGAAAAGTTCAAAGGAGCAGCAAAGAAACCTTTGGTACCTTTTAGCCCCTAACCTGGAACTTACTATTCAGAAAGGAGTAGTATCTAGTGTTGTTCTTATCTCTCCTTTACAGCAACTGTGCACGGTGGTATTTATCAATGTTGGTGTCTTGATTTGGTCAGTCCTGATATTCAGCAATTAATTCTGGAACTTTGATTACATTGCTTGATCCTGTTTATTACTACAGGTGATGGCCAGTACTTTTCACTGGGCCCTGACCCTTCTTTATGTGTGCTGTGTTTGATAATATGTGCTTATAATCCACAAAAACACCTGTGCAATGATTTCCATGGAGGCAGTGGATCTTCCATAGCAACTTGTCATCTGACACTTGGACTCTAACTGTGGTCCTCAGATGCACACACGGAGAAAGGCAGATGTTGTTTGCAACAACAGGTCTTAGAAGAGTGAGCTGTTTGTCTTTCAAGATATACAAACTTCCTGGTTGTACCATTTGACATCAGATAAGGTTGAATTTTCAACAGTATCCTGAGCACATTTTAGCTGCTTGGGATTTTTTCCAACACTAAGCTTCAACCATCACATTAGTGCGAAAAATACATTTCTGCAGTATTTTAAATAGGAAATGCATTTTTTTAATATTGCTTTGCCAAGTTTGTAGAGAATAAAAGCACAAGGAAAAATGTTCTTATTGCAAAATACACAAATGGAGATTTAAGTACTCAAAGTACAGTAGCAGTATTTAATTTCTTTTAGACTTCTATCTCAGAGTACCTTGGAAAAGGATGTTTTTTATTTGCATATTTCCTTGATTGACTAAATGACTTGTTTTCTCATTAGCATGCCATGCCAGGGTAATGCATTGAATTTGCATTTATTTGCATTAGTTAATTTGCTATCAGGATGGTTAATTTGTGCATTTTTTTTACTGTTCCACTCTTTTAACACATTGATGGGAGAATGTTTGCCAAGACAGCTTCATACAGGAGCAAAGAACAAAGGTACAGAGCGACCAGCAGTGCCACTGCAAATGGAAATACAACAGACACACCCCAGGCCTTCCATGTCTTTGAAAAAGATGATTTGTGTAGTGCACATGTGGTGAATGGAAGTCCTTTTAAAAAGCCCTGGTGTTCTAGGCATGTGCCAATAGGGTTGGTATTCCCATGCACAGAGAACTCAAGCTCCCAGGGAGGCACTGGAGTTGCTGTACATCTGTAACATCTGTCTGCAGAGACTGACGACAGCACAGATACACTAATCCATCTCACGCTATGTTAGTCCCATCCCAGATGGGAATTTTGAACAAAAAGTAAAAGCTTTGGAAATGAAGGTGTTCCAGAAAATAGCTGTAGGCTTTTGGGTTGTTTTTTTTTGTTCTTGTTGTTTTATTTTTTTTTTTCCACTGACATATTTAAATCAAGAAAAATATTGTCAGGCATGTCAATAGGCACTGGGAAAAAATGCTGACTTATAAATTCAAATGAATTTCAACATACTGATTTTGAGATTAAAAATTTAGTCAGCAATTGAAAGAATATATGGATATAAAAAGAACAAGTCCCTTGTAATCCTAGTAGCTATAAATTTCATATCTGTCTTCTATCATGACAGCAAAAGACTAATCAAATATGTGAATTAAAATGGAGAGTAGAGATTGTCAAGAGTAAAATAAGCACTAAATCAGAACAAGGTTGTTGCTAAGATATTTTCCAGGATCTTCCTTGTTCTTTTGCACACCCTGGTATATATGCTAATGATTAGCATTTCAAATCTACTCTAGTTATAAACCATTTCATACTAAAAGCATTGGGAATGTGAAATATATGTGAAAACACGTCAAGAAATTTCTCCTATTTATTTCAAGTACTTCAAAACATGCAGTTCTTTGTTTCTTCTCTATTTAAAAGACATCAAGGCTTCTCAAAATGAACAGAAACCCTGGAAATGAATGAGATGGAAACAAATGTGCTAAGTGTGAAGGCTTATTCACGGTCGTATTTTTGGAGACAAGCCCTAATTGTAGCATAGAGAATGGACTCAGTCATCCTCATTTATCATCAGAAGATTGCACTTCAAAATACCTAGTGGGTTTTTTATAATCTCTAGAATCTACATTGAACAAACCCTTCTTATAAATTAAGGGCAGTATCCAGAGAGATTAATGCAATAGCTTGCTTGCCTAAGTTTTTTTGTGACAAAAGGGGATCTTCTGCATAATTTAATTATTTATATATATATTTATATATGTGTATATATAATGAAATTATTCATGTTAATTGGTAAAAACGTTTTTCTTTATATTCTGCACTCTCAAACTAGAATTCACCTTTAACACAAAGCATTTTGTTACCCATATGTTAAGTTTACTTAGATAGGCACCTACATTTCCTTTGTACAGTTTAGGTTATACCATCTTTGTCAGTGCTCTACTTCAGTGTATACATAGCAATCAAAAGAAATACTTGCATTGATTACACTGATCTTTGGATCATAAATGATCCAAAGCTATAGAAGTAAGTGTTGTCTATTCTCCTCCTAAAATGACTGTTAGACTGTGCTTTTATGGGAGGACTGTATGAAGTCCTTTGCCTGGAGAACTCAGTGAATATTTGTTGGTTTAGAGCAATTTGCCACTTAGCATTAATTGCACCAAAAAAGTTATCAGTAGCCTCTACTGCGTGCATTTTCTTGCTATGATCTTATATAAGCTTAACATAAATCCCATTTCTAAACTCTGGCTTGTATTTTTAGTAAAAAGTCCTTTCTTAAAAGATCAGAGGAAGTTTTCAATCTGCTCCTTTTGGTAGTTAGCAGTTACTGTGCCATGCCACATATTTGGGTAGTCCAGATGTTCAGCTGGGAAGTAGCAGAGTGGCAAAACGGAGCTCCATGGTGAGACACAAAAAATCTCACGGAAGTATAGGTTTATTTTGCCGGGTTTCTAGAAATTATTTTGAAAGAGTGTATGTTTTTGGCTGGTTAAAATATTCCATCAGTTAAGGAAAGGAGTAGCTGTTAGTACTGTAGCTTTATTTGGAGTGGTTTTCCTACTTTGAAGCCACTGCATACAAATAAGGTCTCCTCATACCTAAGAACGGTTATCTGAATTCACAATTACATGTACTTGATCTAGTGTCAAAAGTAGTGTTTTCTACTCTATTTTAGTCTTGTTATCACTGAGAAGCCTATGCAAGACAGGAAGAGTGAATTATTTCCCTTCCTGTACATCATCAGAGAGATTGTTTATTGAACTCTAATTATAGAATAAATTGGTTACAGCAGTGAGAACCCATTGAGGGCAGTGAAGTCGCATGGGGAGAGATAATGTGGCCTGAAGGACTCTTACTGCTAATGTTTATGAGAGAGAAGCAAAAGCCAACAGGTTAAAATCTGTTTTCTTATGCATTGAATATATTAACTTCAAGTCTACCTTTGAGACAGTATGCATAGAAGCTAAGACTGGAATTTTTAGGATGCTGCAAAGTTATTGCAGTTGCAGTGCTTGTGTTTAAGAGTGGAATAAGTCTTTAACACAGAAATAAAGATTGTTTTTTAGAGTAGCTAAAATATCTAAAAAAATAGTAAATATTTTGAAAGAATAACTTAGCTCATGCATTCTTTGCTAGAATGAGTGCCTATAAACATACTAAGATTGATTATAGCAAGCGAGTTACTTGCAATAGTGATTTGCATTTATTCAAATAATTTTGTGTTCATATAATTTACTTGTGGATCCTTTACTACCAAGGCAGTGTTAGTATCTGATATTTAGTTTTCAAATTTAGAGCTGTATCAGTCAGCAGTGACTGATCTCTGAGCATTCACAGTATTGTCTGCTCCTTGTATCGACAGCAAGGACTGTAAAGGGGACAGTTATGTCTTTGTGAAAGGTAAGACATAGAATCATAGAATATCCTGAGTTGGAAGGGACTCACAAGGATCATTGATAAGATAAAAATAACCTCAAGGTGCTCCATTACATTCGCTACTAATATTATAAGCCTATTATAAGCACGTACAACAACACTTTTCATGGCCTAAAATGCCAATTTTTAAGGAACTTTTAGCTCTTTTGTCACAAAGAAAGAGGAAGGCGACTCACTATATTAGATTTACTCTTTTCTTCTGCTTTTGATATGGCTGCCTATTTTTTCTTTCCTCTTCAGTGTGAGATTCCACCCTAAACATATAAAGATAAAAGTTTTTACTTTTTTTTTGCTTTACTGAGACTGTAGGCCCATTTTAAAATATTAAGGCTTTTAGAATCCATGTAAATATTAAAACAATAATCAAGGAATATAACAACAGATTTAGTAAAACTTATTTGAGTTTCAAGAGTCACACAATCAAACCAAATGAATTACTTTTATATCCTCTGCTCATCTGAGTTTAGCCTGGCCAATCAGATAAGAGTTTCCCACTGTTTTCTAGCGGGAGTATTTCTAATATCTGTCATACGACAATGTAATTTATTTATTTTTTCTTTATGATTGCAAATTATTGTCTTATTTTCTGCTTTTACTTGAGTTGGTATTTGCCTCCATTTTACATTTTGTTGGTTGTTATAATATTTGCAATGCTAGATTTTGCCTGCACACACACAAAAAATTGGCATTCTCCTGCTGCTGCAAGGCATAGTGAGAAAATGAAAGCATTAAAATATCGAGGCTATCATCAGGTCACTTAGTTAGTGTCAGTTTTGGCAAGCTGGAGGGAAATATAATTTGGCAGGAGTTTATATTTAGAGATAAATAATATCATTTTTATTTTGATACTTGGATCATCACCTTTCTGATAATTTTTTGAATAAAATTTTAGAGCATATTACTTCATTTGTGCCTTTGGATTCTAGGTATCAATTGTATATTGGGTAAATTACTCAGGATTCTATCTCCAGATGAAATGCCAGTAAGAAAACACTTGAAAACAGATAGATGAAAAAGATTTTTTCTCAATGTGTTGCATCAATAGAAAGATACCAACCCAAATACAAAAATTAAATCTGCATCCACACATCAGAAGCAGAGTTTAAAAGAAGACCTGATATTTCTTACTACACCAAACACTGTAGCTGGCAAAACCAGGTACGTTTTTGATATACAACAAGGAAGAAGGGTGCACATTGCAACTCTGTATGCTTTGTTCCAGAAAAAATTGATGGACTGATTGATGTTCTCCATAGGGGCCTTTCCTTGTTTATATCTTTTGACCATCATGTTTCCAACAGCACTGTGTCTGAGCTGCTGAGCCATCTCTGTGGAAAGCAAGAGTCTACTCTCTGTCCAATTGGCCATTGCTCACCTCCAGTGTTACTAGCCATATGTCATCCTCACAACAGTGATACTATTGACCCTCTTTATTTCTTTGTTCAGGAATCTGGCCTACACCTCATACCTGGGTACTCACTTCCTAGATACCAAGGAGCACTTTAAATAAAAATGGTCATCCTCAGGATATCCCTCTTTGAAGGAAATGCAGGCTTTGGAAAGGGCTGAAGGCAAAGACTGACATGTGCGGAGATGTCAGCTTGGCTTCATCTCTCTTGCTTTGTCTCAGGTTTGAACTGGTACACAATGTCCTGTCCTTCCATGCTGAGCCAGGTGAGTGAGCAGAAGGCCCTGATAAATCCTTTGTTTCCACCTGCTCAGCTTCTTCAGTCTGGCCACCCAAAAACCTCTTTTCCCCTGTCAAACCCTAAGGCTTGTAACCCTGTGGAGACCATGACTATGTCACTGACACCATCATCTGGAGCTGCAGTTCAGCCAAACAAGTTCAAGGAACTTGATCAACAAATGAAAATAATATGAAATTATGATGAGATTTCCTTTGGACACAGCCTAATAGATAATAGAATTGAATTATGGAATAGTTTGGGTTGGAAAAGACTTTAAAGATCATCTAATTACAACTCCTATCCGTGGCCAAAGACACTTTTCACTAGACCAGGGAGCTCAGGGTCCCATCCAATTTGGCCTCAAACACACTTCCAGGGATAAAGTATCCACAACTTCTTTGGGCAATCTGCTCCTAACTCACTCCCCATTGTTGTTATGCATTTCAACATCAAACATCCTCCAGAAAATGTTTCCCCACCTCAGACATCACCTTCCTGCTAGCACTCCTACAGGTGCAACCAGGAGCCACAGTCTAAGCATTTTGTGTTATCTGCTCTTATTCACAACACAGCCAAAGAATGTGTCAGGTTGGAAGGGATCACGGTGGGTCATCTGGTCCAACCTCCCGGCTAAAGCAGGGTCACCCCAGAGCACATCGCACAAAAGTGCATCCAGATGGTTCTTGAATATCTCCAGGGAGGGTGACTGTGAGCAATCTGTTCTGGTGCTTGGTCACTCACTGTAAAGGAGTTCTTCCTTGTATCCTGTTGCCTCTTGTCTTATTGCCTGGCACCACTGAGAAGAGCCTGGAAATATCCTTTTGATACCCTCCCTTCAGCTACCTCTAGATATTTATAAGGTTCCCTCTCAATCATCTCCTCTACCTCTGAGAATGAGTTCACTCTTCAAAATCTGTCCAGGCATGTTTGACTGAGGTCTCATTGCAGAAGGCAAAGTGTAACTTGCCTCTTTGTTCCCCCCAAACAGCCTACATGAGTATTTCATTCTTTATCCAATTAATTCAGGAAATTAATGTATTTTATATGCAGCTTTCCTCAAATCACTGAAAGGATTAGGTGAGTGCCTAGTCCCTCAGACTAGAATTTAAGGCTCTTTTCAACTCTTCTTTGTTAAAATATAAGTCTGCATTTCCTAGACATCTCTTTGTGCTAACAACTGGACCCCAAGCAGCCAAGATCCATCTTAACTAGGAAACCAATTTACCTATCATTTCAGTTGGTTGTGAGCTTTTTTCCTCTGAGCTACTACTTTTGTGGTTGAGGGTTTTTTTTTTACTGCCAATGTCAAGAGGAATCTTTCTTTTTATACTGACACCACCACGTTCTGGAGACGGAGCCTGATATTTTAGTTCTCTCAATGCACTGCCCATCAAAATGAATACAGCAAGATTTCAGGCAGCTGCCAGGGTGGAAACAGATGGCAGCATGCACTGTCCCCTAGACCTTATGCAGAATAAAGGGAATTGCTGGGAAATGTGTCACACTGATAGCCAGGCATTTTAGCACACCTGTGCCTGGTGCTATACTGTGCAGTTCAAGCATACTGTTAACATTTACTAAAGGGTTCCTGCACTAGCTGTTCTCATGAACCTCTCCAAGGTTCATATGCAGGTAAATGCGAACATGTACTCATTGCTGGCTGGAGTTCCCTTCCATGTGAATGTACACTGAGCTATGGTTTAAAAATGGAAGGAGAAGTTACCAGCAACTGCCTTTCTCAAGAACTGTAGCCCACAAATGCACTCGTTTCCCACCCTCCACCCACCTTGTCCCTACATCCCTTCAGAAACCAGCTGGGGTTGGGTGGGACTGTGCAGCTGAGACACAGCTGCAAAGACCATCAGCTTCTTTCCAGAGATGCCTCTGACTGCTGCAAGAGTAAAATTTTCTCATCTTTATCATCAGATATATTCTTTGAATTCACACATGGGGTGTGCATAGTGAAAAACTGGTTGATTTTTTTTATTATTATTTAACAGTGAAAATATCATTCACAAGAAAAAGTCAGCTCTACTCTTTTTCTTTTTTCTCCTGCCTCTCCCTTGATTCAGTATAATTTGCATACTCCAGCACTTGCTCTGTCTGTGTCAAAGACTTGGGGGCGGTGTGGTGGTGGGGAGTGCTATATAAAATCCCACAGAAACTTGCAAACACGAGTCTCCGTCATGAAGGAAACTACTGTGAATATATTTTGGTAAGTGTATTTCAGATGGGAATGCTATAAAAAGTGCATAAATTGCCTGCTTGATGCAGCATTTTCAGGACTGTGTTATTAAAAAAGGTGAGATAGGGCATTCTGCTGTATCCCTCACGTCATTTAATGATTTTATATTTGTCAACACAGTTGTCGATAAAATTTCATTGCTCCATTTCTTTTTATCACTTGTAAGCTTATGGGGCTACTTGAGATTTTATTTTATTTTGTAAATCAAGGACTATAATGAGACTGGTTTATAATAATATAAAAAGCAGTTACCCTGTGGATTCCTCATTCTTAGAATAGCCCTTCCAGACCAAGCTTACCCCCTGATTCCACCAAAGCGGGTAATTGCTTCTGCTTGGGTTTGAAATAGGGAATTACATAGCAGAAGTACTTCTGCAAAACTTTAATAAGACACAGCACCAAAACAATGACACCAGGCTGAATACCTCTTACATTTGTTTTACTGTGCTAGGTACTTCTTAGCAGTAAGAGATGAAATACATATTTAATTTTGAATGGATGTGTGTAAAATTGTGCTGAGTTGTCAACGCTCACTCTGCAGATGTATGTTTTGTGTTGAATTAGGTGGAAACAGCAACTGATTCAGATACTGAAAGCAGAGGCCTACGGGAATACCACTCTGTTGGAATACAAGTGGAAGATGAAAAACGGTAACTTAAGCATGTTCAGAAATCTCTAGTCTTTCCTAACATAATATGCATTTGTAAACAGATTTAATAAGTAACACCTGGCAGGTGCTGCTACTAAACAATCCCCAAAGCCAAATTTCTTATCTGCATGCTTGTCACTTGGTAAAATTTGTGGAGATTACTTAGCAGTTGCTTCACATTTATCTAACTTTGCATTTTCTAATTGGAGGGAAGAAAGTTAATGTATTAAATTGAAATAGTGGCTTACAATAATTATTGACAGAACAAATACTAAGAGCTACGTATTGGAATAGTCTTCCTTCGATAGGACTCCTCATGCTGATCCAGGCTTTCCCAGTCCACAAAACGAGACCCAATTTTTAGGATGGTATCTTTATTCTAAACTAGAATCAGCTTTTTGATTTTTTCAGCCCTTCTTTAGTTTTGTAAAACTGCTGACCCATGTACTGACTCACAGGTTATCCCTGGCAAGTAGTGTTTGTCAAGTATTGGACCAGGACCATTATCTCATTTTGCAGCAGCTGTCTGAGAGTATCTGGCTGCTAATTGCCTTTTGTCATCACTGATTACAAATCATTTGAGACAATAGACTTCTAAGTGAGAAGATTTCACAAATAATCTTTACTTCTCTATCTAACTTTTTAACAAAGCTTTTCTAAAATGTCATTATTCAGTGTCTTATAACAGCAGAAAATCAACTTTTAATGGGCACCCTATAAAAAAAAAACACCCCAACTCACAGTCTTAAGCTTGCTGATTTTTTCTTTTATTTATTACAGGAGTCTCAAAAGTCCTAACTGAATATATTTTCAGATTTTTAAATTCTACTTAAAATTGTGAACATTTGAATTTTTTTTCTATATATACTTTACAGAATTCTATCAGGAAGTTCTAGTTATACCAGTTATTTTCAATTTATTTAGTAATGATACATGTTATTTTGTATTATGAGAGTAAATCAGAATTTGTTTCAAGAGTTAATTTAAATGATTTTTTGTACCCTTGTTTAGATCAACGATTCCACTATACATTTGGTTTTCCTTTGTGTTGCTACTCACCATCTAATTTTAGTGAGATATACACAAAGAAAAAATGTTTAACATAGAGTACAATGAGAAGAACGGAATCCATTCTTTTTCACTTAAACATTTTTTCTGTGCCTCTGTACCATCATATACATTATTTATATATCTTAATATCTTTTCTTCTTTCCCTCTTCACCAAGGCATGGACGATTCAAGCGCTCAAACAGTGTAACAGCAGCTGTCCAGGCTGACCTGGAACTGGAGGGTTTTCCAGGACACATCACCATGGAGGATAAGGGACTTCAGTTTGGCTCGTCATTCCAGCAGCACTCAGAGCCCAGCACACCCACCCAATACAGTGCAGTGAGAACTGTACGGACACAGGGACTGTTCAGTTACAGAGAAGATTACAGGACCCCAGTTGACACCTCAAACCTTCCTCCACCAGAGCCCTGGCTAGAGCCAGCCATCGAGACAGTAGAGACTGGGCGAATGTCTCCTTGTCGACGGGACGGATCTTGGTTCATGAAGTTACTACACACTGAAACTAAGAGAATGGAAGGATGGTGCAAAGAAATGGAAAGAGAAGCAGAAGAAAATGATCTTTCTGAAGAGAGTAAGAACATTTCAGTATATTTTCTTACAGATGATTACTAAAATGTGAAATCTGTTAGGATAAAGCTGTGAGATGTGGTTTGTCCTCAATGTTCTGCAGGAGCAAAGAACCAAAATACATAAGAACACTGTCCTGTAAATGGCTGTGCAAGATGGTGTTTCCCAGAGTAAGGTTTTGTGGAAGTAGTTAAAGAGCCAACTCTATAGTCCAGTGTAGGATCAAAGTCTGGTATTACACAGAGCTCAGATGGTGCAATAGCTCCATCCACAGCTCCAAATCTGACACACCCTTCCCACTCACTTCTATGGCTCCAGTGCTGGACCCTTTTTCAGAGCACACAGGGTGGTCTTACACGAACATAATTTTGCCCTTTTCCTGAAACCTGTGGTTTTGTCTCAGTGACCAGCCATTTTAAAAATGTTTCCATTCCTTTCCAGGCACTTCAGTCCGTTGGAGGAACAGAAGGCAGTAGCAGGCAAGAACAGTAGTTAAAGTACTTCTGCAGTTGGACAGGCATATGCATTATTAGAAGATTCAGCTGCATTTTCTTATTACAATTTTGTCAAGAATCATTATTATTCTCTCATGTCCTGTGGACACCTTGAAAGGAGTGATGGGATAAAGTGAAAAATAATGTAGACTATTTTGGAACAAGATCCAAGACAGCTCTAATGATAGCAATATATCAGAGTGGTCCTAGGACTCACTAGCCAGCTCCCTGTGATTCCCTTTGAGGTCAATTATCCTTGTTCTTCAGGCTCAGTTTTATAAATATTTCAATCCCTGACAACCTGAATTATTGTCTCAGCTGAGATTTTTCTCAGATCACAGCTGAATTCATATTAAGTTTTCTTACTAGCATCTTTCCCTGCACTCTTACAATTTTCACCTTCACCTCTGAGTACTCTTTCCTGATCATCTTCTTTCCCCCCTCAATGAGTTCTTTCTACAGTGTACCCTCAGGTCTTGAGCCAGGCCAGAGTGGTGACTAAAAGGCCAATTTCTATTTCTTGCACTGACCTTTTCAAAGCAAAGAATGTCTATGTTTTTACATCATTTTTTTTTTTTTTTTTATTTTACAGTCATATTCTTCTGCTGTATTGTGCACAAGTCTGCCAAGTAACAACAAACGATTTGGGGTGGGGCAGTGAGTAAGGCTGGTTTTCCTTCCTTCAGCCTCTGGTGCTTTCTGGACTGTGGGTTTTGTCCTTATTTTCATCACAGCAAAGCAGAGCTCAGGCTTTTCCCCTTCCATTGATACTAAGAAGACTTTAATACCCTCTTAGGGACTGTTAAATAAGAACATATTTTGCTTTGATTAGCCTGTGGAAGACTTTCCAAGCCTTTCATAATGGTTACTCAGTACTTTTTTCGCATATGTCCTATTTTTCAATTCTTCAAGTCTTTGCAGTGATGAATACTGATGTTTCAATGTCATCATTAAGAATCCCAAAGCACCTGCTTCCCAGATCACCTGTTACTGATGTAGGAACATCAGTGTTTTCAGTCTGAAGCAGAAGTTCAAAGAGCAAGACTTTGATCTCCTTTGAAAGAGTAAGATTATCAGGGAGCTAAGGAGAGAAACACACAGACCATTTTAGTCCCTCTCTTCCCTACGAGGAGTCTGCAGGCAAGAGCTGCACTTCTCCTACCTCCCCTCTCTTAAGCTCTTCCTTTTGCACAGCCCTAGTCAAATCTGCAGCCATGTGAATTGAGCCATGGAAACACGCTTGCATCAATACTCCTCCCTCACTCGGAGATGTGGAGAGGCAATTAGAGCTGTTATTCTTTGGAATATGGAACTGGATACATGAGGAAACTTGGATGACCTCACTTTAGTGACTACCTGTTCTCAGGTGCAGAACCATTCTCCTTCCCATCACGTGAACCTATACTTTTGCACTCCAGAAATACTCTGGAACACCTTGCTGCATGGTGAAATGGCAATCAAGAAGGTAGTTTTCTGTAAATTGTACATAGGGCATAAAGACAATATGGACTTCAGTAATTTTTATCAATATTTGGAGTTAGTGACACTCTTTTGACGCCAAATATTTCAGTCAAAAACAAGACATAGTATTGGGATTTTGTTTCCTTGTTTGCAGAGGGACTCAAATTTGGAAGAGAAAAAGAAAGAGCAAATCCCTAATAACAGAATTGATAAAATACAACTGAAACCCTTGAAATCTCTTTTTTTTTTTTAAACTAACAAAAATGGGTTAGTTACTTGTGCTTGGGGGAACATTTTGACCTCCCTAATAGGTTAAAGAAATTATAGAATAGGTCTACATAGTGTTTGCCAAGTCAGAATTTGTGTTCAGCCTACTGTCAAAAGTGAACCTCAAAGTTCTGATTTTTCATTTTATGTAACTCCTTTCAAGAGATCTTCCTGAAATAATTTCCAAATTACATTATTTTTAAATTGTATCCCTTCATCTAATAACACATCAAGTAAAAGGAAGTTTTCAAATAATTAATTCACCAGGGGAATGAGCTTCACAGCATTCTAAAAAGTCTGTGTGAATAATTTCTTTTTTCCTGTTGAGCCTTTTAGAACATTTTGTATCCCCAGTCTGAGCTACAGAGGTTGTAAGGTGTGTATCTTCAAGAACTTAAGTTTAATGATATCTCAGCATGAAATGTATCTTGACATATTTTAACATTTGCCAGTCCCTTAAAGAAAATAAGCAGAAATGGCTGAGCCAAAAGAAAATAAATATGTTTTTCCATCTTCCAGCAAGACTACTATTCCCAAAACACTTGACAGCAAACTTTGCACATTCAAATTGTCATTCTTAATGCTGAATCATTTCTTTTTGGCCTGGATATATTAATTGTACCTGAAGACAGAATATAGCTTTGCGTCTCATAGGAGAAGGCTGTCCTTATGATACGACTTCTATTTTGTTTTAAACATGGGAGCAGTTCAAATAGAACTGCATTTTAGAAAACAATTTCAGTTTTCATGTTAATACAGCAGCCCTGAGATCATCAAAAACTGTCTGATTGCTGTATTGATTTTTGCTTTCACTGTAACTTTTCTCCCATAATGTTGTTTTAAGAACTTCGCTCATCAGGTCTTAGAAGAAGAGATCATTGCAGCACAAATAACCTCTCTCCCCTTCTTTTCAAAGCTTTTTTTTTTATTTGGTCAGTTGCCATGTGTTTTATTTTGAAGTCTCTGCAAAATCTTATATTGTTTGTGGAGGCAGCTTTTTGTTTATTACTTTTATGTATGTGTGTGTTCATTTATATGTAAAAAATATAGATATGTGTCTGCAACAGTCTCCAGGGTTAGACATCTGGGCATTTCACTCACAGGGTGCCTCCAGGCAAAGACAAGTGTTTCTCATGGGTGCTGACTGGAGTTTCAGTTTTACACCCTGAAAATTGTATTTGGCTATTAGTGTGTAGGTGATGACAAAAAAAAAAAACAATTTCAAGTGTCACAAAGCTATTGAAGACCAAGAGGGTCAGGACTGTGCATCCCATGAGCATGGTGATGGGAGCAGGGAGAGCAGAGCAGGGAGAGGGAGCTGCATTCCTGCCCTCAGCTTGCAGGTAGGGGCTGGCAGGGGAAAGAAGACAACACCCTGGGCTTCTTAGTGCCACATGCTTGGCCACTGGAATACTTTGTTATGGAGAACAGCTCCACAGAGTTTACTCTCACATAAAAATCCTTAGACAGGTGCAAAAATTAACTGTAGGATAAAATATGCCAGCAGAAAGGTTGTTTTGCAGGTATCTTCTGCATCATGGTTAGGACCTCTGCTGGCATAGCAGTAAAGTGATCTCTAGTGGGGAAAAATATAGATATTAGAGTAGGAGCTCAAAGTATCACCCCCTCCCATTCCCCTTAATTCCATGGATACTGGACCAGCCTTTCCTAATCCTCTAGCTGATATTTCCACAGTACTGCAAAGGCTTTACTAATAGGACTGAATAGTAATAGAAAACACAGAGTAAAATCTCCTATAATTATAAGGGAATAAAAATCAACAAAAAAACCCTCACAGCCAATTGATTTTAGTATATTAGTGAATTAATTATCCATAAAAGCTTTCTTAGGTGTTTGATCAAATATAGGTTATCCTTTAACCAAAGAGAAATTACTGACATAATTTTCTAATGCTTTTCACAAACTTATCCTTCAGGAGCTATTGAAATTTCCAGTTGGAGTGTTGTGAATAAAAAAATGTCTTAACTGTACTGAAACAGTCATAAAGTCCTACAGTGTGGCATTCAAGAATTCCTCCCAGCATTTGTATTCTGCCGAAATTTTCTCCTTTTTGAATTTAGCTTTGTTGAGGTAAAAAGCAAATTTGCAGCAAGTTCCAGTTGGTGAACAAGGGGTCCCATTACCCTCCAGAGCATTGCCAGCTGGGAGTTGTGTTGTCCTAAAATGCCATCTGAACATTATATATATATATTTATGTCTACATGCTCTGTTAATAGTGAAAAAGATATTTTTAAAGATTGCTAATTTAGGTTTAGAGATTAGACAAACATCATGCCCTGCTTTGAGTTAGGAGGATGAACTAAATGCCAGTTTCAATATTTTTCCAGGCATATTTTCTCAGATTGTGGAGTAATTTATTTACAAGTATAGGAGGGGAATGGAATGATCAAATGGAGTGAAAAACTAAATTAAAACATGCCATTTAAATAGACAGTAATGAATGCCAGAAGTAGATTGATTGTTAGCAGTTTCTCACTGTTTGTGCAGCAGTGGCACAATTGAATAAAGCTTTTAACCTGTCAAGATCAGAGTTACAGCATCAGATTATAATTGATTTCATCAATACGGACCTAACTTTTCCCTCTCAACCTTTGTGATATCAAATCATTTTTGATTACAAGGTTTTGTAGAATTTCTCAAACAATTCCACACATACAGGGGAAAAGACACCATTGTGTTAATTGTGCAATTTACACAATCTCTAATCAGGGTGTAAATCCTGAGCCTACTTTTACTGAAGTCATGGTCAGGGTTTTGTATATCATGATACAGGACCATACAACAAAAATAGAGTGCTTCATTTGCTTCAGGGGACAGAGTTAGGGTTGTGTGACTATTTCCTGACATTTGGGCAAATACATAATTATCTTAATGCAAGGAGGTACATGGATTATATGAAGATTATGTCTATTTATGTGTATTGGTAGATTTTTATTATCATTTATTTACAAGAAAAATCTTCTAGTCATCACCAAACATCTCAATCTCTTCAGTCTCTAACATTCATCATTCTTTCATGGAGATAATCAATCTGCACTCATCAGAATAATTCCCCAATGCATGAAATTAATAACAAGGCTTTGGATGTCTATTAATATTGTGCTAAAGATTATGAGTTGAAGTGTTTTAATACTTTAATTTAATTACAGCAAGGCAGAGTAGCATGAATATGAGAGATTCTAACCTCTGTGTTTTATTACATCTGATTTACTTATTAAAATGGAAATAGAGCTAAATCTTTAGTGAATGCTAGGGCTGTAATTATACATGTGTATTCAGCACTGTGACTCAGTGGCACATGCAACCATCACAGTCTTATATCCCTGACAAATGTGTATCCCACCATAATGCTATGTTGCCACTGCCTAAGTCTTGACCAGTCTGACTGGGCTTGAAATCACTAATGCTTGTTGACATGATGCTTCATGATAATGAAGACAAAATTAATGTTTATTTATTATGAGAGTTCAGGAACTGAGATTCACTAGAAAATGTCAGACATATATAGATTCTGTCAGGATCTATATTTCTGCAGAAGAGCTAAAATCAATGCCCCTTACTCAGATTATGTATTCGAGCTATGAACTGTAAAATTCAGCAGCAGAAACTAAAACTGAACTTTACTCGCTAGAGACGACCAATACAACCCTCAGCCCGTGGAACCATCCTCACTCTTCTTTTTTTCCCAGTGAATCATTGAATATAGCATGGAATAGGTGATGCCAGGCACCAGCTACAGCAAAATTCCTCCTCCTGGAAAAGGAGGATCTCTGACCCCACACTGGGAGTTTGTCTAATGTCCTAAGCTACAGATCACCAAAAGGAAAAAAGGAGGATACAAGGCTGTTTGTCACTAAAGTCATTGCCTTTATTAAAACTATTGAAAACCAAATTAAAGCAATTTGTGTCAAATCAAATGAAACATTTCTATTTATTTATGTTTTTGCATGTTTGTTCAGGATTTAACACCCCAAATATTCCTTTCTGTATGCCAATAACATAGAGAAAAGTGAGGGGTTTGGTGATCAAAAACCCCAAACCAATAAAAATGCTTTATTTCATTTGGCCAACAGAACAAAAACAAACCTCAGTGAATTACTCATGCAGCCCTGAACCGCTTAACCCTTTTCCAATGGATGTCACACAGGACTGATGAATTATGTATATTTCTGTTTAATTTAGTGTTGTGGCACAGCTGTACTGTCTAACAGAAAATGGAATAGAGTTTGAGAAGCTCTACATATTAATACATGCCTTGAAAGTTACTGAAATTGTAACTGGAGCCCGAAACTTTCAAAATATCTCTTGCTACTACTTGTAAATGAGCAGATATTTCACTAGTCTAAAGAAAGCAGGATTAAAATGGAAAATCTTCTACCAAAATAATGTTTTCACATGCCCTCCTGTACTTTTCTAAATAACAACCAAATATTAAGCCCTTCCACAGTTTAGTATTTTCTACATTTGGGGCTGCAGATCCATTGTGCTGTACCAGCTTTATTTCACACTCACCATCCTGTTTGAGTGATCAAACTTGGCTTCTCCAAATTGAAGTAAAATATATCAGAGTAATTCTTGTCTACTCTTACCCCATCTCTCTGTATCTTTAACATTATTTAAAAGTCTGGAAATTCTTTTGCTAAAATATTTTTTTCCTTGAGACCACAGCTTATAATGCTTTTTAAAATGGTTGTTTTTCATCATAGAGATGGATGTAGAGGAAAGGAAGTGTAGGAAAGGATGTGCAGGAAGGCATAGAAAAGCATGATTCTACCTAGCAAAGTACGGTATTTATGCCAGCAAATGGAGTCAGGATGAGTTAGTTTCTTAGGGATAAGCCAATTCCCTTAGGTAGTACTGTCACTAGAAAGACAGAGGCATCTCCAGGAGGAAATTCAGCTCATCCAAAAATAAGTGCCTAACATGGCTGAGCTACTGAACTCAGATCACTGATTATAATGAATTCAAAAAATTGAATTTAGACAGAGGAGTCTTGGAAACAAAGTCAAGTAAAATTAGTTTGGTCGTTTTCCCCAGTGCATACTGTAAGGGCATGTACACGGATGTGTGTACAGTGAGGAAATACCAACACATCTACGAAGGCTGATCCTGGTTCAGCAAACTCCCACTTTGTCTGAAGCTCCTGTGCTGAGGACTTTGTACATTTTCCTGGGCAGACAATCTGTAATTCCTAGTGTGTGTACCAAAACACGTCTCAGAGATGTAATGCCTGTGAGGATCTAATCCTTATGGCAGGAATATGTTATATTACAGTTGAATGTAATAACTTTATCCTCAGAAGAGATAAAGAGATCTCACCCAGGGATCATCCACACAAGGGTAGTGAGTGAAGTAATTTGCAATTGCAGAACCAGAAGATATAATCTAAGGTACATGTTCCTTTGACATCAGAAGGAAGAGACATCCAGCTGGTTCTTCAGGCTGGTTCCAGGTTCTTCAGGCAAGACAATTTCAACAGCTCTCAATTTACATAAGCAAATGTAAATGGGAGAGGTGTAATTTACTTTGAAATTTAGGAATATTTTCAAAATCATATGGATTGATAGATATCCACTTCAGGATGCTGAATATAGTCCCTTGGTTTTTTCTACTTCCTTAAGCTGTTTTGACTTATTAATATATCATTTATTGTTCATTCATTATTGCCAAAAAATAAAGTGCCACTGAGCTTTCCTATACCTCAGTCTTTTGAAAAATATTTTATGTGTATAATCACAAGAAACAAAATCAAATATTTACTTCCATTTTAAAATAACCAGGAACTTCACGTGCAGATTTTTGAGCTGGATATTGTATTTATCATCAAAAAAGATTTATTGGTAATAATCCATCTGTGTGTTTAGTCCTAGGTAAGATCCGAAGTGCTGTTGGAAGTGCTCAGCTCCTCATGTCTCAGAAATTCCAGCAATTTTATTGGCTTTGTCAGCAAAATCTGGTAAGTCACTTTGCCTGGCTATTCTTGAAGAGTTTAAGTTTATTCATCCATAATATTTCACAATTTGAAATTTTACTTTAAATTTTAGAATTTAATATTTTTACTTCAAAAACAACTGTAGTGCACCCAAGCAGTAGCATTCTGAAATGTTATTTTCATGCCCCACATTTACTTCCCCCCTTTTTTAAACTTATTCCTTAAGTATGATGTTAGTAGGTTTTTTTTTAGCAAATATGTAATTTCATTAATTTCAGTCTGATTATGTTTTGCTCTTCTCTTTTTGCTGTCTTTATTAAACAAAAGAAAATGAAAAGGGAACAAATGCAAGTTTTCTGAGACATAATATTATGGCTTATTTTTGCAATACCCTAATAATAACTGTATTTCACATAAGAAAGGGGGAAATTTTCACATTGCAATGAGTGGAAAATAGTAAAATAGAATAGTGTAGAATACATAATCCAGCTTTCTACCTACCTGAAAATAGGACTGATCATGGAAATGAGGTATCTATAATGTTCATAAAATTGAGTTGGATAACTCATGTTGCCAATTATATATGAAATGTCCTGGGGCTAAAGGAACAGATGCATTGTATTACTTATGAGGGTTATTGCTATTGTTCTGGAAGTTCATTAGAGACTGATTCGATTCTAAATGTTATCTTCATTAATATGACAGTAGCCATCAGTGATTCAAACGTCATGGCAAGATGATACTAATCAATAGAAGAATTTAATTCTTCTAGCTACAGCTGGTGGTAGAACACCTTTCTTTGTCTCACTCAAATATCAAGTGTACCTTTTTCTTCTGACTGTCCCTAAACCTCATATCTTGAATTTTGTTGTGTGCACAACAGCAGAAATAACCTATATCTATACATCTGCTCACATACCTTTCTTTGCTCATTGGGATTTGTCACATAACTTCCAAGGCAGAATATCCATTCTGCAAAGACCTACTTGCTACTTTCCATCCATAATGTTAAGCATTCAGAATGAAACAGTGAATATTCAGTAATACTGAGAAAATAATGCCAAAAATGCCACACCTTCTGATAGAAAATATTAAGATTCATGAACCTCATAAGGAAAGAATCCAATCTTCCACTTCAAAAACTCTGTCAAAACAAGAAATTTAAAAGCTGTTACAGAATAACAGAGGAAATATACAAAGTCTCAATTGACCACGTCTGTATTATCAATTACATCATGTGTGCCCCCTATCTAGCAATTTGTTTCACAGCAAAAGAAGGGAATCTTCATCATTGTCTGAAAGTTTCTCTCTGCAAATTTAAAAATGCCCTTCATTATCTGATTGATTAAGCTATGCAAACTAGGATTTGGAGAGCCTAACTCTGCTCCACTTCATTTATCTTCAAGTGGGCACAGCAGTTGTGCTCGAGAGCATTGCTGTAATGCAAGTGCAGCTCCTGCTCAGCACAGCCATCAGCTGCTTGGGACTGAGAACAATTCACTACTGCAGAAGCAACAGGAGCACAAGGAGAAACCAACAACTTTGTAGACAACACAACCAAAAAGCTGGCAGGATTTTACTTCTTTTTGGATAATGAACCTCTGAACTCCTTAGCAGCGGCTTTACCCCACTCTCAAGATTTAGGCTCTGAATATCCATTAAATCAGTAATGGGCTCTGCAGAAAGCAGCAACTGCAAAACTGACTGTAGGTCATTCATGTCTGCAGGCTTTTCTTCCTGATAATAATAAAGTTTGTTGCTAAATAGTCACTTAGTGCATACCTAGAGCAGGCTTTCCATTGGCTCCTAAGGCAGCATCTCAGTGCCCCTGGGGAATGCTGGCAGCTTGTGCACTTCCTCTCTCTAAAACATCCAGCACCTACAGGGCTGCAATTTCTGCAAATAGTGTTCAGCATCTATAAACTTAAATGTAGGACACAGAACAACAGCATTTACTTCTGCCAATTCAAAATGCAATAAGGGTTTTAGGGGAATATACTTAAACTAAAATTTAACCATGAAGGTCACCTATGAACTTTTCTAAAGGATCATGGGAATTTCAAATGATTGTGCTCTGTGTTAGGAGCTCTTATCAAAGATTTTCACTTGGGATAAATTCACAGAAATGTAAGCTTCAATGAAGTTTTCTTTTTATGAATCTGGCTGGCTATATCCTACATGTATACTGTTCCCACTAGCTACTTAGAAAAAATGTCATTACTGATTAATAACTAGTCCCTTCTGCATTATTCACATTACTTTTTGTAACACCTTTTTTTTTTTTTTTTCCTTTGAAGTGTCCTCCTCCACTCTTTCCAGCCAGCACAAATCCTGTCAGCTTCTGTGTCATGGGTGCAGGCTAAAACAGAGCAGCTTGAGCATCAGCTAGGTACTTGTTTCTTGCTTTAGGTCTCTTTCAAAAGGAGGGCTGTGAAGCTGAATTCCAAGCAAGATACAAATAAATAAGCAGTTTCTGAGAAGAAGCAGGTTTAAGCCAATTTTTTCAAAACTTAGTTGGCTGTAATAGTACTCATTTGTGCCAGCATTTATTCATGAACTGTGGTTGTGTAAGAAGCAGGAGGCAGCCCTCTTGTGTCCAGACCACACACAGCACAGCCCTCTGCAAGAGTCGTGCTGGAGGCCGTGGTCTTCACAAACACCATGGGCAGAGTGGGGCTCATAAAGGTACAGAACAGCAATTAGATTGCTGTCGGTTCAGAAGGCAATGCTCTTGCAATGAGTGGCATCATTTTCTGGCTGTTTAGAGGAAGCTGGAGGGTGACTGAGGAGACTAGGCAGGACACAACAGACTGCTAGATGAAACAGACTGCTGTGGGACAGTCCTCATGAATTTCACACAGGGAGTCAGTTCCTAAAGCCTGAAATATTGACCTCTGTAGAGTAAGTAACACCCATGACCTAAATTCTACATTGTTTTTTAAAAAATTGGGATCCTCCCAATGAATTCATTTTCAGTAAACACTAATCTGAAGTTGTAATGTTTCCCAGAAGTCTGTTATAATCTATATGGCCAGTTCTTTTAAATTGCTGAAGCTCCCTATTAAAATGAAACTTTCTCCTAGTGAAGAAGACTTGTAAGTTGTTCTTGGCCCAGATTCCAGTAGGGATCTAGATCTGGGTGACACTACATGTTGCTCAGTTCCAGGCACTCACCTCCCACAGTGGCATCTGTAAACACGAGTTTGAGCAGCAATTCCTAGTTTAAAACCCTTAGAAATGTGTGATTCAAGGGAGGAATTCAATAGCAATGCTGACTTATCTCCCAGTTTCTAGACAGCTGTGGGGTTGTGTGTAAAATATAAAATATCTTTGACCACTAGATTTGAAAAAAGTGGGGAACAGAGGCTGCCGTAGCAGCAGTGCTGCTCCCACAGCAAACTAGTCTTTAGAGGTTTTGCCCAGCAAGGGAAAGATCCAGAGTCTGTTTGGCATGGTTTTGACATTCTCTCTCCCAGCTCCATCCTTTAGACCATCATAATGGCTTCCTCCTGTTCTGGAATGAAAAAGGCATTCCTTCATTACCTTCACAGACATGTTTACCAATTAAGCCCTATTTCAATAAAGTGCAAGGCTCTCTTCTTGAACTAGTACCAGTGCTCAGAGAGCACAGGGTTAAGAGTCTGCATACTACCTTATAATACAATTTTTATCCAGCACTGGAATCAGGTTAATTATCAAATACAGGGTCATCTTGCTAATTGTTACCACCAATATTTGCTCCATTAAGTCTTATGCACATAGAGCCTCTTAATTGCAGTACCTGGCGGTAATGTCTTCCAGTTCCTGAGCGAGATTCAACTCCCTGGAGAAGAAAATCCAAGCATCCCATCAAGATTTCATACTTCACGTATACATTTGAAAATGCAAGGCAATGTAAACATCAAATTCAGCATAAGGTGACAACGTCTTTGGGGCACTGTTGTGTCTTAATCAGTTGTCGTGAATGTAATTTTTAACCAGGAAGACTTCAGGCTGGCTGGAATATAAAGCAGCCAAATACATTCCCTTTGCCTTTAATAATCAGCAGACAGAGGCTGTCAGCTTGTTCCTTTTTAGAAATGCAGGTCAGCACAGCATATGGTGCTAAGGAACTTCCCATGCTGCAAATCCAGGAAGGCTCGTGTGTGACATCCAACTCATTCATGTTTGGGTTGTGTGGGAGGCACAGCTTTCCAGTCACAGCTCCCAGCTGCAGAGCCTTAGCACTGAGCAGTGCTGCAGCAATGGAATCTGGCACCATGCCCTTCCTGCCTGGCTGCACGCTGCTGAAAGCCTCCTGGAGTATTCACATTCTCTCCTTTGTGCATTACAGGACCCGAGTGCCATGCCAAGACCAACTTCCCAGGACCTTGCGGGTTTCTGGGACTTACTGCAGCTCTCAATTGAAGATGTCAGCATGAAGTTTGATGAACTGCACCAGTTGAAACTCAATGAATGGAAAATAATAGAATCACCTGAAAGGAAGGTAAGCAGACCACGGAAAATACCATTTATTCCCCATTTGTAGTTCTGCAGTCTCCTTGTGTTAAATATAATGGTGAAACACAATAGGTTTCTAACCCTGGGAAGTATTTAATTGGCATGGCCCAATTTTTACACGGAAACTTTCATCAGATGTGAGGAGTTTTTTTCTTTTTTTTAACAATGTTGGGCTGAATTATATGATAAATAAAATGGATTTTGCTAAGCTAGTTTACTCCATGACACTTTTCAAATTATTTGATTCACATTCTAAAGGCTAAACCAGAAATATGTTCTTATTAATTCAATCTGAAGACAGCAGCCCAAGAATTCCAACAAGGTAAATTCAGCACTCTGCTACATCTGGGGGAACTCAAACTTGAACACTGCAGTGTTTAACCCTGCCTGCATGACACAAATGATAATAGAACAGGAATGAGAGAAGAGCATGTGACAAAACATAGCACAGGTCATACTAAAGATCAGCTGACATATTTTGGGGGACAAAGTGCTGCTGGCAAACTCCCTGCACCTCTGCCCTGCAACCCCACCATTTGGGAGATGCCACCCTTGATGCTTATAAACCAACGGTGACAAATTGCCCATAAAAACAGTGTAATACTGAAACTGCCTGTCCCCTCTCTAGAACTTCATCCCTTACCTTGATTATCCCAACATCCTTGCTGATTACTGTATCAGTCAGATGAAAACAGCATTTGGTTTTAGTCAGTACTGTTGGCCTCAGGTGAATACTTGTTTGGTTTGGGAGGAATTAGGAGGCATTTTGACAACTTTTTCATTTCTTCATGCTCCTCTTGGATTTTAATTTTCAGCCAACGGGTTGGTGGATGGTGAGTTTGCAACTCTTGCTTACTAGTGACAACTGGAAGTAAGAAATTACTATAGTGGCAGCAACAGTGATATTCCTAAGAGGGAAATAACTAAAAGTAGAAAACAAAATAAGATGGGATGACAGGAATAGAGCCTTTATGAAAATAGGAGATAGAGAAAATAAAGACAGGCAGAACTGGCTATCATGGAGAACAGCATCTTAGGCTGTTGCATTGTTCCTGTTTAATGCAGAACTATGTTTTTAAATAACTTTAGTTATTTAGTCTTGGCTATTGCATTTGGATAGTAGAGTCAGAATTAATTTATTTAAAAAAAAAAAAACAAAAAAACCAAAACAAAACAAAAATCCCAAAAGCAAAAATCCCAACAAACAGAAAAAAACAATGAGGAGTCTGTAAACCATAAGTGTAGCAGTTCAATTTTTGTATTATTTGAATCCTGCTGTGCATCAAATTAACTGTGTTCTCCATAAGGAACAGCCCATACTCTGAGCTATTACCATTACTTTAAGAAATTATATAGCAAAAAGAGCTATCATAATAATCATACCAATACAAATGAAGTTACAGAGTCTTCATCTTCAGGGCTATGCAGTCCAGTATTAAATGTGAAATTAAACAAACAAACAAACAAACAAAAAAAGCAAACCTGATTTAACTTCAAAGTTGCATCTAATTTCAAGTGCACTTTGAATGGGGATTGTATGAAATCACTCCAGAGGTCCATCTCTTCTAACCTAAATTAGTGTACAATGCCTTGATTATAGGCCCTCATATGATATTTCACAGTCTCTAAATGGTCAAAACAATTCTTGATTTAACACCTGCAGAGAAATTTACAGCTACTTTGGTAACAAAATCTACTGATTTTCACTTTATAATTTGATAATTCTTCAGAATAATTTTCTTTAAAATGGCCCAGGCATGCAAGCAGAACAATTAGCCCTATGTTCTCTCTCTGGTTGGTTCTTGAATGTTTCCATAGAGCAATTCCTGGAGGAGACTAAACTAATAGACATGTATACACAGCTGCTATCTCATATCCAGCTGAGGCTAAACTCAGTATGATTAATTTAATCAAAACTCCTGTCCTGCTAATCTTGGAGAGTCTTTTCACTTGATCAGACCACACAGATGCGCTGAATTCTTATCGGAGAGACAGTATGTGTTTCTGTTTCTAATGAGTGTAATAATGTGTCAGCTTAAATTAAACAAATCCATATGGAAGTGAGGTGCGCAGATTGCATGTGCCAATACCTGCAAGGATGGTGGAAGGAAGCACAGTCTCTTTTCAGGCCCAGGACTGCAGAATGCATAATGGTTGTCAAATAAGAGGGTTTTGTCAGTGTCCCTAGTGTGGATAGCTGTTCATGTAATCCATTAGTCAGCTGATGGGCAAGCACAAGTTGAGCATGCTTGATGTACGTAATCAGTATTCTGCCTTTCATGTCTTTGATGTGCATGCTCTGCTGACAAGTACCTTTTACACGCAGCTCACCCTTAGTTTTAATGCCCTATTGCAGGAAGAAAGAAAGATTCCTCCTCCTGTACCAAAGAAGCCCCCAAAAGGAAAATTCCCTATCACAAGAGAAAAATCTCTGGACCTACCTGACAGACAACGGCAAGAAGCTAGAAGACGGCTGATGGCTGCCAAGAGAGCAGCCTCTTTCCGGCAGAATTCCGCCACAGAGCGTGCAGACAGCATTGAGATCTATATCCCAGAGGCTCAAACCCGGCTTTAAAGACAGAATGCTGCAGAGTTCCTTTTTTTAAACAAAATGCTTGTACAGTTTGTCACTTACCTGGTAATTTTTGTCTCATTCTCTCCACTAAATATGCCCTTGATGTTGTGTTCTTTGTGCCATAAGCACAGTGGAATGCTTTTGATTTCCTCAGAATTTGCTGAGCTCACCGCAAGAACGACTTCTTTTTGTATTTATTGTCTGACTTACAATCAGCTACAATGGATAGGGCTTGTCAAGACCTGACTTATCCAATATATTCTCAGAGGACAACAAGAAACACCTCTTGAGATGGAACCCAGCTTACTTTTTGTTATTTATATTTTTATAAAATGTGTGATAATTAGGGATAAGAATAACAAACTATAAATGGGTGCATCTCACCATTCACTAGAGGCATTAGCTAATCCAAGTAGAAGGTGCTACAAATGTAAAGAGCAGGAAAGAAAGAACCCATTTATCTCCTTGACCTCCAGTTTCTTTTCCTAGAATCCAGCTAACATATTTATCCATGTGCTCTGCCACTCTTCTCATCTTTGTTACTGCAAAATAACATTAGGCTTCTCATCTCATTCGAGTTTCTGGAGATGAACAGGGATATCCAGCCACTAAAACTCCAAAGTTCATCAGAAACCAAGAAGCATACAACTCTGGTGATAGTGGGAATGTCCACTAAGAAACGTTTCCTGTTAGCAGTATAACGACGCTCTGAAACCTGAGCAAAATTGTAATGCAAGAGGACTTGAGTGATGGGTGGAAGGAAAATGGAAGCCTTAAAAAGTTAGATCTTCTGTAGTAAGATGAGTAAAGAAAAAGTTATACTTGCTCCCTTGGACCACTCATTGCATTTTTAACAGTTCTTTTACATGTTAATATTTATTTTATAAACCTTCTCTCGTTCATTTCAAGAGCTATGCTACATGTACTATTTCAAACTCTCAAATTGTTATAACAATTAAGTTTCCAGGGTATCCTTGAGAACAAAAAAATCTTGCTTGTTTAAAATGCCAGTTGTGATGTTGTAAACAGTTTAAGAAATATGAATGTGAGTGGTAAGTATATATAAGTTTAAATGGTTATGTTAAGGTAAAGGTGAACTGTGGTTTACAATTGTATTTTTTTTAGAACTATTTTTCTATGCAGTATCATTTATGGCAAGAATAAGGTTCTTGCTTGCTTCAGACATAGAAAAAAAAAAAAAAAAACAAAAACAAAAAAAACAAATGTGACTCAAGAGATAAGTGATTTCCAGCCATGGAATATAAGGAAAATAATATATTTTCAAGCCTCATAATGTCAGAAGAGAGAAGTGGTAGCTACCACGGTCGAGGCTTTCATTTAAAACAAATTAGGACAGATTTATTCCACTTCACCTACCTTCAAGAGGTAACCAAGCAATCCAGCACTTAGAAGTCTTCAGGTGAAGACGCAATAAAATGAGTAACATGCAGCCCCCAATACCAAGGATTGAACCCTTCTGAATACAAGTTTAGGTGAAAAGAATGAGAACCCAGTGAGGCAGACAGCCCTAGCTACCACATTCCCTGTTTACCTGCTTTAACAAATGCAATGTATTTAGCCATAGGCAGAACAACTCTTTAATTATACTCAAGCACTTTGGTTCTTCACCTGTTGAGCACTTTAAATCCAATTCCCACGCACCCTGCAGCCTGATGGATGACTGAAATCATGAAGTACCGTAGGTTATGCAGATCTGACATTGCTTCAAATCTGTTTTCTTTTGTTTGGTTGGTTGGTTTCTTCCTTCTCTTTTTCCTGCAGTGTGTGGTATTAAGCATGAGTTCTGTCTTTGGACAGCTGATAAAGCATGCTTGGCTTCAAAGTACAAATCTTTAGAGATGAAGTTTTGAGAAATTTCTGTGAGAAGACACCCCTGTAAATTGAGCCTGGTATCTGGTATATACTTTACCAAATAGCCTTAAACTATATTTGAAGCAAAAACCCAGACGAATGTATGTCCTTCAAGAATGCAAAAAAAAAAAAAAAAAAAAAAAAAAAAAAAAAAAAAAAAAAAAGGAAAAAAAAAGAAAAAAAAAAGGAAAAAAAGGAATAAAAAATAATGAATCCCTGAAATATTCTTCTATAGATGAAAACATTATATTTCCCATCCTTTTCAAGGCATTTCTATTTTCAAGGCATTTTCTATTAAGGAAAGAGCTGAACCCTAGGCAATGTTGATGCTACTTCCTATATTTGTTCTACTATTTTAAATACAGAAGTAGATGCAGAGACTGGCATCTTTGATCTTGAAAACTGGTATCTTAAAGTGGAGCTGCTAATTAGAATATCCACACAAAACCAAAGCCAGTATTTTTCCTAGACTGAGCAAATTTAAAATAGACACACACACACATACACATATATACATACGGCAGCTGATACATTTTATCTAATTTTCTGTACACTTCCAGGAGTGATCACACTTGCTTTACTTGCTTGAACCCTCCTACCTGCATCAACAGGTCATGCAACTAAGACAAGCTGTACCTGATCCTGCCAGTAATCAGACTGTATGAAGAGAAAATGTAAACCAAACAGATTACAGACAAAATGAAATCCCAGCTGGTCTAACAATGCTGACTTGGAGAAGTCTCTGTTCTACATTTCCCAGGTTGTTATAAGAAAGTTCTCAGAATAAGATTTATAAATCTATGATTTCTGTTTCCTCCACCATGTTTAAACAAACAAACAAAAAATCCCCAAATAAAGAAACAAAAAACAGACAAAAAATTGGAAAAAATCAAAAGTAAACTAGATGCCTAGCAACAAATCTGATAATGTTATCTGTGCACACTACATTTTGAAGTGCAATATATTAAATTATTGTACAGGTAACATTATATCTTTTAAGGCAAATAAGTCATTTCAATTTACATATCGTACACCTGGTTAGTTTAGAAAGATAACATTATGCTTATGATATTTGTGTTGCAAATAAATAAAAGTCAGGCTGCTTCATTCTCTGACATGAGAAACACTCTATCTTAATAAGCATATAACCAGATCAATTGTAATCTGATTCCACATCACAAAAATAAAAGGCAGTTACAAAATCAAAGTAGGAGGAACATAAATAAACAGAAAGATAGGAACTAGAATGCTTTCTCCTTTGAGAGTTCATGGTATAGACCCACTCAGAACAGCTGAGTATAGCAAAATAGTCTAGTGTTTAATTACATATTAATTGGGCTAAAATGTATTTTAACACATTAAAACTCTAGAAATTCTCTGTTCATTTAGTCATTGTCTGTAAAACACAATTATGCTAAACAAAATTCAGAAAATTTAAATAAGGAAAAAGGCCTGAATGGTAAAATTGTTGATATTTGCCATACTTATTTTTGCTTTGTATATTTTTTTAAATTTGAAATTCTTTGTAATTTGGTGACGTACATTATGAAGTGTTTTATTATTTCATGTCCACCCGATTAGAATGGCCTTTGGCAGAATGTAAAGATGAACAACGTTGTACAGTTTAATACCAAAAAATGATATTTTAATTCATGCTTAAACCTTGACAAACCCTGACACCTTGACAGATTTGAGATCAGTCAGGAAGGAATGAAAGCATGCATAGGAAAGTGCGTGAATTTCATACATACAGATAGATATAACATATATTTCATATAATGGAAATTATTTGTTTTAAAATAAGCCCATGTCCTGCTGTATCAGTAAATTAGTACTCTACTTCCTCAGCACTGCATCTAGTATATAGTCAAGGAATGTTCAGTCATTGGGTGGTTTTGCAAGTAGCTGCTCCGTGATGGAGGGTCACATGTGGCCCAGCGCGTGGCACGGGGCTGCAGCCTCCCCGTGGCTGTGGAAGCAGAGCCCTCGAGAGGTTCCTGGCCCCGTGGCACCTCAGGCAGTGTCACCCTTCTGTCCCAGGTCTCCTCCATGCAGGCCCCCTGGCCTGGAGCAGCGGGTCTCCACGTCAGCCCAGCTCAGCCTTCTACACTCAAAGCCTTGAGCCTGCCCTGCCCAGCCGGTGGGTTTGATGTCCTCCTCAGCATTCCAGTGTTGGCAGGGGCACACTGGAGGCTGACCCATCAAGTGCTGGTTTGTGCATGCCGGTTTGAGGGCTGGAGCTGGTTTGGCGGCTCCAGGCGCCAAGCTGCATGCACTGAAAACCTGTGAAACCAGAGCCTCCGTGTAAGAGAGCTTAAATGAATCATGAACCAACGTTACTCCCATCACTGCTCCTAGAGCATCTTACGATGCAGGGATACCACCTGCCAACTGCGCTCGAGGTAAGGAATATCAACAAACCCCTTAATGTCTAGAGAGGTGCTTCCTGGTGTATGACAGGTTGACACCCACACTTATACAGTGCCTTTCATCCAGAGGGATCTCCAAGCACTTTATTAGCCAACACACAAACTCCAGGCTGGGCTGCAGCTGGGACAAGTAACCCAGTGTGGTGGGATGCTGGGGGCTCTCCCACCCACCCCCATGCTGCTGGGGAGTTTCCTTCCACAGCACCCTTCCAACATCTGGGACCTCACAGTCTGAGCCTGTGCTGAAGAAGAAAAGACTCACTGAACCGAGGAAGACCTGAGGAAAGCAGAGATAAAGGCAATCAGTGCTCCTACCATCCCCCAGGGAGTAGGCAGGGAGTGATGAGCATCAAATTAACCTTCCAGAACAATCTCTGCCTTTTCTGTTCCTGACAATGGCAGTGAGGACCTGGCAGTAAAGGAGCTCCATGGGAGGGTGCAGGAGGAGACTCCTGGCTGGTGCCAGGCACAGGAGCTGATGGCACCAGCAGCTGAGCTCTCTTGGTCAGGAATCTTGGCAAATCTCCCCTTCGCAAGTGCATTTTCCCCCGCTTTCTTAGCGGGAGAGATCCATCTGGGGTACTTGCTGCACAAGCAGCCTTCCCCAAGCACCCTGTTCTCTCCCCAGGTCTGCCCTCCAGCCCAGCTAACATGAGGGATGACATGGGGCACAGGACTTAGGCATGACGATCGTGCTTTGGTTTGAGCAGCTGCTCTTTTGTGGGACACAGCCCTAACCCTAAGGGTTCTTTTATGGCAGAGCAACGGGGACACCTCTCTCTGCATGGACAGGATCAGCGGACGAGAGGCCACCATTTCATACTGCACAGAACAGAAAGAGGATATATACAGATATCTGTGTACACATAATGATTTTTCACTGTCAAGGTTCCAGAGAACCAGACCCAGGAACCACAGTCAACACTCACATTCCTGTAGATTGTGCCACTTTCCTGCAGCTCATCCTCAACACTGATGGCTGTGGCAGGTTCACTGCCTACTGCAGCCCCATCAGCAACTATTCACCATGTTCACCTCCAGGGACCATCTTTCAGGAGCAGATGTTCTATAGCATACTCATATGCATATACAGAGTCCTGTCAGGAATTAAGCCCTCTGTATCTTCAGAAATTGTTTAATTTATCTCTGAAGTGCAGCTACCTCTATGGCATAATGCTGTAGCTGTTTAACTGCATAATAGGCTCTTCAGGACAGCAAGTTTAAAACCAAAATTGAAATGGAACATTGCCCAAAAGAAAATTTGGCCAACATATGTGGGCTGATTCAGCTCCTCTTAATGAAATAAAATTCCAAAAGCTGAAGGAGGCCATGCTATTCATTACTGAATGTCTTTTCCAACATAAAAAATTCTATAATTCTGTATCTAAAAACAATATTCCAGAGTTTTTGTCATTAAATGAGTATCACATTTCATAAATATGATGGCAGAAGAAGACTGCATGTTCACTGCAGTCTTTCCACCTTTCCACACCCAACTTTTGTCCTGTTACCCTTCATTGCCAGAAGAGAACTGGGCTTTTTGAAGTCAGATAGTAGTTAAGGTAAATTAGTCTGTCTACACGGATTGCTCTTTAACTGAGCAAACACAGAACAGTTTTCATCAGCTGGCAATTTAATTCTATATTTTATTAATGCCAAATTATTATTTTTCTAAATTGGTTTTGTTGGACAGGATTTTTTACTTCTCTAGGTACAAAACCATGGATATTTTCACCTAAGCATAAATGAGGGGGAGGCTTATTTGAATATATAGTCATTATTAAAAAACACAGCCCATTAATGAGGAATTTTCTTCTTCTTACCTTGCCACTCTTTCATTTAACACACTATTTCCCATTCCTAAAGCTTCACTGTCATACAAGTTTCTTATTTGTGAGATGGATTATTGCAGAGCACTGGACTAAGTTCTGATCTCAGTTGCATTAGAATTAATGCTCAGAAAGTGAAACCAGAAAGAAATATCAGATCTGAATCAATGCAATTCAGATCAATATCTGACTCAGCAAGTCTGAGGTAGGAAGGGCACCGTGTTCAAAGTAGCAAATGTGCCATTACTTTGTAGGAGCTTTTGTTTCCTTTCAGGTAGCTCAGTCATGCAGAGGGCTCGGTAGTAGGTTTGAGTCTCTGAAGAGAGTCCTCACAAAGAAAAGCCAGCTTTGTTTATCATTACCATGGAATCCACATGCTCACATCCATGTTTTTATTTACCCTTTGGAGGATTAATAGAATGTCCATCTCATTTTAAAAGGGCTCAGCATGTATGTATTATTTAGTTCAATTTATACATTAATTTCCTGACTGAAATAAAATTCCCTTTCAAGTAGCCTGGCTTATTTGCTCTAAACTGTTCTTTCCTGAAGAAAAGCCACTATGACTGTGCAGGATTTTCTGTACAGAGACAAAACTCATACTTTCATTTACCATGGACATGCCAAAATAATCAAGTGTGGCCTAAGGACTAAATTAAATGCCTCCTATAGAACTTCAAGGAATGTTAGAACCAGGAAACTATCTGTTTAGTTATCATTAAAAGTATATATAAATATATATAAATATATATATACATAAGAAATCATATCAACAATGAGGATGAACTGAGTGCCAAATATTCACCATCTGTATAAAGCTACACTTCACTAGAATTAAACTATTTTATGTAATTTTTTCTCATGCTTTTATGGTTCTTTTGATAAATTCTATTTAGTAGCATGCAGGATATCTAAATTGAATGTACAGTATGTTGTTTCATTGCTACAATAATTTATTGCTTCTCGGTAATATCTTCTTTACCAGAATGTTATTTGTTACTTTGAAGACATATTTGAAAATTGTTTTATTATTGAGTTATTCTTTTTTTCATGGTTCTCTACTCACCTCCAGCTGATTGTAAGAAAATGTGCTTCACTATTTTGCCCCATGGCTCTTTTATGAAGCTGCCTCTTTCAATTGGTTTATGTATTGTTTATGTTCATCTCCTGTAAATAATTCTGCAATTAAATTTTTTGAGAAAAATAGAGTACACTCTTTATTACATTTTAAATTTTGTATTACTTAAAATCCGACATTTCCAACGAGGCAATTTTTAGACAATACTAAACTATTACTTTAGACCTGTAGCCTTTGGAGTATTAGGAAACAAATCATAAAAAAAAAATTTTGATAGAATTTTAGCTGAAATCAAAGGAAGGCACATATAAAATCTAATGGAAAACAGCAAATAATGGAAATAATCTATGCCATTCCAGTGATGTGTTTTGATCTATAGTCATTAATACTATAAATTGAATATAAGTATAGAATGTCATCTTCTGATTTTGAGTGAGAACATTGTGTATCATTAACAGAAAGAGCACTAGTCTCTTTTGTTTGTAAAAAACCCAAAACTGAATTACCTGTAAGCAGTCATTAGTGGACAGAAGTAAGTGAATGGATTTGTTTTGACAAAGTGAATCCTGAAGCATCTCTGTGTATTGTAACTGTTTGCAATAGAATAACCAAAACGAGCTTCTAGCCTACTTCATGGTTTTCAGCTCCTTTCATGGCAGACAGGTCTCATTCTGAGAATGGCTTTAGCAACTCAGCAGAAAATTTGATCAATACTTTGCCACATTTCTTGATTAGACAAAAGCCATAGTAGTCATGAAACAAAGATTAGTCTAAACACAGGAATTATCAGAAATAATATGAAAAAATATAAATTTATTTGGCATAGAAAACTGCTTGGTTGCTTGAATCATTAGACTTTTATTGCTCATGTATTATATTTACTGCTGTAATGTTTAGGAACTCTAGCTTTGGACCACTTGTAAATTTGAATATTGTACATTTACAAACTGAAAATTTTCCCTTACCACAAAAAGTTTACAGCCCAACAAATAGATAAGAAACAACATATAGTCAGGCACAGGAGAAAAACTGATGGGAAAAAGTGAGATGCTATTAAATAAAATGAAGAGCAGCATCCCAGCATCCCATCAGTTGTCATTTGTTTTGCAGCCATCAGAAAAAGAGGAGATAATGAAGTGGAAGATACCCTCAGGGGTGTCTTCCCAAGAAGGGATTGAGTTCAAGAAAGCATTTGTTTGAAAATTTAACACAGAGATGATGAATTTTGGCATCCTGATCCACCAGGAGGTGGAAGATGACATCTGATTACTGGCTGGTGCTAGGTACACCACAGACAGGTGGTGTACAAAGAGGCTGTGAAAGGTCTTGACAGTAAGACCAATAAAATTCAACATTTGATACTCTGATGGCTCATTGCTTCTATGAAAGAATTTTCCTCTTTAATATCTGCTGTGGAAGGTGCAAAATTTTCATTCATAACTGGATGTTATGACGTGGAGCATCACTTACGGCTGTTCTGTAATATGGTATCAGAACTCAGGCCTTGACCACTTCCAGCCAAAATTCCAGTAACCCCTTAGCTTCTCTTAGCCTCTCTTAGCCTTCATGAGTTCCCTAAAATAGGCTAATCCTTCCTGCAATCTGGAAAGGATCTCAGGATGAACAAGCAAGCTGTTTCTTGTGCAACAGCTACACAGATGGCTGAATGTCAGCCTCAGCATCACAGGCATACCCGTGTAAACGAGGACAGGCATCCCTGATGAACTGGTAAGGTCAAGTAAAGCTGGGGCATAGATGTGACACGTTTTATTTCAATTGCTGAACCAAATAAATCAGGTGCAGAGTACATGCTCTGGAATTAACATATTTATTCAAGTTGAACTGCACTGACACTGACAGTAGGTTTGTGGAAGGCTGCTATTGTTTTAACTGCAGCAGCGCAGCTGAAGTGTGAAAATTTTGAAATGTAGACAAGTACCTTACATAACCTATGGCAGCACTAACACAATCCCTGCAAAAATTTTGCCATGACTTTTTAAACAAGCAATTTATTAGTAGCTTGAGGATAAAACAGTGATAAAAACTATGCAATGCTTGTTTGCCAACGTCATATCACATCAGCCAATTTAATTTTCCTCTTTAACAAGATGAATGGCCTAAGGAATTAGGTAAAAAGAGTAGGCTGTGGTAGATCTTCATTTCATTGAGGCTTTTGATCCAGTGTACCATTTTCTATAAAACTAGGAAAATAGTCTCTAAATAATTTTTTTCTGAAATAAAATTTGCATCTAAAAATACTATTTTAAATATGCATATATGTTTGACCTTTTGTGTAATCTGAAGGCCTTTTGAAGTGTGAGAAGGAGAAAAATCTAACCTGCTCTCAGTACTATTCTGCAATTTCATTGAAAATTTTGATGATTTACTAAAAAAATCATCATTGACATGGGAGTATTTTATTCATTGACCTGCTAATAGTTACTGGTTCTGTAGAGGATATGATCAAAATTCACAGTGATCCCAAGAAAACAGGCACGCTTGCTAAATTCAATGTGATGTAATTCAGTGAAGAAAAAAAACAAAGAATGGTATATTGAATGCTATACTAAATGTTGTATTCAGATATGACAGAATATTCTTTTGAGAAAAAACAGAACAAAGAAAATGTGATTGCAAGCTAAAGGAGAGACTACCTGGTTGGCTAAATCAACACACACTAAATCACATGCTCTTAAGAAAAGAGGAAATTTAATAGTGAATGTATTAGCATATCATTAAATTAGTGTGGCTTAACAAATTATCATGCTGTGTAATCATCCATGTATACACATTCTTAAACTGCAGCACGCACACATTACCGGACTTGACATTGCAAGTCAAGCTAAAACAAATTACCCATAGCAGGAAGAAGTCTTCAGATTGATAAAAATCAACCTCCTGTATCTGAGACATGGCTCATCCTCCCCCACCCAGGCTGCTCAGTAGAAATGTCCATGGGCACTGCATTCTGCTCTATGTCAAGTGTCTAAGGACCTCTAAGAGACTCGAGTGGAGATGGTGTTTGTCTCTGTCCTAGGTGTGAACCCCAGCAGGTCTGGGATAGAGGGCAGGATGCTTTTTGTGTGCTTGTCTGCCCGTGTTTAGGAACCAGACTGTCATATTAAGGTAATGGTGGGATACAGACTCTCGGAATCTTGCTATCTTCAGCTTAGCCACTTCCACCCACATTCTGTCTGAGATGGCAGGAATTACCCTCTGAATCTCAAGCAAACACTCAAACACAAAATGTTAACAAGTGAGGTAGGCAGAAACATTTCATAAAGCCTTAAATTGACACTGACTGGTTGAGCTCTCAGTGTTGCCACTGAGAAAATAGCAAGTCGCGTGCTGGGGATGTAGGGACATTCCCTGTATGCTACAGAGGTTCTTGTTCCACTTTGTTCAATACTGTTGAGTTTTAGTTAGAGTATTAAATACTGTTTTTGAGAAGCAGTGGAGAAAATTTGAAAGAAAGTAACAGGGATTACAAAATATTCAGAAAGCATGGCATAAATGAACAGAGTTCAGAAGGTGAATCAAAAAAAGACTGATTTGATTCAATCAAATGAGTTGTTATGAGCTGTTAATGAAATTCTTCCCCATTCCCTGGAAGGAGGTTATTAGCATCATTAGCAGAAAAGTCTAGATTGTGTTTCTTTGGATAAGGGTAGTGAATCCCTGTTTAACTATTTAACTCAAGGACAAGGTACCAAACATATCCTATAAGGCTTTGCAGCTGTGATCCACATGCCAGAACTCCCTGAAGAGCCACAGGAATCATCATCCAGCATCCTGGCTGCACATATGCTCTGAAAGAGATGTGCCCAGACCACTGGTACCCTCATCTCACTTGACAGACGATCCTATTTATAAGCAACTGACCTTGCAAGCGTGAAAGAGGCATTTGCCTGCCAAAGCTGCCAGTGCTGCTCTCCAGCTCTTCCCAGAAGGAGAAGCTGAGCAGGAAGGTGGATACATGAGGCTAGTTAGTGCCTCTGCTGGCTTCAGCAACTGAGGAGGTGAGTGCTCAGGGTCTACACTTCTTCTCCTGTGTTTTATGGGGTTATCAGCTCAAAAACGAACAAAGATGGGCTGTTCTTGAATAAAACATCTTAATATTAAATAAGGGAATTGCAGAAAATTGGTGATAGCGGCTGACTCAGCAATGTTCTTCTCTCAGTATGAGGTTCATATCCCTTTTTATTAGTAGCAGGCACTAGGCTGCTTGAGGTGTTGAAATTCAGGAAAAAATCTAAAGAAAATTTCTGCTCTACATGAGGAGTAACATCACCTCAGCCTTTAACCCCAAAGGGAAGCTCAGATCCCGGCCAGGAGTAGACATTAGTAACCTGCTTAGCCAGAATCTCTTCAAAACTTTATGTGGTTGTTGTGTGGCTCATGTATCCTTCGTGACCCACACTAACTCACCTGTACAGGTGAGAGCTACCCAAAACACAGAGGAGTTTGCTTGTCAGAAGGGCTCTGCACCTGTCATTGCCACACTTGGCTTCCTCCTTGCAACTGAGCACCATCACACTCACTGCAGAGCTTGGCACTGAAACATTGGAGGAGGACAGGGCTGAGGTCAGTGCAATGGAAAATAATGACAAATCAATTTAAATGCAGATCCTGGAGGAGGATATTATAATAGACTGCTTCAGACAAATCTTGAAAGGAAATTAGCTTTGGTAAAAATCAAGGATTCAGTGTATTAAAAAGCAACATAATCCCAGTCATAAGAGAGGTGATAAATCAGTTTTGCCAGACAGGAAACAAATCATGACTGAACAGTAAGGGAAGCAGATGAATGCTATGCTTTGGGGTTTGAATATGTCAAAGTGAATTTTGTAATATATTTATAAATTTATGAAGCATTGACAACATCTTAAAAAAATCTGGTATTTAGAATTTTAAGAATGTTTATATTTACATGTTTGTATGAGTTTATGTGGCTTTATATGTATGTATATATATATATGTATGTATAATATGTATGTATATATTTATCCATACAGAAAAAAAAGAGGGGCAACTGTAAATTTTATATATATTTAATTTTTTTTAATGGCCAGAAATCATGTTCTCTTTGGTTTGTACATGTCAGTATCTCATGATAAAACCATTTGTTTGTCTAAATCACAGAAGGAGGAATCTGAAAAGAAAGGCTGAGGAAAGGGAAAACTTATAGAGCAAAACCAATGTCAATGCTATATTCTTTATTCTTTGCTTATTAGAAATACATGATTGCTTTAGCTGATTTGGAATAGGACTTTACCATAATTCTGCTCCACATTGAAAGAGCATTTTTGGGCTAATTCACACTACATATTGCTTTCTGCAGCCAGATCTCAAATCAAGTACACCCACGCATAGAGTGCCAGAAAGCAAACAGATTCTGCATGAGATGAGCTAATTCACTGAGACACTTTTCAGCCTCAATTAGGAGGTGGTTTTACTGTTCTGAGACAAATTGGTGTATAACAAATTCAAGATCTTTTAATCCTTCACTCCGATTAACTTCATTCTCCTAAATCTTTCCAAAATACATATTATTTTCCTCTTATTTAATGAGATACTGAATAAACAAATTTTACAAGAGCATCCTCATTTGAAATAACAAGTGATAAGCTATAACCCTCCATCAGATTTTACACCTTTAATTAGTAACTGAAGAAGGAAAAAAGCCTAATACCTGGAGATAAATGTGAATTTTTATCCACTCGGTTAGCAGGGTCACTTAAGACCACATGTACCCCAGTTGTGATAGCACAGGTGGAGGTGAGGTTCCCTCTGTGTGCCATTTCCCAGCCTGCTTGTCTCCAAATATCAGAGTAAGGTAAGTGTAATTAAAATGCTGTTGTAAGTCAGGGGCTACAAAGTTTCCCTCAGAATTTACTGTGTCACGGGAGAACCAGGGGATAGAAGGAGAGGAGGGGTTTTGTGCACAGGAGGACCTGAGGAGCAGACGGCAGCGTTTCATGGCCACGTGAAAGTCTTGTAGGAAGCCTCTGGGGCACATTTACCATCTGTGATGTGTTTCACTTTGATGGCATTTACTTGTGAGGTGTAACAGATTGTGACCCTTCCTTGGCTTCTTTCAGGGATCAAATTTTCCTTTCTGGAAAACAGAATAGCTGGTCCATGAGCTGCTAAGTATTTATTGTCAGAAATGAAATATCTGTAAATATCTTCTGTGATGATCTGTTGTGTTATCTAGTGTCAGATGCTATACTGGGACTACTGATTTTTGGGACAAAGATTAATGGTTTCTGGTGAAGCTAATATTCTATTTTTACCTGTGAAGAAAATGGTTAGGTGAGTTCAGGAACAAGATGAGTGATAACTCTCAGTCAATTCATGAAAGAGGGTAGTTTTCAAAGTAAAATATATGAAGGAAATTGTTTCTGGGGAAGTGGGTGAGAGGTGTCAGAGGTGGATAGGAATGAACAATAGATGCTTTTCAGTCACAAGTTCATTTCCAGTAGTTAAAAATGAAAGATGATTATGACCAAAAGAGTATCTAACTTGCTGTAATTCTCATTGCACTAACTTACATTACCCAAGGGAGATCTGGATTTCAGAATGCATGTGAGGAGTCGATGGCTCTTTCAACCCCCACCACATCAGCTCTTTCTGCTGATGAACCCCCCTTTCTGGATATCTCTAAAGTTATGATGTTATTTGCTTTTTCTCTAAACAAACAGACACTTTCCAGGGTCCTGGGAGCTTCCTCCTTGTACAGTGCTGGTTAAAGACAAAACCCCTTTGATTCTTCTTGCTTCAATTTACCTTATTCTGGAAGCCTCACTGTTTCTTACATTTAACTAAATAAACCACTATAACCTGTATTAAAAAAAATTATATAAATGTAATTCTCCCACCCTTCTTTGTCAAGAAGGAAACAGAAACAAATAGATTAGAGAATGCCTTTGAATACTGTCTGGAGCGACAGTCTGGGGAAGCACTAAATTATTCAGTTCCTTTTGGCTGTGTCAAACAGGACAGAAGATTTTCTCAGCACCCATTTTGCTAGTCTGGAAAGTGTGAGGAATGAGAGGCACACATCACATCTCCTTCCCAGCCTGCCCTCCTGGTTCTTTCCAAAGGCAGGCAGTGTGCAGCAGAGCTGCCGCACCCTCTCCTTGTGCCCTGCCATGCAGCTGGGCTGGGGGCTGCTGGCACAGGCACAGGCACAGCTGCCGTGTCCAACAGGCTCAGCCAGCCCTTCTGAGCACAGCCCTCTGTGTTTCGGAAGTTTATACTGCCACCCATTGCTCTATCCGAGCACATTTTCCCCGAAAGTGATGGCAAATGCCTGAACAGATTTCATTTGCAATAACGTATTTCTCTTTCTGGAATCACAGCTCTCCATCACAGCAAACAGATATATTTGGGAATAATGGTTTCTGAAGTGTGTCTGTGTAGGTTAGAGTGGAAATGCTCTCTCAAAGGCAGAGTGTGATCAGATTGTGGAGTCATTGGATCTATTTTCAATGCCTGCTTCTTCTCAGCCAGGAATACTTTGGCTCCAGCTTTGTTCCTCTGCCACAGAGGTTTTGTTCCAGATGTTGTCCTCATGTCGCAGTGATGCAGGGGAAAAAAATCCAGGTCTTCATAACCTTTGAGGCTGAGCATCCATTGCCTGACAAGATACATTACACCACATGATTGGAAACAACTGCACCTGCAGGGTAGGTGCAATGGGAACTATGGCTCCTCTGAAATGAGGTGAGAAGGAAATGACATTTGGGACTGTGCTGGTACATCTGGGCCATCAATGTATGCTGCTGAAATAATGGAATCTATGTTTTTCTCTAGACAGAGCTTACCAAAAAAAAAAAAAAAAAAGCATTAAAGCCATATATCAGCAGCCAGTGTAAGCACCAAATTCAAGAACTTTCTTCAATGGTGATGATTCACTATTTTTCAGACAGTTTTAGGGATTTCATGTTACCATATAGTTCTACAAATGTTCTCTTGCACCATACTTGTGCTATTAAAAAACCTTCAATTTTAATTTATTTTCCCTTTGGCTTTATCTGCTATAACTATACACAACTAGCTTGCATCTGTGTTCCAAACACATGCACATATGTGCATAGATGAGAAAATCCTTTACACCAATACTTGTCATTAATGAACTTTACTCTCAAATTTTCCATGCCATTGTTTAGCATCTCATGAAATTATCTGGCAGAACATTTTTAGGTGTAAGAATGCATTTCTATAAGTGGGACTAGGAAGAAAATTAATTTTATTTGTATTTTAAAAAATGTGATACTCATTTCACCAGCATCATAGCAATGAGGAACTCCATGGTATGTGTAAAGATCAGCTCTGCATGAGTCATGTAGGGGGGGAAAAAAAAAAAGAAGCCTTTTGTACATGGCAGCTCAAGCTGGAGGGATTTGGGGAGCTTCAGGTCACAGCAGTCATGCAGAGAGCCCAGTAAGGGACAGGATAGAAGACCAGAATTTTCCCTCTACTTTTTTTCTTCCAGCTTTGAAGAGACTGGGCTGAGAAGATTTTGCTAACTGGAAGCTAGGAAGTATCTCCAGGGATGTTTTTTTTTTTCCTGTCTAGTGCTCAGGAAGCAAGAAGTTATCAAGGAAGAAATCTAGCTCTCACTGAGAAGGAGGGCAGCAAGCTCAGAGAGGAGCAACGGGAAAAGAGCCAGGGGTAGGAAAGGTATGCTTCAGGAAACAGGAAGAAATACATCCAAAAAAGGAGCTGATGAAGGACAAGACTGGCTGCTGGGATGGAATAGGAACTTATCCTCCCTGGCCCAGATTGAATTCAGGGCTACTCAACAGTAAATATTCAGCTACTCCCAATCAGTGCCCCTGAAAAGACAACAGATCATAACTCAGCTGTGTCTCAGCTGTCTTAAGAGACCAGTTCACATGGAGGTCAGCAAAAATGATGGAAGGGTCTAGTCCTTTCACATACCAAACTGGATTTTACTTTGGAGTTGAAGGGTTGGGAGATTTTAAAAGCCTCTTGCAGAGTGCAAGAGTGCAAAAAAGTCCCAACCTATCCCTCATCCTATAGAATAGATTGAATACAGATGATATTAGGCCAAAAGAGCAGTTGGGAAGCAGGATGAGCAAGCTCCCAGTCAGCCCATGGAGGGTTTCTCAGCACCTTCTCTCCATTTTCCCACTGACACTGCAGCCCCATTATAATGCAAGTGTGAGACAGAAGCAAACACAGTGATTTATAACACAGCAAGGAGAAAACTACATAATGAAGTTAAACAAGGTTCCCATCTGAACATAAAAGAACTTCAGTAATTCTAATTAATGGCCAGGAGACACATTACAAGACGCAAGACAAGCAATGAGGCATAAATGAATAAATAAAAACATCAAGAATGTTGAATCACAGGATACATATTTGTTCATTTTATTTGTTGTTTTTTCACTCAAATTA
>VZSR01003806.1:2623301-2659343 GCA_013398615.1 Brachypodius melanocephalos | reverse complement strand
TTTGTAGGTAATATTCAGATCTTGTTAATGCTTTGAAAACAAACCAACAAATCAAACTCAATACAAAATATTGCCTATGCAATTTCACTTCAGTAATGCATAATTAGCCATAATATGCCAGGGAGGATCAGCATATATTCATGGAACAATAAGTCAAGACAGGTATACCAGACCTTATAAAAGCACCTGCTGTTGACTCTGTACTCATGTTTGAGTAACCCTGGTCCTCACTTTAGTGGCCTGGGCTAACCCCTGTGGATTCATGAGTAGCACTTGAACAATTCCAATCTACAATTGGAATTTTCTGGGTTTGTTTTCTGACTGCCTATACTTAGACCATTGAATCAAGCAAACAGAATACCTCCTTTTACACCTCTAAGTAAAATAATTTAAGGCATATTTCAAGTGTAAGCTAAGTTAGACACCACCTACTTTCTTCAGTTTCAAAATAACAATGTAAGACTTGGTCTATAGGGTTGATATTGCTATTTTAAGATACATGATTTTCAAATTCCAAAAATAATAAAATTATGATAGTGTTGTGTGAAAATAATAAATAATTCTGTTTATTCTAAATTAAAAATGCTGTCAAAGACAGTTCTTGGCTGACTGAGCATTTGTTCAAGTAGTGATTTTAAAGGGAGTGTCTAAGTGGCTGTTCCATCCACAAGGGTTTACCTTTAAATTACCCTGAAATTCAGCAATTAAGGGAACTTTTAATAGCTGCAGCAAGTTACACCCCATTACTGTCTGATACCATTGGTAGAAAAAAACTGAGTTAATGAGAGGTCATGGAATAGAAATCACTTGCTTTGCTCTAGTGAACAAATCGTCATTTATACACAGGGACTGCATGAGGATTTGTGGCATAAGCATTTGGAACGTATTTCTGTGTGCTGGAGGCAAGAAGGAACCCTATTGGTTTCAGATGGAAAGAGAAAAGTACATTATGAAAATGAAAATTCATCATAAATATCAGGATGAACTGTCACAACATGAAAACTTCTTTCTCTGGGACTGTGATTTCCCCTCTTCCCTGCTCTGGTCCACTACCATAGGCAATGGCCAAGCAGAAAACTCATTGAAGGCAACTTTGCACGTGGCTGGGCTCAGTCTGTGCTCAGCAACTTTTCTCTAATGAGAAAAGGAACATAATTTTGTATATTTGGGGATGGAAAAACCTGCTGTTCCTATTCTTGAAACATTAAGTATCTCCTGTGTTTGTCCACCTAGAGAAAAGAAATAGGTCACTTCAAAATTGACTTTTATTAACGACAAATGGATTTTCAAAGCACTAATAAAGGATCATTTACCAGACTCTGATACTAATTGGTGGGGCATAGCAACTCAGAGTCAGAATGGAGTAGCCAGGGTACTAATCACATCCTAGTTGAGAGTAGAGAGGACAAAGGATATTCCTCTCCATCTGTAGATGCTATTTTCCATAACATTTTGATGGCAGTTTCCTTCTAGTAGACTTCTCTTGCACCATTTTGGATTAATGTTGCTCTTCTGCTATTAATATTACCAGTGCTTTTTCTGGATAAATGCTGTCTGCACCAGAAAGAATGAAAAAAAAAAAAAGCAACCAAAATTTTTTTAAAAGACATTCCACAGTGAATTGTCCAATCCTTTAATAATTTCTACCTAAAATAGTCCAGTTTTGCATGTCATCTCAACACCTATAAATCAGAGCATTCTGATGGAATGAAAAAAAATGAACAGAAAAAGCAACTTGAAACAAGCTGTTGATACATTTACAAGTGAAAGAGTTAAAAAAGTAAGTTCAGCTCTAATTATGCTTAAACCCTCCCTTTATTTGATATTTTTGACATAGAACTTCTAGTCCATATATAGTCTTTAAAGATACCCCCAAATATAGAGTCATGAAAGTTACATTAAACTTCAGAAAATGTCTAACAGGTGAGCACAAAAATAATCTCTTTAGTTTATAAAAATATCCTCAGCCAGCCCACTCTACTCCAACCTCAAAAATCTAAAATGTCATCGGATTTCTATGCATCAGTATTTTCCAGAGAGGAATTACTGAGAATTAATAGGCATTTTAACCTAGCAAGGAAAAGTACAACAGGCAGCACGTAAGGGGAAGCTAGACTGCTTTAAACTCCTGAGAAGGCCTGCATTTTAAGGCTGAGATTAGTCACTGGAACAAGCTGCTAATAAAAGCAGCAAATTCATTTCTTTGGCCTTCAAAAGCACAATAACTGGATTTCTGAAAATAAGCATTAGTCAAACTCAGGTGATGAAGCCTGATAAAGGATTGACTGAGTGAATGTTAATGGCTTGTGAGGTGCTGGAGGGTGGATTACATGCTCTAGTGATACCATCTCTCTTTAAACGCTCTGGGTAAATACTGCATTGTATTTGCTTCAAGCATAATGATCAGAATCCAGCAAATCCACCTTTTTTTTCTTCTCAATTTTATGTTTCTTTTCAGAAATCAGGGAGACAATTGCCACGTTCCCATCTGTCTGCTTTGCTATTTTTAATGCTCCTAAATCTTGAAAAGAAGCAGAATTCAGTTTATGACCCCTTCACACTAATACGGTATTATAAATGAAAGCTGGGGCCATTATATTTATCACTGCTAAACCCACAGAAATAACACTCACTGGGCATGTTGTAGCCTCAGGCATGTGGGATAAATAGCAAGATTTTAGGGATTCCTTGGGAGCTTCAGATCTCATTTCAGTTCTATGAATAAATAAACACTAAAGATGTTTAAGTAACTGTTTGCTTCAAAAGCTTACTTATTTAATTAAAACAGTAATTTCAGTTCTGCAGATTTGTGTCATGCCTGTCCCATACCAGCCTTCTGGCTGTTGGATCCTCTCTATTTCTCTGCAAGGGACGTTCCCACTGCATCTTCCATTCTTGAATGATTTCCAGCACTGGGTTAAGTTTAAATGGGAAAAAAAGATTTTTTAATAGTAATGTACTTGAAAAGTGTGGAAGTGATGCAAAGAAGCAGTGCCACTGCTGCTGTTTGTTCTGAGGAGGTCCGCAGGTGAGAAGCAATGCCCCTTTTCGGCAAGACCTTTCTAAATATCCGTGTGCCTGACACCGTGCTTTCCGAATGAGTTCTGATTTCACGACAGCAGCACTGCTGTCTGTGTCCCTGGAATTCACATCCATACATCCTTCCCAGCATCGGGCTCTTGCTGACCCGGTGGAAGAGAGCAGCCACGGCTGTTTAGGGCAGAGCGCAGGGCACGGGCTGTTTAGGGCAGCAGCGGTCTGTCCCCAGCGGGGCTCAGGGGTCCGGCACCTGGAGGAGATGGGTGACATGGGCGGGGGCACGGGCGGGACGTGCGGCAGCTGGGAATGCCGCGGGCTGGAGCTTTGATTTGGACACCCAACCGTGAGCCTGCAGGGCCGTGAGAGGTGATGGTGAGCCTTGTTAGGTACCAGTGAGGAATAATGTCCCTGCTTCCCCATCTGGGGCTGTTGGCATTTTGGAAGCGGTAACCAACAGTCTGCTCTTTGTTGCTGCTCCGGGGGTGGGTGCTCCATCCCCTGCCATTGTAACCAGGATTAAGGCTCAAATCCGCGGGGGGAGCGTCATCTCCACCCTCCGCCGAGCCGCAGCCCCTCGCACCAGCATCGCTGCGGAAAGCGGGGAGGCTTCAGGACCCCCGAGCTTCAAACCCAGCGGCTTCTGGCCGTGAGTAACACCGCCGTGACCTTCTGCCGGGCTGGAAAAGAGACGGGGAAGAGACCGGGAGAGACGGATCCTGCCCCGTTCCAGCACTGCGTGCCCGGTCCGCCGTGCGCACAGCCAGACAATCCCGGTCCGGGTCCCGGTGCCGGTTCGGGTCCCGGTGCCGGTCCGGATCCCGGTGCCGGTCCGGGTCCCGGTGCCCGTCCGGATCCCGGTGCCGGTCCGGGTCCCGGTGCCGGTCCGGGTCCCGGTGCCGGTCCGGGTCCCGGTGCCGGTCCGGGTCCGGGTCCCGGTGCCGGTCCGGCTCCCGGTGCCGGTCCGGCTCCCGGTGCCCGCGCCAGGTGGCAGCAGAGCCGCAGCCACGGGCGGGCGGGGCCGGCTCGGAGCCAGCACCGCGCCCCGCCCCGCCGGAGAGAGGCACGGGAAAGTTGCAGGGCTTGGGGTTTATTTTTTATCGCAGAAAATGTAGGGTGAGGTTATGTATGCTTGCGTGGTTTCAAATCAATAATGAACGAAAAGGAAAACAGGGAAAGCTGGGAGCTGAGCTGGGAGCTAGCAGCCGAGCTCTTCACAAAGTGCCCTGGGCTCCGCGGTGCCAGGGCCGGAGGGGGCACCTCAAGCTCTTCGCAGGCTCTCTTGGCTGCGGACCTGCGGCTGTGGAGGCACGGCCACACGCTGTTCCTGCAACGAGAATTTAGCACAAGGAGAATTTGCCAAAGAGTGACAAACCCCAGGAAAGTTTGTTCAAAATGTGTTCGATCTTTATACGCAGAATGCTGTGGCCAGGTTCCCATCCAGAAGACAAAATCTCATCCATTTATTTACCCTTTAACTTCTCTTGCTGTGATATATTGTAATACCACTCTGATATTTTAATGGTTAGCAAGTGAGACACAGTAAGACATGTCTTTTTCAGTAAAATTATTGTTGGAACCAGCACACAAACCCTTTCTGAGCAGTAAATTTCTGACCACTGAAATTCAGGTGAGCTTCCTCAGTAATTCAGTCCTCAGGAGAATTTCAACCTTAATTACTGACTTTTATAGGGTCAACTATGAAGCTACTGAAATTTTTTATCATGGAGCTTTTAGTCGTACCCTGTGCTTGACCTTATTTGTAATAATTATAGATCTGACATTTAACCTGTCAGTGAACGAGAATAATAGGGTGACTATAATTTTGGGGATTTGTTGTAGTATTTCTTACAGGCTGTTCTTAGACCATATAAAGTTGTAAATTTGAAGACTAGGAACTAAAGCAAGAAGTTGTAAAATCCTTTTTACAGGCCAGCCTTTCTCAGGTAACATTACATCAATCTTTAAGTGGCATAAGGTTGCTTGTCCCCAGAGCCATCCAGGGCTTGACAGACCCTGTGCCACTGACTGACTGGTGTTATGTCTCCCAACCAGGCAAAACTGCATCTTTCATACCTGCCTCAAACCAGCCATGGACATTAAAGCTGAGGATGAGACCCCCAAATGCATTCCCTGACCTACACCTGTGAACACCTCCTACCACAGATGGAGAGACAGCTACAATGAAACAATACAGCTGGCCCTACAGCCCAGGAAAAGGCATGAGAATGCCCTGCCACAAGTCCCTGGCTGCTCAGGAAGAGTCTGTAAAAACCAAATACAGCCACGGGGTGGAGAAAGAACTGTGTAACTAAAATTGCACCCGGGGATCCAGCCTAGTCATACCTTCCCCTGTGAGCACAGCCCGTGTCATCCCCCAGGAACACTGCTGCCAGGAGCTGGGTGCTAGCCCCCACTTTGTATTGTTAGAGAAGCCCTCGGAGCAGTTGTAAGATGTGCATCTATGCAAGAGTTCAGACTGTGAATGTGTGATGAATTAGACTGTTGCCTTTCTGCAGACCTTAATTTCTGAAAGAGTTTAATTTGCTTTATTTGGAGCTGCTGCAAAAGGTTTTGTGAGTAATCTCCTATTTTAATTAAAGAAAGTAAACAGATATGTGGAAAAATAAATATTAACTGGGTGGGTTTCCTTCCCAGTCAAGACTGAATTCCAAAATTTCAGCAGTGAGTCTGCCTCCGTACATTGCCTCGGTGCATATGGACAGGGGCTGTGGGATGATAAAAGCCCCTTGCCATTACAAAAGGCTGATCAGCAGCCTGTGGTTCAGGCACACATTGCTGATGTTGGACCCTGTTCCACTGTGGGGCACGGATGCTGAGCACTATGAAGGCATCTGCATGCGCTGCGACCTTCTGCATCTCCCACAAAGCTGAGCAGGGTTCAGATCTCCTGGGGCCCTGACAGCCACAAGGCTGGAGCTCAGCAGGATGGAGCCATGGTGGTTATCCATTTCCATTCCTCCCTTCTCCACAGAAGTACTCTTTACTGAAGGCAAGAAGGAGTGTGCATAGAGAAAGTGAGAGAGAATGAATTAATTTTTTACCTCCTACATCAGTGTTACAATGCCATGCTGCTTCCTTGTTCTGTCTCTAATGGTCTGATCTAAGTAGATTAAGAACCAGCTGCTGCTTCAAGCTGTCTTGGACAAGAGCATGGAGAATTCTAGGCAGCTGATGAAGTGCCAACTCCATTAGCTCTGCAGCTGATGTGTTTTCATGTACTCCCAGCCAGTCTGAGCAGCCATGGTGGGCTACTGGGGGTGCTCAGTGGCCGTGGGCTGTCACCATGGGTCAACAGCTGTCTGGAGTGCTGGATGCAGGAGACATTTGTCTTCATTCTGTCTCTCAATTTGCTTTAGTAAAGCAGATGATCAATGACCTGTTTCAGAAATGGACTGAAATCCCAATTCAGAGGCAGAGTGGTAAAAGGGACTTCTCTTTCTATTCCTCAAACTTATTCCAATGTTCTGCTCCTGTGTTGCCTTCAATATCCCTCTGATATTTTCGTCTTTACACAGAGTTGCTCTGTCTCCTACAACATCCATGTGAAGAGCCATTTTTCCCCTCTAATGTGATGCCAGATCATTTGTGGAGAGCAGAGGAAAAAAAGAAGAACTGCAGAATATTCTGCACTTGGGGTCATAAATGCACCCTCAGACCTAAAGACCCATTCAGGAAGATGGGTTGACAGGGTGCAGTGGCAGATGTAGTGAATCATTGTCTGGTGTGGCTCTCACAGACCATGAAAACATGTGAGGGAAAAGCAGAGATCACATCTGCCATGGTAGACGGGAGTCTATGTAGTGGTTTCCCCTCTCTACAAATAATATTGTTCTCCTTCTGTAATGTCTCCTTCTGATAGAGCTCAGTGAAGTAGTGGCCAGCACATTTTCAATGCAAACTGATGTGCCTGCTGTACTGTGACCTGTGTTGAACCTTCCTGCCAGTATTTATTTTGTGTTAGCAACCCTTCTTGGGCTGCTTCTGAGAGACATGGGGATACATGGGGCTGACAACCCAGAAAGAAACAACCCTGGCTGGCTGGCTGGCTGGCTCTCAGCCTTTGGCAGGCACACGTGGATTCTTGGCCCTGTCATCAAAGCCTCACTGGTACTGCCTTGCCTCAGATCTTGTGCAGCAAACTGTGCAATTGCCAAGGAGCCCAATTGCTTCCAAAGGCATGCATGTCCTTTGCAGGGATCCCTGCCTTGCCTGAGGCTGACCTACCCTGACTGCAGCAGCACCTGCTTACTGCTGTGCCCCTGGTCCCAACAGCCCAGTCATCAGGACACGTATGGTCCTAGAAGATGGTGACCAAATCATTGATGTCCTTTGGGACCCAGGTCACACAGAGCTCAGCTGTCAAGAAATATTCCCTATAAAACATGTTTATTTTCCATTGACTAGGGGGAAGCTGGGGATATACAGTACAAGGCTGAGCTATACACCACGAACATCCTTTCTGAAGGCCTCTAGGATTTCTTCTCTCCTTTTCTCTTTGCATACCTGTTGCCTAAAGGCAGAGCCAACCTCTGCATATTTCTGACATTTTTCTCCAACAGGATTTTCCTAAATATGGTAAAAATTCAAAGTGCACCTTGTTCTATTTTATAGATAAGTTGCCTGAAGGATATATTCAAATCAGAGAAATCACAAGCACATGCCTATTTGTTCTTCAACATGCCAGGTGTACACCCATGGCTCAGCTTAAGGAAAGATCTATAATGTCAATTGATAAATGCAGAGATCCATTCAACAAAAATGCTGCAGTGCTGAAAAAACTTGGAAGCATTTTTCATTTAGGTGGGACAAACCATGCCTTTGTATCAAAACAACCCTCTAATACATAGCTGATGCCTAATTTAAAATATACTTATTAAAATGAACTAACACATAGAGTAAAGAAAACAGCTAAGAAGTATTAGGGAAACCCATGGTAGAAAAATAACTGGCTGGCAAGTAGTAATTTCACAGAGTCTAAGCAGACCTCCAACCTTCATAAATACATATTTCCTAATATTATCTTATTTTGCACAATTACTGAATCATAACAAAGAAATTGAGAATTGAGGCTCCTTTCAGATATATCAATGAACATAATCTCAGTTTTTAAATATAATATGAAAGCAAGATTAAGTAACAAGGCATCAAAGCACAACACTGATAAGGGTGTAAAATTTTCATTCTAAAATAATTTTGCACTAGTTTTCTCCCAACTGGCAGGTTTAATATGGCCAAACAATTTTCATATATAGAAACTGTTCTTAACTCAACAAGGAGACCTCTGCTCTTACTTTTTGTTCTTTCTGATACTTTTCTAGTGTTTCCTCCCCATTAGAAACATAAACATTAATTACCAGAATTTCTGCAGTGAGGCTGTCCCCAATAAATATTGTTTACGTATTTAAAATTGATATATATAACACCGAAAATACATATGAGAGTTGGTGGGGTTTTCTTCCCAGAAGCATTTTTGTTGACATTCTCCTTTCTTCCCACTGTTTCTCCTCTGCAGTGTCTTGTAGTGTACTGAACAGAGATGCTTGCCTGTCCCTGCTGCTCTGGGCTCTCACTACCTCTGTCCTCTCAGTACACTCTCCTCAAATAATGACACTGGTTTTAATAGACAGAATTTTGTATATTATATCGTATTTTATATACTCTCCAATGCAAAATGTCCTTGGATTTCAGAGGGTGTATTTTCTGTCCTCTATGTCAGGCAGTTGTGAAAAGTGTGATTTAGACAGTGATTTACATCATCTGCGGCACAGCCTTCACAGTTCTCAGATGGTGCTTAATGATATCATTGCAGAGTAGCTCATAAAACTGGGCACATAAATGTTTTTATGATTATGGACGTGCATGGGCTCAGTTCCATATATCTTCCTGAATTTAGACATTTCTGCTGAATTAGCTTTTGATCGGTTTTTGCCATTCTGCTGTGCATTTGGTAAGAGGTCTGAGATAAAAGCAGCTAAGGTATCAAGCCATTTGTTTCTCCAGGGCAGCCAGTCCCTGGAGAAACATCACTTAACTGCTGAGAAACATTAAGAAAGAAATAAGTAAGATCTCCCTTGTTGTCTAGCTTAAATTTTGTTCTTTGTATGAAGAAAGAGATCTTTTATGCATTAATTTTAGAACACACAAGATTTAACTGAAAAAGATTCCCTTCAAACCATCTCAAACTGTTATCCTGCCAGCAGGAAAACAAACACACTACTAACTGAGATGTCATCGTCTCTGAGAAGTCAATCTTTAAGCCACTCTCTCTCCATCTTTTAAAGTAGGCTTACAGAAATACGATCTGTCAAATATGAACAAGCCAAACCATAGGAAAGGAATATCAAGTGGAAGGATTAAAATACTGAGGCAGGAAGATGCTGAGAGATGGATCCCACGATTTTGGATAAAGGGCCTTGTAAGAGAAAAGTTTGGTAGTTTGGCAGAAGATATATTTGGGAATGGGGAAGAGACAGAGGTACGGGCTGGAGTATTGTTTTGGTAGGGAAAACGGGCTGAGGATGTCTTACTTTGCAATAGTAGGAGAGAGGGGAGATGGGCACTGCAGTGAGGTGAGAGAGATTTGAGAATGGAGCCTAAGGGTGTTGCAAAACGGGATGGGAGTGGACATGACAGGAGTATTTATCAGACAAGCATGAAGACACTGATTGTTGTCAGTGCTGTCCCCATGCACATACAAGCACACTACCAATGCCTTCTTCCTGGGCAGACAGCTGCTGACAGTTCACACATTAGGACATGTTTGCAGTAGCAGATTAGCTGTCCCTTCTGTTGAGAAATCACTTTTCAGCCACGGCTAACACTGGTTTATTCCAGGAGGAATGTTTTCTGTGGAGTGGCTGCTGCACTGTAGAAGGCTTATATCCATGTGAGTCTATGGAAACCTGTGCTGGTCAGCTGAAGACCCTCATGACCCACCTAATTGTTTTACTGTCAATTTAGTTGTGATTTCTTTCTAAATGTCCCTCCATTCCTGCCTAGGACCTTCTGAACAAGATTCTTACTGAACTGGGACCAATAGTCTGCCTCACATTTTTTCAGCCCTCCCCAGCTGCTCATGTATCATCCCTGCTCAGATGTTTTGGTATGAACCTGGCAACATCACATCACACTTATTTTTGTCGTTCCTTCATTGCTAAGCTTCATTAACCTAACATCTATCTCTGAGCTGTTTTTCTGAAAAAAAAAAAACCCAAAAAACAAAAACCAAAAAAACAAACACAAACATTTTCGGTTAATATGTTACAAGAGAAAGTTCTTTAAAACAACCCTCCTTTTCAAGAGAACAACTATGCCATGTTTTTTGGCCAAAAGTGTTGACAGTACAAAAGTATTAAGAACTGTAGTTGAATAACTTTATTAAAAATATATGCATGTAAATTTTTTTTCTTTTAAAATGCTTACTTTCTACAGCCTATTTGCATGTAGATAAGTAAGACCAAAGTCCTTCAATAATGTTTTAAGTTCACTGTCTTGTCCTTCAGAAATAAACTGAGCAGAACAAAGAAAATTACAGTTAAAGAGTTTTTAAAAATCTATCCTCAGCTACAGCATCTCAGTTAAAAACTGTGTTTCTGTGAAGAGGCTTTACACCTATCTATGAGTCCAATGGAGATGTCAGAGGGATACAGGAGCAGTCACACCATGACTGAGTGGGAGATCAAGAGTTTGATCACAGAAAAGGGTGCTCACCTACCCCAGTTATGAGTAAGACTATGACTTGAGGCATAAAAGACATACCTCCACAGTAGTGTTCAGGGAAAAGAGATGTAGAAAGAAATTTGGAGATTTCTGGTAGTCTTTCTGTACAAACACAGAGCTAGAAAAGAGATGCAATTCTTTCAGAGTATTTTCCTACAGGTTGCTGGTAAAGTAACTACTGTAATACTGCTTCCAAACAAATAGAGATTGAAAAAAGTTATAGGTTAAAACTACAAGTGTTGTTATAGATTGCTTAATCATCGTAAAAGCTTGTTCTATTTAAATGATCAAAGATTAAAGGCTCCTTGATCACAATTTATAAATGCCAAAGCTGTTGAAGGTATAATGAGATTCAGTGACTGGAAGATGAAGTTAAACTAATTCAGACCATAAATAATGCTCTCATTAGTTATCTGTGTACATATTAACCCTTGAAATAATCTATCAGGGGTTGCCCATCACTAAAAAGAATTAAATCAACTTTTTTATTATTATTATTTTTTGGTAGATGTGCTTTAATTCAGCAACATCTATTGAACTTGAAGCAACTTAAATAATGGATGTCCATTGATCTGTGTTACTCAGAGGACTGAAGTAAATAATTTTAAGGCCTATATTAATCACTGAAGTCTTTAAATTATTCAACGAAAAAACAATGTAATAACTTAGTTATGTGGGTTAATCCTTGTGTTTTGATTTGTTTCTTCTAATCACAGTATTAGAATATCCTTTGCAGAGGATGCTTCCTTCCCCCCCACAGCCAGCAACAACCCTAAAGCAGATCACTGGGACACATCCTGGCCTCTAGGTCACGTTGCCACTTTGCCAGCAAGCTTTCACAGAGGCCATGCTGGGTCAGGTAGGGACATTTTCATCAGCACTGTTGTCCAAAGGGATTACAGAGAAGGTGACATTATTTGGGATTGTAACTATACCCTGTCGAGAGATGTCCCACAACAGTTGCATCTTTTAAAATGCATTGCAGTGCAGCCTGGGAATAATGTGGTCATTTTTCAAGGAAAGGGACACCTAAGTGTGCTTCTCATTAAGTTCCCAGTCAGGCAATTCCAAAGCCTAATCATCGCTCTGCCTTTTTACTTGGCTGGCAGTGATTCATTCTCCTCCCTGGGACCATGTGTCAAATGACAATAATCTGCTCTCTAGGGGCTTCCTTGCATTAGGTACTGTTATGTAGCATTCTGTAACTTGAAGGTACATGTCAGCATTGTCAGCACAGTGACACCAATACAGTGGCTTGTATTGATGATGATGGAAAAAGAAGCATAAAAGCTGAAGAAGAGAAGATGGGGGAAGGGGTTGTGACTTAAATGCAGCCTTCCAGTACCTAAAGGGAGCTTGCCAGAAAGTTGGACAGGGACTTTTTACAGGGGGGTGTAGTGATAGGACAAGGGGGCACAGGCTTAAGCTGAAGGAGGGTAAGTTTAGATTAGATACCAGGAAGAAACTCTTTATTGTGAGGGTGGTGAGGCACTAGAACAGGTTGTTCTGAGAAGTTCTGGATGTCCTGTCACTGAAAGTGTTCCAAAGCCAGGTTGGATATGACTCTGAACAGCTTTGTTTAGCAGAGTGTTCCTACCCATGGCAAGGGGAGTTGGAACTATAGCAACACAGTATGAAACCACCCATGACCCATTAATAAGGACAGGAACCCATCAACCTACTAAAGGCTTGGACTAAATGCCCATATGAAACTGATTAATTAAAAAATGCACCACTACAATGATCTTTAAGGTTGCTTCCAATATGATTTGATTCTACGATTTCAGCTGACTGTTTTATTGCTGTTTGTCATTTATCTTTCATTACATATTTGCTAACAACTACTGGCCTTGCATCTGACATATATAAGCAATAAGAACTGTAACAACTTGCTGCTAAGTCAAATTATACACTATTTTGCAATTGGTGTAATTTTGTTTTGTTTTGTTTTTTGGTTTTGGTTTTTTGGTTTTTTGGTGGTTATAGTCATATAACACTTTGGCTTAGCTTAAGGTCTATGGTATACAGATTTCATCAAGGATTTCTCTTTTGTAAAGCCTTTACACCATTTTTCTACCATTAAGGGCTGGTGCTTTATGAATCTTTTGCATATGAAACCGTGCCAAATGGCACTCATGGAAGTCACCGCTAGATCTGAAGAACCAGACAATGAACACTCTTTCTCCAGCTCCAGGCTGTGTCAGCTAAAATGACATGGCAGGTCTGCTGCCAGACCTCTCATTCCATCCCAGCTGTTACCTAAGCCATTTGCAGAATTGTTCCTTCCCTACCTGGAGCTTACTGCAACAGGTCAGAAAAGGGTTACTGGTCAAGGTAACCCAGCTTGCCTTGACAGGAGTATAAGCAGCTCAGGAACAGATTAGAAGGGGCAGCAAGCTGCAACACGAAGGGTGAGGGAGAGGTGGTCAGCTGACAACAACAGCTTCTGCTAGCACAGCCTTAGTTTTGCTTGATTTCTCATCTAAAATAAGAAGCACAATAGAAAGTAGGATTTTCCTCTGGCAGCTTCTACTTATCCCAATCTCATATGCATACCTCCCTCTTAATGCTGGATTTTAATTTGCCCATTGAGCCCTCTAAATGCTCCCTTCTTTGTTCTTATTCACTTCCCACTCACTTCTAAAGACAGTGGTTGTGATCACATTGTGAATTCTGTTTTGTAGCAGTACCAATTAGTACTTGAACTTATTCCCGACTGTTACTTTGGAAGAAGTTGAAAGTATTTTCTCATTTTCATTCTTCAGGTCACTTCATGAAAAATACACCTTCTGCAATAGATTATGGGTTTGTAAGTCACAATAACTCAAATCACTTAAAAACTTTATTTAACAGATTGAATTTATGCAATTTATTGCTATTGCTAATGTAGTCACTTCTTTCATGCTGCTTCCAACTACCAATTCCAGCTCTGTATTGAGTACAAAATGGAGACTGGGGAATATACAACTAATCAAATGGGATAAAATATATATGTGTATATCTGGATCCTTATGTTTGGGCTTCAGGCAACGTTGGGATTTATTTCATTAATTTTATTACTTATTGCTGTTGCAATATGGTTTTGATGATCAGATTTCCTCAGAAACCTGTCATTCTGAAGTACTTAGTATATTTTTTTTATTTATCCTCTTCAGCAGTGGTAATGATTAATCTGATTCTTTTGGCATGCAGTTTTAGATCCAGTCACATCAGCAGAATGAAATTTTAACCTTAGCAAATGGAAATCTACTGCCTTGTCAGTGTAGAGTTCTTTTCTATGTGCTGAAGGGCTAAATGTTCAGTAAACTCTCCTACAATGATTTCATGAGTACATCAGTTCTCTCCTTGGTTATCAGTTTGATTTTTGGTAGTGTAGGTAAATTTAGATTTCATTTTATAGGAAAAAGCGAGCTACTCCTACTAAAAGATTTAAAGGGAGGTTTCATTCTGTGTAGCTATTTCACTTCTTTCTGTGAAAAACATTTCCCGAGGGACATTTTATTTCACAGAATATTCTGAGTTGGACAGGACTCACAAGGATCATCGAGTCCAACTCTCAAGTGAATGGCTCATGCAGGGATTGAAGCAATGACCTTGGTGTTATTAGCACCATGTTCTAACCAACTGAGCTAATAAAGAAACCTTTAATTACCTTAAGACTAAGTCAGAAATAGAATTACTTGGCCGCTAAAATCTAGTTTCTGTTAATAGCCTATCCCCTGGAGGTGCTGGAACAGCAGAGATCCTGCACCTCTGACACTGTGAAAACTGTCTCCTTTAACAAAGGTGTTGACTCATTAACTGGCTTCTTCTGCCTTCAGCTTGTTCTCTTTTTTCGGACATTAATTTCATTTGGAATGTTTATACATAAAGATGAGCCTGATGCATGGGAGTTTTGGCCTTCTCTTCCAAATAACTGGCAAAAAAATAGGGCCATTGCTTTCTATAGTTTGTGCAAGCAGGTATCACTTTTCTGTCAATTCACAAATGCAGCAACTTCAGTTCAGTCCAGACGGTCACCTTTATAGAAAAAAATGTACTCTGATCACAGTGAAGAGCTTTACTATAACTTTCAATGGGGCTTTTCCTTTATTAACATAATTGATTGCTAAATGATGTGTTGGAAGACATAAAGAGGCTAAGACTCAGTTAAATGTTCATAGAATGAGGATTCTTTTTTCAAGAACAAGAAAACCAGCTGACTTCGTATTTAGGGAAGTTGTCAATTCTGTGTAAGTGAGAAGTTGGTATCTAATAAGAAGTTAATAATTACACTAAGGACTGCTTTATTTAGGAGTCTATCAGTGTGAAGTTGTAAACTTATACAGAATATATTCCAATTTTCCTTGTGCTGTATTTTCAAGTGCCTGAGCCTCCTGAAATAAAAGGATGGAACAGTAACCAACACTCATCTCCAACACACTGTACACATGCAATGAACAGATATGGTGTTGTGCTGTAGCACCATCATTTCCAAAGGAAGGAGGGTGGGTATATAACTGGAGCCCAGTTTAGCCTTCAGACCATTCAAACTGTCTCATTCCATAGCCCACTGCTCACCAGAGGTGCCATGCCACAGCATTACCCTTTGAACTTGACAAAATATTTACACATAGACTTAATAGACTACAGCCTCAATCCACAAAAAACTTACTTGTGCTTTTCACTGTGAGGAATCTCAATGAAATATTGATAAAGTTGGATGTCAACTTTTCTGAGAAAAAAAGCTTGAAAACTTGTTCATGATTCCGAGTTGCCATTATGAATCAAAAAATCAAACTGTTTTGAGAGAAGCAAGGCAAAGGAAACATGTTTCCTGTGATTTTTCCATCAGAAATTTCTCTCATAACATGCTATTCTCATTGGTCTTCTGCTGTCTTTAGCAACTTGCAGAATGAGCTGCCCCTGCGCATGAATCTGGTGATGTGACGTTGAATTTGGGCTATCTGTGGTGATTGATGGACCTGTAGCCAAACAGGACAGAGAACTCCTGTTTTGTGGTGCAGCCTTTCTGTTCATGGGATACTAACTGGGAGTTCCTTTCTACTGATTTCTATGAAACTTTTCAGACCATATTTACTTTGGATGAAACCAGCCGAGTGGTTCAACACATAATATAAAAATCTCTTTTGAGCTGATGTGCAAAGGCTAAGATTACATAAAACATTATTTCTTTAAAATTGTATGATTTGTTAATTGTGTGTTTTCCTCTAAATTTCCTTAAAATACTCTAAAGGCTACTACAATAGGTTACACTCATAACCTGCTATGGTTTATTTCAGTGGGGTTTTGATTAAGCTTGCAAGAAAAAGGAAAGGATAAATTGGCAGAAAATTCTCTGACACATGGTTCTTCTCACCCTTGAAATGTATTTTTTTCCCTCTGTGAATATGATTTGTGAATGAAAGGCCTTAAGTCTCACCTTTCATATTAAACTATGTGATGAACCTACTGCAGTATGCAAGACTCTAGCAAAATAGTGAAAAGGCCAGATTATTCTTTACTGAAAGAGAAAATTCAGGAAGAATGGAATACAAAGAAATGGGAAAAGCCCACAGAGGGCCTGACCACGACCTGGTATAAATCAGTTCAGTGGCCATGTGCTGGATGATGCCTTTTGTTTCAGCACATCACATCAATGCAGTAAATAGCAGATTGATGAAAAGCTCTAGGCTCATTTAACACTGACAGATTTGCGGCAGACATCAAATACTTGACTCCTGACCATTGCATATAAACCTAGCTCTGAGGAGAAAGGAGGTATTAGGAAGATTTTGCAGCACCACAGGCTTAAATGTGTATTAAAGATTAAAATCTGTTTTAAAGATTAAAAGAGACAATATAACTGTTGTTTACTAACCTTATTATGTGTAGAATTTATTTTTAGAAATTCATGAAGTAAATGGTAAGAATCTTCTTATTCTAAACAAATTTAAATAGACTAAAATTTTAAAAAAATCATATTTTGCAGGTCTAGAGTAACCTGCCATAAAAGCAGCTTCACAGCTGTTGTTTATTGTTTTAAACATACATTTCTTTCAAGTATTCCTAGCAAAATGTTGTAACAAAAATTATTTTCCTTTTAATTTCTAATATTAATTGTTGCTTTATACTCTTGTAATTGTTGCACAGTACTGCAATTTGTGAAAAAACTGAATGTTTCTACTTGGATCAGGCTGAAAATGAGAAAATAATTTCTCACCTTCCATCTTCTTTACTTCTTATGGGCTGCTTATTCCAAGAAACCATTTAAGATGTCCAGAATCTTCTTACTATGATGGATCTGCTGTCATTTTGCTGAAATGCCCAAAATTAAACTTGTCATATTACTGACTGAAGCCACAGAAACGTTCTTGATTTCTGCCCACTGCTGCCACACAGTAATTGTATGGTCTTTAACTTCACCTTGGACAATTTTCACAGTAACTGTTTGTAGCTGTCTACAGAAACAACTGAAACATGGTCTGAGGTGATACCTGGGATCAAACCCCTGCTAGAGACCCATTGGTAAGCCAGTCACTGGCTGGTCTCATTTGACAAACATCATTTTACCTGCTGGTAAACCTCCTAGTTTCTGTTCAGGTGAGACTAACTGAAGCTAAATAAAACCCCAGAATGATAACCATGTATTCTGGGAGACAGAGACAGTATTTTCCTTTGATTACTGAAGAGGCACTGGAGGTAACTGTGTGAGAAATGAGAAGGAAGGACTAGACATTCTGGGTCAACCTGAAACACCAGTTAAGACTAACCTTCATGACTACAGCTGTGAAGCAAGAGCCTAAATACTAAGGCAGAATAACTTGTTCCAGCAAACATTGTTAAGACATGTCGTTTGGTGAGGGAGGAATAAAAAGGTTCAACTGCATACCCAAGATCTTATCATCACCTCGTGACACTTACCTGAAGCCAGCCAGAAGCAACTGAGAAACTTAAGTCCAGGACTGAATACAGCTGGTATTATTCTTGCTTATTATTCCTATGGGGTAAAAGAAGGTGTTAGTGACACCAGTGATACTGGCCCTAAAAGGTGAAGATCCTCAGATAGGACCATAAAGAACCATTGACTAGACAAAGGTAGTGAAAAAAAGGAGAAAAAAATTAATTGATATATTTAAGCAATGACTCAACAGACATACTTACTGTGCACAGACTATAAAAGGAAGCTTGCAAAATGGAAAGAGACTAAGAAGTCTGTGGAGTGAGGTATGAACTTAAGGAGAGAAAGAAGAGGTGAAGTTGCAATGCCTTGATTCACAGATTAACTGTAGAGCCAGCAGAAGAGAGAATTTGAGATTCAGATAAATTCATGACACAAATGGTTGGACCAGGCAGGGGAGACCTTGAAAATGTCATGTATTAAAAGAGAAATAAATTAGGATTAGGGAGGAAAAAAAAAGGATAGAGCATCTTGCCTTAAATAGAACTAAAACAATGAAAAGAGAAGAAATAGTGAAGAAATAATTGCCCAAAGGCTTTACTTGGTGACATCCAACTAAGCAGCGGATGAGGAATGGCCAGATGTCACAGCATGGGAATGAGTAATATCCTGAACTGTGTCGACATGTAACAGAGCTTTTGGAGTGAAACTGTAATATCCAACACTACTCAACAGTGGTTGTATACCTCCAGCATTTTCATGGAATGCTCACAAACAGTAATGTGTGGTAGCCTTGATAGGGACTGAGTAAAGAATCTCCATTTTTTTATATCACTTCCATTATCTGGAAAGATTCAAGCAGGCAGAAACCAACAGTTTCATTGCTGTGATCTTCCCCAGAGCTGGTAACTCAAAGCGTGGATGCTCAGCAAATCTTAATTGTTTAAAATTTTGAGAATGTCAAGTGTTTCAAGGCAACTATTTTCACTATCTGTTCTGAAGCATAAGGAGTTGATTAATTTTTTTAAAACTGACTATAAGTGAAATATAAAAAGAGTTTGTGCAGATCTCCCAGTACTGAGGAAAGCAGTCTAGGTAGATGAATATGTTATGCAATGTAAAGACATTCTGAAGCCATGGCACACATGAAAGCCTTGTAATACAGGTTTTCTAAAAGAAGTCAAGTATACTTCCTACCAGCTAAGAGGAAAAAGGCCTTAAACAAGCATGTTCCAAGTGCTCATTTTAACAATTGTGATTTGCATCTAGGGATACTGCATAAGTACTTGTTGGACAAGAATCAGAAGAACTTTGAGAGTGTGTGTAAAGCATTGAAAAAAACCAAGATTACACATTTGGTGTTGCCACAGTGTTGCTTGAGGCAGGCATGCAGTAAGCCTCCCACAGATTCAAACCAAAGCTCTCATAATTAGTAGTAAACTCTGATAGATTTAAACCCAGATTGTAGATTAGTGTGTGGAGAAGGTGTAAATTTCAGTTTAAAAAGAGAATTCAAGAAGCATGTCACTGAAATAGAGGATTAAATAACAAGTTATGCATATATGCATGGATCAATGTCTGTAAATGTGCAAGATTTTCTAAAACTTTGGGAGCAGAGGGCTAAAACCTTTTGAGAAGTCAGTGAGGTCTTGGCTTTTAAATTAGACTTTTTATCCTCTATTAGGAAGATTACCAGCTCAGGTTTTATTTACAATCATATGACTTAGCTCAACATACACTGACTACAAGTGTTTGCTACTCTGGAATTAAAAAATGGATGAAAATAACCTTAGGCAGTAACATGAGTTCCTTCATATGCTACTTAGAGGATGACAAAGAGCTATAAAATAATCAGGCAAGAGCCTCATCAGGCAAGATTTCTTCCAATCTCCACCCTTTTTCTTTTGCCACAAATAACTTCTGGCTCCATCACGCCATGTCTCCTGCAGAGAGAAAAGTCCCCTCTGCTGCCACTGCCAAGGGCAAAATTCAGAGTGGCTTATTGTGGACTTTTCTGCCACTACATGGCCAAGGCAAATGTTTACAGGACAAACAGTTTTCTGAAATGGATGCATTAATTTGATTTCAGGTTTGAAACTCCATCCTTAACCTGGTCCTAAAACACATTACTCAACTTACTGTGAATGGCAATGAAAGCACAGGTTGGCCATATTCTGTATTCCCATCACATATACATAAAATCCTACTGTAATCCTCCTGCAGTCTCTGCAGAGTAGACTCCCCTCTCACTGAAGGTGTCACTGGTTGGCCTTGTGTCCCCCATACTCATCTCCTAAGCCTACCTTTTAGGTGCTCTCACACCACCAAGAGGGCACTAGTCTGCCTTTGGAAGCACGAAGAACAGCAAAAGGACTTGGGATCATGGCACTTTGATTTGGGGAATAACAAAAACAAAAGTATTAAAACTAAAGGCATTTTTAACTATCATCAGGTATCTGAGTATTTGTAAATAAAACAGAGGAGCTACTGATCTGTTACAACATGCAGTATTTAATAATTGCTATGACACTAAGGTGTGCTAAGGTTTACCTGAACTAACTGGTACTTGTCTAAAGGGTTCCTGGGAATTGGGCATGAGTCCATTTGAAGCAGCAGTATGGTCAAAATTACCCTCTGAGGCCAACATTTATACACGTTTTGGGAATAGTGTGTACCGAAGTAATTTTCAATTCACATCAGGGATGCAACCACTTATTCCAAAGTAAAAGGCAGCCCCCACATGGTGGAGGATGGATAGATGTAGACATTGAGGCAACAAAACACAGGTATTGTAAAGTGAAAAAAGATTCAGTTCTTGACTTTAGGCAAGCACTCCCAAATCAGTATGGAGAGGCTTTTAGCTACACAGAGTGAGTGGATCATCCAGACTGCAGGCAGGGATCCCTGCCAGGAGGTGCTCTTTGCTCTTCCAGCCATGACAGTCTGAAGATGCTGAGAAACTCTTCCAAAATTGAGACAGTCTAGATAGGAAATTTAGCTTTGGACATGGCATGCTGTAGCACCCAGAGAGAATGTCTGTAAAAAGGAGAATTGAATATAACATAATGTGGAAGATGAGCCTCACTGCAGGAAGAACTACTTTGAAATACCTGAAGTGATTATAAAGAAACACCTATAAAAAAGCTGTTACTAAGTATGGTTATTCTATCAGGAGAAGATTCAGTAAAGTAACACTGAACTATGGCTATGGCTGGCAGTAACTAAAAGATGCCATACTGCTTTGAGAAGGCAAGTGACGCAGCAAAGACAAAGAAAATCCACAAGAAAGACAACAGCCAGTGATTTTGCTTTCAACATTATGGTCAAAGGTCTTTTTATGTAAGGAAAAAACATATCCTTCCTTGACAACTTAAAGGAATTATTTAAAGACAGTTCTGGCAAAGAATAAATTTGGGGAAAGCTAAAACACATGCCCTTGGTACATAAGCCCCATCATTTTGCTTGAGAGAGTAATTTCTTCCAACTTCTTCCCAGCTTTTCCTTGATCAGCTTTATCATCCTTTTCAGGTTTCCCAGGACAGCTTCAGCACCTGCTAGAAAACAGGGGTTGATAAATGAATATCCACCATCAGCTAGGAAGTACTTTTCAAGTGAGAACTGCCCCAGATTTTTTACTTCACATCTCTCAGGCCCTGTGGTCCTTTTTCCCATTCAATGTTAGTAAATGGCTCTAACCATATCCCAAGATTTTGCAACAAATTTACTCTCCCTTTTTGTGCAAAAAAATGAATCCTCCTGTCTACAAGACCAATTTGCTAGAGCTTGTCATTAGGATCTCTGTCACTCATGCCTGCTGTATGAAATCAGTATTTTGGCTGAAATGTCTTGCCCAGCATTTACTGCTGAGCGTGGTCCTCTGGGTCCTCCTGAGGTTACTGGTGGCAAGTGGCAGGTGTGCTCTGCCTGACTCACATCACTGGCACACAGGCAGTGTCTGGGCGTGCAGGCATCATGCTGTCCCTTTGGGCAGTCTGCAGAGAGCTCAGAGCGAAGGTGCCTCACACCCAGCACATTAAAAGAAGGCATAAGAGGTAGGTTTTGTCTCCAGACTTTCCCAACAAACAGGTGTTGCTGGCTGCCTGCACGTAAACTACTGAGGCAGCATATGAACAGATCTCACTTTTCACAGGGTCTGCTGCACAGACTTGGTATCACATTAGCGATTAAAAGCAAATGCACAACCCCCCAGCTGACCAGTTATCCTGCTGTGGTGCCAGGACCCAGCTTTCCACAGGGAATGGCAGCACTTCTCTCTCCCCATCTAGAAACCAAGAACATGTCAGACTGCCGATGCAGATTTTCCAGCTCTGGTCTCTCATCATAGGTAGACTCAGGTTAGGATTTCAGCTCTTCTAGGCCAGTCTTCCACTTGACAGAAGTTGTGGCTTTATTTTATTTGTCTTTTTTGGTCGCGCTTTTTGAGGAGTCACCTGATCTGTTGTGGGACTGAGGAAAAATTCAGAGCCCTTGCCACTCACTCCTGTTGAAGACGACGCACAACACGGGTGCGGGACTGTCACACAGGCGAGGAAGGCTTCTGGGATAGTTGTAATGACCTCGGGATATGCAGCCTGAGTCACTGGGATGACAACATCAATTGTCACAAATACGAGGAGAATCATGCAGCAGAACACCGTGACATCCATTTAATAACTTGCTGTCGTTAATGAAACTGGATAATTATAGCTAAATGTACTGGCTATGTCGCACTGACATTTTCTTTTTACTATCAATCCCTCTGAGCAGGCACCTCTCAAGCGTTCACCTCTCAAGTGTTCTCCTCTCAGCGGTGGCGGTGTCAGCGCTGCTCTCAGGTGGACAACCGCACCTTGTAAACAAGGCTCCCCCTGCCCGAGTGGTACAGCCGCGCCTCCTCCCTCCCCCCATCCCGCGGCGCCCGGTGGTTGGTGCTGACGGTGGCGCATGCGCAGAGGGCTCCCGGCGGCTGCGGGCGGTGCTGTGGGACGAGAGGGTCGAGCCGGGTCGGGGCCTCCCCAGGCGGGTCGGGCCGGGCCGGGCGCTCCCGAGGGACCGGGGAGGGCAGTCCCGGAGCCGGGAAGGGCCGTCCCGTCATTGCGGGCAGCGCTGTGGGTGAGGAGCGGTGTTTGTCCGTTGGGGCTGGTCCTCAGGTGTGCGTGAGGGGCTTGGCGGCCCCGGGGACGGGGGAGGGTTAACGAGGGGTGTCGGTGCCGTGTCTGTGTGGGGGCGGAGGAGCTGTCGCGGCCCTGCTGCAGCCAAGGGTTGCGGTAGTGGATCGCGCTGTTCAGGGCCTGGTTGTGCTGTGGGATTGGTGTGGTTTGCCCTAGGTTTGCCCAGGGAGATGAGGGCGGGGGACTGCGAGGACTTCGAGTCGCTCTTGCCATGTGTGATGCTGAGGGGTGGGTTAAGGGTTTTCAGGGCTCCCGGCCCGTCCCCCTGCTTTGGAGTGGGGCACCTGCGAGCAAAGGGCAGGGCGATCGGTGCCCTACGGGATGCACCAGGGGAGCGGTGGTGGCATTTGCCGGGCGCTCTGCCCTCGGTGATCTTTGGGGCCTGTTCTCTTGCGTTCACCAGATTCCCAAACGCGCAGTGCTGTTAAGCACTCCCAGGTTGTGGCCTGTGTGGTGGTCATGCTCATATCACCTATACGGTTCATAAAACGAGCTGGAGTTCAAATATTATCTGTTTTTTCCCTCCCCACAAGCCTTTGTTTTTGAACTGCAGTGTGTTGAGGACATTTCAGACAACTTGAGGCACTTAATGCTGGGCTGTTCAGCTAATTACACTGATGTTGCTAATAGTATGTAATAATGTTGCCTGTCTGCATTCTGTACTCTTTCCATTTTTGAATATAGGTTTTTTTTTTTGGAAAGTGGCTGAATGTTCAGAAATTGATTGCAGAGTCTTGTTTTGAGCCATCATTACAGCCTCTTTTTGGTGTAAGTGGTCCCCCTTACTGCATTAGTTTTCTGTAGTTTTATATTCTGGATCTGTATTTGAGATTCTGAATTGCACCCAAAGCTGTAGCAAATGCTGGAAAACTAGTGCGGGAAAAGCAGGGGAGTAGGGCAATAACTGCTCAATGCTGTTGAAATAAAAGCTTCATAAGTAACAAAACAGGATTTGCTTCTCTTCCTCTTTCTTGCCTTCCTACTTGACCCTCTTCTGCTTTTGCTTCAGTGCATTACTTTGTACTAGTAGGGACTTCACAGGCCAGTTGTAAATCTTATTGCTTAAGGTTTTTTTTTGTCTGTCTGTCTTTGGGATGACTGTGCCTAACGGCAACAGGCCCAAAGTCATAACTGAAGTGGATATGAGCCCTCTATGGTTTATAATCTATGTACATGGATGTACTTAAAATTCACTAAATTTTTTTTTGCTTGTTCCAGATGGAAGAACGTACTGGTTTGCACAATAGCAAAGGCTAAATAGGCATGAAGGAGACTGTAGTGGGGATGAGAAGTGTCAAAAGAGAAGAAATGAATCCTACAAATGCTGATACAGTGTTTGAGACCATTTTTGACTGGGACTATCTCTTATGGGAAATTCGTTTGACATTTTTAGCTGCTGGTTTTTTAATCTACTTTGGAGTATTTCTTCTGTCTCACTGGTTGTCTTCTTGGAGAAGTTCCACTTACCGTGCCTTGTATCCAAAGGAGAAGGTGTTTTGGAATATGGCAGTCACACGTGGTGTGTTTGGACTTCAGAGTTGTGTTGCTGGGTTATGGGCTTTGCTCATAGATCCCGTTTTTTATGCTGACAAAGTCTATTCACAGCAAAAGTGGAGTTGGTTTAACTGTTTAATAGCAGCTGGATTTTTCTTGCTTGAAAATGTAGCAGTTCATGTGTCCAACATTATTTTTAGAACATTTGATGTTTTCTTAGTAGTTCATCATTTGCTTGCTTTTGGTGGCTTGGCTGGTTTAGTAATTAATGTGAAATCTGGACATTATTTGCCTTTGATGGGAATGTTGCTGGAGATGAGTACTCCCTCAACATGCATTTCCTGGATGCTTCTGAAGGTAAGAACATGATAATTTTCAGATTACATTTGTAATAGTTTTCACGCATTTCACTTGTCTGTAGATAATCTATGTGGTTTGTTTGGATAGTTTTTCATAAAAATGGCATTTATGCAACTGATATCTGTGTTACTGTCATACCTGCTTTTGTCATGATTGCACTTGTGCAGGCCTCTGTGTAGGTTTGGGTGGTGCTGTGTGCATGTGCACAGTGGGATGGTATCGATCCATACCAAGTTTGGGATGCTATATATGTGTGGAGTAACATTGCACTAGGAGGAAAAAACGCCTGAGAGTGTGTGTATATGAAAGGTGGATATTTGTATTAGTTGTACAGATTCCTCAGTTGCTTATCTTGCAGTAACAATCTCACTTCTGCATACTTTGTGTTCTTATTTTTCTAGGCTGGCCGTGCTAGCACCTTTTTCTGGAAGGCAAACCAGTGGGTGATGATCCATCTGTTCCACTGCCGCATGATTCTTACCTACCACATGTGGTGGGTGTGTATTTTCAACTGGAATTCTATTATAGAAAATCTAGGACTTCTTCACTTTATTGTTTTATTCTCGGGATTATTTGCTGTTACACTAATACTTAACCCATACTGGACATACAAAAAAACTCAGCAACTCCTCACCCCAACTGACTGGAACTTTGAAAATAAAGCAGTGGAAAATGGAAAATTAAATGGTGAAACACATGAAAAGAAGAGGATATAGCACTGAAACAACAATTTCCCAGCAGAATAACAGAAGAATACAATGCAAAGTCATTCTTTGCACGTGAGCTAGAAGATTTTGCAAGAAGCTCATTGATACAGCGACTCCTTGCTGGTAGCACTCTGTATGCATCACAGGTGTTGAAAGGCCTTGTTTCTGTGTTTCTTATGTGTATACATGTAAGAACTTCAACCCTTGTTATGAATTACACCAACAATTTGTCAGATTGGACAGTATTTCATAATTTAGTAGTGATGTGCTCCCTAATGGCATGTTTTTTTTCCTAACGCTTCAAAGTGGCTTTACAGTAAGTCATCTGTTAAGCTCAGCTTGAATCAAGTTTAGCTTGAATCCTATTTCATATATGATGGAGATACTGATACTGAAAATTATTTTAAATTGTTTATTAAGATCAATTATGATCCAAGTTAGGTATGCATGGGTACCTAATTTCTGTGTGCCAGTGAATCATTCCAAGTGGCAGAACTGGTCGGTGGTAGAATGCAGTCATGGCCTGGGTTTAGGTTTTGTTGTTGGTTGGTTTGTGGGTTTGAGGTCTTTTGGGTATTTCCTTTTGTTCTTTTATTTCTTTTAAGTGCACTTAGGGAACAGGAAAATAATTGAGTGGTTGCTCACTCGAAGTTGTAGTTTCCAGGCTGCCCTCAGTATGGGAGGAGTTCGTATCCCTCAGAACCATGCATGTGGAGATCCATGCATTTGCCATGTGAGTGGTCTGGCAGGTAATCATAATGGCCCCTTCTGGACTTGAAATCAATGAAATAAAAATGACATCACCTGAAGGTGACTCTGTATCATCCTTGAAAAAATGCTGCTTGATTAATAAAATTATTTTGTTTGTAGGTCCCACATGAGGGGTCATGCAATTAGTTACACTAGTGCTTCTGTTATGGTTACTTTTATTTTTGGGAATAAGTTTGCACTTAGTTTTAGATGGTTTCAGAACCATCAGAACTGAGGTGACTCCTCTATGGAGGAAAGCCCCTATCACCTCCTGTAGGAATTTGATTGTTTTAATATTTTTATTTAACTTTAAAGTACCTACCAAGTGGCACTAACAATCCTTTGCACTTTATCTGCCACATCATAAAAATCTTTCCTTGACCTGAGAAACTGGGTTGCTCTTTAGGTGGGGACTAATGGTGATGGATGGTCTCCCAATTTTTTTTGGTTTGATGATTCCTGGGTGAAATTTTGGGAACTGGATAGGGAAAAAAATCATGATGGAAGAGAGTGACGCCTAGTGGCAGGAGAATGACAGGGGTATTAGTTTTGGTGCACAGAACAAATGAAATTAAAATTAAAAAAAAGTTAATTGGAATTCTGTGTGACGTGGCTGCTACACAGATTTAGTTCCCAAAGCATTAAGACTGGGTGAGCCCAAGCTGTGAAGAATTTTAGATCAATCCATGAATTAGAGACTTTGTGGACTGGTCTGTGGTGGAGCCTGTTGTTTTTAATGTGAGGGAAGCACTCTTTGGTGTAAACAGCTCCATTTTATTAGTTATTGGAGGCAATGTTTTCGATATGTTCTGAGTGAAGGGAGTGGTCAGGTTGCTGTGTTCCTTAATTCCTATGTGAGGACAGAGTTGAATTGCTGTTCTATGATGGGGAAGAAACTTCTTACTTTAGGTCACAAATATATAGCCAAGTCTTGTTGATAATGATGAAGTGGTGAATATCTGAAATTGTCCATTCAAAACCAGGCTGAGATAGTCACAGTAATTTTACACAGAACCTTGTCTGTTACTGTGCTGATGTTTAATAGATAAAATCTAAAATTGGAACTACCTTCTTATTTCTTAAGCTAGGCAGAATGAAGTTGCAGTGTTGCCTGCCTGGGCACCATCCTATAGGTAAAAGGGTTCTCAAAAATTTGAAATGGTATATCTATCTTGAGGAGTTGTATGTGGGAGAGTAATGTTAAAAGTACTTTGGAATAAAGTAGAGAGATGAATTCTTTGGCTGTTGGACCAAAAAATATGTTGTGAATGCATATCTTGCAGAATCCAAATCTCACATGCAGGAGTTTCAGGGAGAAAGGCAGAGAATAAGTCATTAGATATCAGAATAATGGTGTACTCTATGAAGCTTAAAACTTGAAGGTTTGAATTTGATAAAACAAGGTAATAATTGTTAAAATCCCAGCTACAGAATTCTGAAGAATCCTAACAGAAAATGAAAGCATCAGAAGAAGTTTGATGTGAGTGTGTAATTCTTAGAGTAGCTGGCTAACGAATGTAAAGTTCCTGTGTCCTAAAGTAAAAGAATATGAAGGGTGGGGGTTAGTAGTGAATTGAGACTGAAAAAAGACAGCTGGAAATTTATGTCATAGCAACAGATGTCTAAAATTTAATATTGTATATTATTGATGTGTATAACTTTTTATTAATTGAATTTAAAATCTTCCATTAAAATTATTATTTTATTGTAATCATGCAGTCTTTTTAGTTTGCATCCTAGTGTGAGTTTTTTCACAAAAAGCCTGTTAGGGTCTTAACTATATAATGAATAATACTTTAGAACCCCTGTTAACATAAACACCAGTAGATCTGCTAGAACAAGAAAACTATGCAATAAAGCAAATAACAGCACTTAGTTTATTTCTGTTGGTTTAAGAGTACTTTACAGTCCAGCTAGAAATACAACACAACAAAAGTACAGACAACCTTTTTTCATCTTCTTCATGGCTTAGTGTTGGAGTTACCCATTTTATTACACAGAGCCTCTTTTTTATATTTGAGTATAAAAGGACCTTTTATAAGGGCATGTAGTGATAGGACAAGGGTAATGCTTTAAACTAAAAGAGGGGAGAGTTAGATTATATTAGCAAGAAATTGTTCCCTGTGAGGGTGGTGAGGCACTGGAACAGGTTGCCCAGAGAAGTTGTGGATGCGCCATCCCTGGAAGTGTTCAAGGCAAGGTTGGATGGGACATTGAACAACTTAGTGTAGTGAAAGGTGTCCCTGCCTACAGCAGGAGGGTTGGAACCAGATAACCTGTAAGGTCTCTTCCAATCCCAGACTTCTGGGATTCTTCACTGTCTGTTGACTGCTCCCTTTAGGAAGATTTTCTGGTTTGTTATTGTGGAAGTCACACTGCTCTGAAACAAGTATGAAAAAGTTCTTCAGCTGAGGGTTTGGTGTCTATTAACCCTTACAACTAAGTGCTCCTTTTCAGCCCAAAGGTAGAATAGCCATATCTTGTTTGTAAATTTTGTTGAAGTGAAATTAATCCCAGTCCTGTTGGACTCAGCCTCATCCACAATCCCATTTAGAAAATAATTCAGTCAGCTTCAGTAATGGCTGTATTGGGTTACAGGGTATGCTGCTGTGGATTTGGAAAACTTGAATATGTGATTTTGGGTGAAATATTTGCCAAGGTGACTGCTAAGGACTTGGCTCTGCTTGTTGGACAAGCTTATTTGAGGAGTGGTGTTAGTGTCACCTTTCTGGCTGAACCATTTTTTTAAAAAACCCAAACAACAAAAACCCAAACCAGCAAACTGTGGTGGGGATAATGGTGTTCAGTTGTTTTGATTTGGGGCGGGGGGGGGGGTTGTTTGTATTTTAAAGAAAAATGTCTGATATGAGACACCTTGTCCAGTCATCTGGTTCTTACTGTCTTCATACAACATTCCTAAATCACAGTTTGTGTTTTCCTCCATTTCTATCCTATTTTTTTCCCAAAACTTGTCATTTCCCCCCCCCCCCGAACCTACCATTTTATTTTTTTTTTATTCTTACTTGCGGTACTGGTCATGATCTTGGAGGAGTCACATTACCACTGTGATATTTTTGTCTAGTAGTTTTAAGTACGTCCTGTCAAGCCCATCTTCCACTAAATATCCATGTCCAAGTCTTGCAGAGTGTTTTTGTGTATTCCTGGTAACATAGATTAATATTGATGTGATATGCAGTTACAAGAAACCTTTAACCTCAGGGAGACTCCCCCTTAAAGTGAATTTAAAAGTGTTAAGCAAACTCAAGTCTGCTCTTGTACAATATAACGTTTGTTGAAAAGCATCTTTACACTGTACATAAATAAAAGTATTTTATTGAATAGCTGTCTGTTGTGAGTTTCATTTACTGATTAAAATAATGCCTGTTATTATTCACTTGCTATTTGTAGTTTAAACAGTTTTTGCATTGCATGCACTAAAAAAGCAATTTATTTTGAAATGTTAAACTTGACAAAGGTAATGTCATATTCATTTAAATAGCTATAAAAATCTTGTAAACCAGTGTCCCTTCACCAGCATTTCATGTGTTATTCCCACAAGCATGTTTAGAATACTAGAAGCTGTGCTATATGTAAGTATGTATTAAAAACAGTTAAAAAACATCTCTTGGGAATGACCCTTCTGGCTTCTGTATTTGAAGTGCGTGGTCCATTTTTGCATTAGGCTTTGACCGTGAAGGCACTTCATTTAATACCACATGATGCTTCATGGTTTAGTATAAGCTACCTTAAATAAACAGCGAAAACAATGAACATAAACACCAAAAACTTACCCCATTGCAAAATAGTAAAATACAGTTCTAAGCATTTCTTTCAGGATGTTTTCCAGGAATTCCTGATGCTGTTTAGATTTGTGAGTCAAAGGAACACGGCATCATTACTGGCATTTTAATTATTCTTATAAGAATGTGCAGTGCAAGCAACAGCCTCTGTGGCGAAGTCCCCGAGATTAATTGAAGCAGAAACAAGACATCCATGTTTACAGCTCCACTGTGAGATGTGTGTGGGTGCAGACTGGGATGAGAAGAACAATGTATAATAGCGTTTGTATGAGTAAAGTCCCCCCGCCTCTTTTTTTTTTTTTTTTTTTTTTGTAAATGATCTGTAAAATGAATTTAAATGTTCTTGCTAATCTTTTGCTATTCAGGTGTTTCAATGAAATACATTTTATGTGGTAGTGTTAAACATATTCTCAGAAAAATACTGGCGCAGACTTGTTCCGACAATGTTACGCAGCAATTACAATCTTTTGGTCTTGTCTCATTGCACTGTTACTTAAATAGGAACAAAATTCCAAGCAGTGGTCCTTAATGAAGGAAACTATGCCTGTTGCTGTAGTTGCCAGCCCCCAGATGGGTTTCCAGTATTGGAGGAGACATTTCATGCTCTGGATCTGGTGGACCAATTAGCATGTTCTGCTAGTGGTGGTGCCACTGAGCAGGAGCAAGTATTTTGCAGCACACCGTGCCTTCCTCTTCTCCCTAAGTTGAATACTGGTGAGTGGGGTGGAATGATGATGATACAGCAAACCTGCAAGGCCATAGCAGACCTTGTTCGTAGTTCAAAGTGGCAGACAGGCCAAGCTTGGAAGGAGTGGGGCCTGCTCACCTATCCACTAGTTAGAAAGGAAGGAAATTGGCTGTGCCATTGCTTGCTATTATTGTGTGTTCTGAGAGCCAGTTAGGGTCACTTCTGCATCCTGAGGAATATGATCTGAGCAGAGAGAGTAGAAATTTCATACTAGCTTTGACAGATGCATTACTTCTGGTCTGGAATTTTTATTTCCTCGTATGATTGTAGCTGCCTCTGCTCCTTTGACTGCTTGGCTCACATTAGTGTGCTGTATAAGCTGACAGTGTTTTCATCACTATGTTCTCTGTAAAGAATTGTGAGGTTTTAGTACTGGTAATTCATTCTGGCAGCTCCAGGTATTTGCTTTGATTTGTATATTGCTATATAGATCTTCAACTTCCTTCTCTTGCCTTGCTGCTTCTATGGCTAAAAGCAGGTTACCAGGTGAACACTGCATTTTGTTACTGAAGTTGTGTTCATTCAAGTTTAAGCATGGAAGGGGGCAAACTATACCTGAGAAGGGACTAATTTTGTAGAAGGTAGAGAGTCGATTTTCCTATGCTCCTGAACCTTGCAGTTCTGCTGTCAGGCCCTTTTAAGTGTAAATCAAGTGATAACTACAATACCTTGAAAAAGAAAGCCATGCAGACCAACTACAGAAGTATGTAGAGTACTTTTGCATAAAGGTTTGCATAGAGTAGGCAGATAGCATCCAATAAGAGCTTGTTGATCTTGTTTTGTGGGTCGTATTTACAGGAAGAAAGTGTATCCTGGAAAGCAGCAGTAGCCTTCCTAAGGAGTCATTAAGAATTAAATAAAAAAGGTAGGAGGCTTTGGAGATGAGGTAATGGAACTGATTGTTACATTGTCTACTGCTGACCAGGTTGTGGTTACATACTGAATATGTAGGTTTTTTGATGCTTTAACTCTTCATTTTTTCTCTCAATATGATTTTTTCAATCATATTGAGTGTTACTGTGACACTGGTTGAGGGTAAGTTTAAAAACTTTTTAGGACATCAAAATTCTTAAGCAATATATTGCCCAAGGCTGAAAGAGCCTAAAGTCTGTTCTAATTTAAAGTAATTTATTCTTGTATCATCATAGCCTTTTTATCTTACATAATTATTTTTCACCCCGGAGACTCTTTTGCATATTCATGAGTACAAATCAATCTGCTCTTTTGTTTTCCCAGCCCTCCTAACACTCTTTGTTTGTCACTTTTCCCACTTGAATTCCTTTTTATTACATGTTGGCAGCTTAGAGTTGTTCATAGTATTTGATATAAAGTCTTCTCAGTATCTTGTATTAAACGAGCACCTCCTTGCCTCCCCTGGGAACAGTTCTGCTTCGGCCAAAGGCTGCATTTATCTTTCAGGGTTGCATGGCCTCAGGGCTTTGTGGTGCTCCTGAGAGAAAATTCACTCAAGTTTTTTCTTTTATCAGCTTCAGGATCAAGAAGAGCCATCAGAGAACAGTGAAATAACTGAAAGTTGGAATGTTGTGTTGTAGAAATAACTTGTGCATACGACTGTCTGGAGTGTGGATGCCCAGGCCCCGGCAACAGTGGGAATTGCGGGGGCTCCGTAAGGGGAGGCCGGGGCTGCACCAACTGGATCCAACAGGATCCAACCGGATCCAACCACCCACTGCAGGGCGTGGCTGAGCCACGGCAAGGGCATCACTGGGGGAAACGTAGATAAAGAAGGGCAAAAAATGCTGCACAAAAGCGAGGAGTGAGGAGAACAAAGTGAAAGAAATAGCTCTGCGAGCACCAAGTTCAGTGAAGGAGGGGAGAAGCTCCAGGGCACCAGAGCAGAGATTCACCTGCAGCCCATGGAGGAGCCCTTGAAGAAGCAGGTTTATCCTGAAGGACTGCAGCCTGTGGGAAGCACCCACACTAAAGCACAGGAGAAATGAGACGAGGAAGATGTACCGGGAGGAGCTGTTACTGACTGACCACAACCCCAGTTCCCATCCCACTGTGGCCCTCAGGGTGGAGGAGGCCAAGGAGTTGGGAATGGAGTGATGTTGAGCCTGGTGAGGAGGAAGAACAGAGGGGGGAAGGTCTTTTTACTTTTGTCTTTGTTTCTTACCATCTCATTTTTAATTTTAGTTGGCAAAAAATGAAATTGCTCCAAGTTGAGTCTGTTGGGCCCATGACAGTAGTTGCTAAGGGATCTTCTTTTCTTCATTTTGACCTACAAGATTTCCATCTTATTTTCTCCTCCAATCCTGATGACAAGGGGGAATGAGAGAACAACTGCGTGAGGGTCTTGGTTGCTGGCCAAGGTCAACCCTTCACAAGAAGTTATGGCATCAGCTGTACTATCACTTATGTACTACCCATGACAACAAGGAGATGATGTAACATAAGAGCTCTGCTCCCGGGAAATATTAAAATATAGGAAAATTTATACCTACTCTGTCTGAATTGGCAGTCTGAGAATTTGACTTGCAAATACTCCTCGTAAAAGAAGGAAAGAAGTGAAATGAAATGTATTCATGAAAGAAGGTCTAGTGCTGGTAAAAGATCAAAACATTAGGTAATTAATTTGTGAGGTTAACCTGTACTGGTATCCTCAGAACGAAGGAACTGTCTCCCAGAATTGGTGCTGGTGCTTCTGGAAGACATGGAAGACGAGTCAGCAGTAGGCATCAAAGCAGAATGCGAATATTTTATAAACCCAAATGTTATTTATGATGTAATAGTCTGAATTTAGGAGAACTGTGATTTGATTTTATTTTTTTAAAATAAATATTATATAGTATATATATAAATATTGTCACTCTGTCTGGTTTGGTAAGGAAAGTAGAAGGGACCTGTAACTTTACAAGGCTCCAGCATGTGTTCTGCAGATCCTCAAGTTAAGCAAGCTCATTGGATGTCCTGGCTTGGAGTGGTTTCTGAGAGATTACTGTAAGCAGATGACATACTGTCTTTACGAGGGACACAGTTGGGAACAACAGAATTTCCAGTGGATGATACTCCCTAGGAAAAAAGTGCCAGCTGCATCAGCTGTTTAATGGGAGAATCTGAGAAAACTGGGCTTTGCTGGGGAACTTGATAACCTAAGTTTTTGTTTTGTTCAAATTCCATGCAGTATTTTGGAAAGCAACCTATTGGAATGATGTCTTATATCTTAGGTGTCATAAATTTAGGTGTACATTCAACCATGCCAATTTCTGTGGAGAGAGAAAAAAGGCATCCCATCTTCATGGCATTGTGTCACAGGGGGTCAGGACACCAGCCAGGGCTGATGGTGTCCTTAGGGTGCCCGGTACACAAGCTGCAGGAGGTGGATGGTATAGCTCTATGGTGAAGATGTGTGGGGTAGATGACCTATGTGCAGTAGTTTGGAGGTGAAGTATCTTTGCTGAAGCCCCAGTAATCAGAAATCAGAGTCAGTAAATTTTGGTGAGGTCTCACGCAAGTATCACCAGAAAAACCAATTTAAACATCAGCTTCTTAGAATCTGGTTATAAAAAGCATCATGTTAACAGTGGAGACAGCCATTATCTGTACTCTAATTATCGACAACTAATTATGGGTGGATAAATAATGAATTTGTGATTGCAATGCTTAGGGTGCTAAATATTGCTGCTAATAGGCTGTTGCCTTATAAAACAGCAGGAAAGTGCAAGTTATTTTGAAACTTAATTTTTCTTTTTTATGAGATGTTCTGCTGTTGTTGGATTTGTCCAACAAGGTTTCCACGGCATCTTTTTATTGGAATAAATGTATGGTCACCAGAATCAAAAGAAGGAGTTGTCAAAGACCAAAAAGGTTCACAAAAAGTCTTAAAGAAGGATTTCAATTTTGTCTAAGATAATTGTGAAAGATAAGATAATCTGTGAAAGGTAATTATGAAAGGGAAAATGTAATGCACATAGGTTGTAAGATAGGTGTCCAAAGGAGAAAGGTATTGCTAGTAAATGGTATTTTTAATTACAGAATCAAGCTAGCTGTACTTGGTCTAGGTATGTGTCTGTTTTTTAAAGTGGCATCTAATAATAAGTAGTTATTAAACAGTTTGCCAAAGATTGATTCCCCACCATTTCAGCTCCTGAAATGATAGCTTGGTGTGAGTGAAATGCAACATATTCTAAAAATAACTGAAACAACAGGATAAAATGGTCTCTGATGGAACTGAGTGGTCTCTGATACGAACTGGAGACCATAATGGTATTCCTGGCCTTAACTTACACATATGGCCCAATTTTCTTGTTTACTTTTTACATAGAACCTAGAGAACTATGAGAAAGCTGTTTTGAGTCAATGCCATGATGAACTGCATTAAAAAGAGATAACTTTGTGAAAATGGAAACATTTCTTGAAAGGAATAGTTTAAAAAACTTTGTGTTCAGACTATATGAACCCACACAAAGACTTGGAAAATTGTGAATCTGTGTTGTTAAACTACAGACAAAGGGAAAATGTAAAGAAAAGGTGAATTAATCAAATGTCAAATGCCTCCATTTTCTAGTAACGTCTTCCTGTAATGATAATGAATTTACTATTTACTGAGTGTATTACTCACTGTAAAATTAATTTACTTAAATAGGTAGGGATCACTGCTTGATGACACATGGATATTTGAACAGCATTTAGCTTGAAGATTTAATTCTTAAAAGTGGCCCAAAGATTTCAGATAATACGAAACAACATTAAATAGTTATAATGACTTATACTTTATTTAAGAATTGTTGATGTACTTATGAGCAATATTATAATTGAAGTGTGACAGATATGTACATGGATATATTGTAAGGTACACATTTGCAAAGTGATTCCATCTTGTAAAGGTTTTCTATACTTTAACTAAATGGCATGGTCAGGCCTCAATGTACAAGTGGTTGGTGTTACTCTCAGGACAAGCATTCCATGCTTGAGTGGCACGGGCTTTGGCCGGCTGCGTGGTTGGCTTGGTCAGTGCTGGTCTGCAGCGATGCTCGCTGTGAGGACTGTCAAGCAAGAAGGATGCAAACAGCAAAAATGTTCCGCATGAGGTGCCTGCGCCACTAGATACCATTTTATTTGAAAACAATTACTGGATTTCAAGACATAAATGAGACTAAAATCCAAAATAGCGCTGTCCCGGTCTCCGCAGCCGAGCACCTCTACTCTCCGCGGCAGCACCGACGCCTGGCGGGGCTGCCTCTACAGCAGGGCCCCGGGCCGAGCGGCGGGATGTGCTCCCGCCCCGGGGCGGAGTCACGTGCGGCGCCAGGAATGCGGCTGGACCCGGGGGGACACGAAGTGCCCGCCCCGCCCCGGCTCTGCCCGGCCCGACCCGACCCGACCGAGGGGG
>VZSR01003806.1:2598071-2623201 GCA_013398615.1 Brachypodius melanocephalos | reverse complement strand
GGGCTGCAGCCGCTGGACACCGCCGCGGGGGAGGAGGGGGAGACGCGTGGTGTGAGATGGTCATTAGATAGGTTTTGCCCGTGCCAGGTGCGTCACTGAAGCGAGGGTGCGAGGGGTCCGTAAAACACCTTGGCCAAACTTCTCCTTGGTGAACTGTGGTGGAATTTCTTCCGCGAGTTTTTCGCGGGGGATTTCTCGCGCGTGCGGTGGTTCGTGTTCCGCGGTGTCGGGAGCCGCCGGCTCCAGCTTCCCTCCTCTCTCCATCAGCTGCGGCTATGGAAAATAGAACTCCCGTGGGGGTTGGAGTTCCTTTCCTTCCTCGTTCTTCAAAACTGGTGTCGACCAGTTTTTTAGTTGGCATCTGCAATTAAATGGTTATCTTGAAATAGGGAAAAAATACTTCTTCACAATAACGCTGTCCTTTTACGTATTTTTTTCCATTGGTTTCTTTGTAACTACTGTGCAGCTATTGGAGAAGTTACATAGTTGTTTGTGGTGATCCCAGACCATCTAGTTGCTTTTGTAAGATGCCCTGTGCTTACAGGGTAGGGTAAGAAGAGCTTTAAAAGATTGCCCAGTCATGCACTGGATGAGTGAGTGAGCAAGCTGTGTCAGTAGGCAGGACCAAGTGCTTGGAAAGGCAGCTCTTAATAACTTGACCACAGCAGAGGCTTATTTAAAAGATTTTTAGGTGGTGGTGCTTGTATTTTCAGCCAAAACAATTTTATCCATCCTATCTGTCCTCTTTCATTTATGTATTTCTTCAATCCTTCTTATTTTTTTTTTCTTTCTTTCCCAAAGATTCTAAGATCCTGGGTTTTACCTTGAGCTAGCAGGTTTTAAGTTGTTTAATTGCAATGTAAAAAACCCCTTTTTTCAGTCTTGCAGTTAAACTGTTAGCATAAAAAGGTATAGGTTTGGGGTCTTTTTTCATGAGTCAGGAAATAAAAAATATTGCTTAAAAACAGTTTCATGCTAAATACAGTGAGGTTATACCGACATGTGTTAGTTTGTGGCTATTTTCATTGTAAATAAAATAGTTTTTTCCTAAAGCCTTCACTCTGCTTGGTCAACCCCAGTAAGCAATCTGTTGTGCGGTGAAATGAAGTATAAAATTTTTTAAATTTTCTGTTGGTACTCAGGAAATATAGATTTATTGCCTGAAGCTGGGGACATATTTGATGCCTATGACTTCAAGCCCATTATTCAGGCAGAGGTTTTGGCTGTTCTGCTGCTTTCTTCAATGGGCCCTTCATTCTTTTCACTTGGGTGATCTGTTTGATCTTGATAATCTATCTGACTTGCTTTGTTTAATCCATCTTGTCTTTTTTTTTTTTTTTTTTTTTATTTTCTCACTCTCAGGCTTAGTACTCCATGAACTAGTTACATGTGTTTATCTGGTTATGAACAGTAGTTCTTTAGATACTGCCTTGAAATCTGATATTTCCAGAGGCTTTACAGTGAGATCTTAAGATTTTTATGATATATTCTATGGATTCCTTAGATTACCTTTGGCATTGTACATGAAATGTGGCTTACTGTGTGAGTGACGACAGGTGTCTTGTGATGGTACTTGTGATGGTACAGGTGTCTTGTGAGCCTTCTGTGGCTGATACCCACAGATAGATGTGGTAGGAGAAAGGAGCATGGAAGCAGACAGACACTGGAGTCATGGGATGTCCATCATCTCCTGCTGAATGTCGAGACCTGGCAGGATCCTATGGGTTCGGGCTTCAGGAGCTGGTACGCCACAGGGTATGGACGTGCCCCAGTGCTGTGTGATGGGTGGGTGCAGTCTGGCATTGCAGCTCTGAGACATGGAAGCCAAAATGTACAAGTCTTGTGCTATTGACTGGCCAGTTATGAGCACATTAAAGTACTGAAAAGGGGGTTGCCTCCTTCCCTCCATGCTGAGGAGCTCTCTTTGACCCTATGTTAATGCTTAGCAGATAGGCTATGATTTCACTCATCAGCAGACAGCAAAAATCCTTTCCCATACTGGAAAACAGGCTTTATCTTGCCAGGCCAGGCTGGATGGGGCTCTGAGTGACCTGGTCTGGTGGAAAATGTCCCTGCCTCATGCATGGCAAGGGGGTTGGAACCTGGATGATTTTAAGGTTCCTTCCAACCCAAACCGTTCAATGATTCTGTGAAGAAATCTCAACAACAGAGGAGTTCTTCTGTTGATTCTGAGCTATTTAGGAATCATTGCATAGCTTATAAATATTTGAAGGAAGACAACACACCTGAAGGGCTATTGTTAAACTTCATAATTATTAATGGATTTTAATGCAATTTGGAATAGTACATTACTTATTTGTGAAACAGGAAGTCTGTTAACTGCTTCTATGTGAATTAAAAACTATTTTTAGAATCTGATGTAGAAAATTTATAAACTTCAGCCTATTTCTGAAGCAGCCAGGAAGCAAATGCTGCAGTCCAGAAGAAGGAGGACCAGTTTTGATTCAGACCTTCAGACTGAACTTTATATGCAGTTGATTTATTTGTTTATTTATCTGTAGTGCACTGTTCTCAATTTTGTATGTGACGGAGAAACGTGGGTACTTATTTTCTTCATTTTACCTATGTGGGACAGTAATTTTGTTTCCGCTTATGTACAATAACTCCTATTTCACTTTTTTTCTTTGTGTATTTCCATTTTACAGTTTTACTTTAGGATGTTAGAAGGGATCCCATGGAATTGTCATGTGGTCTCTAAAAGGTATTTTTTAAACTATTTTTCTATAAGTTCAGCTTCCTGATGGTTTTTTGAGCTGTAAGTGCATTTCCAGATTATCCTTGGATGCTTCTTGTGGAATCTATTGCAGCAATTGTGCCATAGAGAAACTGCCTTTGGAGTTACAATGTTAGACACTGTGAATGCAATTGTTCTTACTTTTTGAACATTTTGTATGTTATAGTGAAATGATAAATGAGGTTTCATTGATAGTGGTATGAATTAGTCTTTAATTTTGTATATATTTGACAACATATGAGGGAAGCATTTTTCATATCTAAGATCATGTTTTGTTAAAATCAGATACTTTTTCCCCACTCCCATTCCTTTTAATATAATGTCATTCTTGATATTATATCTCTTACTGGAAAATTGTTATTGGCAGTTTCTGAATCTAGAAGTAGTTTAGCAAGTAGAAAAGCTGTAAGCCTGGATGCTTGGAAATTTTCAGGGGTTGGTTCATAAACTGAAGCCTGAGAATTACTTAGGGGAAACTGCAGGCATATCATAAGGGAGAGAGGCTCTTTATTATAAGGAGGTAGGAGGCACATGAGCAAGGTAAACCAGAATTCTCATTATAGACCTGTACGACTATGTCTTAGTATTTTTTTTTTGTTTTCAAATCTCTCAGTAATGTCACTGTATATGTAAGCACGTGGTTTGCAGAGAGCAGAATACTGTGACTCAAATTCTATCACATATCCATGGAAGAAAGCTCTGTATTAATATTAACATTTTTTGAGATTTTAGTCAGTTGGATTTGTTCCTATCATAAAGAATCTTGAGTTTTACTTGCACCAAAATAGTGTAGGTCATCTAGAAACCAGGAACATGTAAAACTAGAACTTGTTTTTAAGGGAGTGATGACAAGTAATGCTAAACAAAAGTTGAAAAATATGTTTTCAAACTTGTGTTTTTAGATCAAAAACTTGATTCATGTTTATTCTGAAATGCCTGAATCAGCAAGACTGTGGGAAGTGATGCATAACTGCACAACATTGATTATGTCCTACATGTTCACTGCTCAGTCAGGAAGCCTCAAGCTTAATGTCAAATGCGTGGGTGAAGCAGTTAAGCAGAGCAAAATAAATTGTTCTACTTACATGCTGCTGAATAGGGGCATTATCTTGGGAAAATCTGTTTCAGTGACTTACTGTACTGTACAATATTTGTTACTTGGGACTGAACCATGAATGTGAACTATTAGGATCCAAGCTCAAGGTCAGACATTCACTCTTGTTTCTCTTCTGTAATCTCTTGTTTCTCAAAATGCATTAAAAAATTGAGGAAATCATATGAATATTTTGTTCCTTAGAGATACAGACTATATATCTCAAAAACTTCCAAGAAGGAGGGTAAACATTATTTCCTCATCTGTAAAATGGGATAATAACTTCCTGAGAAGTAGATGTCAATATTTAGATTTCCTGGTAGGATCACAGTGAGTCTTAAGCTTATGTCTCTTGTTTTTATATTTTTCACTTTTCTAAAGCATTCCCAGTCTCATCCTCAGTGTCGTTTTAGAATTTCATACTTAATATTCAATATTGTTGCAAACCATGGATTGACTAATTAGGATTTTGAAAACTTCACTGTCAAATTGTAGAGGGTTGGGAAGAAAGATGTCTACCAGATAATTTCCAATTTAAGGAAAGAATGCGAACTGCTGATGTTTGGACTAGATGTAGAACTTATAGTTCTGTGGGAATCTAGCTTCTGAGATACATTTTTTGAAGAGAAGGGCTGTTCTTTGCAGGTGCTATTGCTATTTTTCTTTCTTCCTGAAATTAATGATTTAACAGCTGCATTACCTGATATCTGATTTATTTGAATAACATTTTGCTGCTAGAAAAATCAATGAAAATAGTGATATTTTTCTAGAGCATGCATTTTAACTTTGTTATTAGAAATGTATTTCCATATTTTACTCCATATATTTTTGAAACTCAGTAATAGGACTCTATTTATATTCTTAATAACTTGATTCATCAGGTGAAATACATTTGTTTAACTGGATGATCTTCTAATGATCAGATAGAATGAGTTGTTGATGAGAAACAGCATGGTTACTTTTCCAAAGGCAGTAGTACCCAAAGATCTGAAAATGTTTAGGTAAAGTGTCTCTGTCACGCCCTGGTTCACAAGCAGCAGTAGTAACTGAATATTCATTTCAGTGTATCCTTTCACTTACATCATTGGAAACAGCTTCTGTTGGAAATTTTCATCAGTTGTCATCAGTATCTTGAAAGACAACCTATGCCTTGTAAAACTAGAATGCACAGATTTAGTGCAAGTTGAAACAAGACTTTCTGCTTTTGTAATGAATGTCTGACTAATGTACAGTTGGAGGGGAAAAAATGCTTTATTGACTGTATCCATAAATAACATTTCTGTGGCTTTTTTTTTCCCCAAGTTAAGACCTTGATTTGCTGGAGGATGAAACCATGTTTCAGGAGGGGATATACTCCCTGTGACAAAATTACTGGATTTCACATGTAAGGGTGATCAGAATTACTATACTAAATGATATTTTGGTGCATTTTTAATATAAAACATTTCTCGGCTCTCTGCGTAATAATTCCAATTACACATGTATTATAATAGTACGTATGCAAGTAAACCATGTATAGGTTTACATCTCAATTGAAGTGTGCTGCAGCATGTGAGGATCTACTCTGATTAAAAAATAGAAGGCTTGATGAGGATATTTCCAATTAAGGTAGTTTTTCATATCCAGCATTGAAAAAGACTAATCTGAATTAAATTTAAAAAAGGAAATTGCAGAAGTATGATTGCTTTTCTAGATGAAGTTACTTGATTGCTATCAAATTATAGCACAAATTAAGAAAAATGCTCTTAATATTCATGTATTTTTATTTTGCTTGCATGTGGAACGTGAAGGATCTTTGTCTTTACCCAGAGATGCAGTTTTCTAGTTTGTGTGGCACAGAAGAAAAACAGATAATTCTTGATTTAAAGCATATGATGCCAGTGTTCCCTTTTAATTCTTCAGATGCTTGCAATTTGTTTCAGCACTCGACCTCCAGGATGGCCTGTGAATCCTGGGGTGATGCTTGTCTTCTTTGGGTATTCAAACAGTTGCCAGGACAAAAGATAGGAGCAAGACTCATTCACTAAAAAAGCTGGGTGTCCCAAGTGCATGTTTGGGAACCTCTTCCTTTCAAGGGTTTACTTTTTATCCGTTTTCCTCTCATTCATCAAACATTTGTAGATCATGGCTTTTCTATTTGTAAAGTAGATGTATTGCTACTGAGCTTTAAAAAACCCATATGGTGGTATTTGATTCAGCAAGGTCTTTTGCAGCATGTGATTGTGATCTAGGTGAGTGTGCTGCTGGATGGGTGGAAGCCTGGTGGGATGGGTGGTTTTGGAAGTGGCTGGTTGGCTGTAACTTGAGGTTGGTAACTGGTGGAGAGCCCCAGCTGTCCATCATAGGATGGAGTGTCCAGTTCAATGTTGTGCATGAACTGGAAGCCCACCAGCCCTTGCTCATGGAGTTTGCAAGTGATACCAAACTGGGGGAAAGAGGTGAGCAGTGGATGTGCTTGAGATTCAGGCTGTCATTCAGAAGGGCTTGGGTGGATTGGAGGAGCTGGCTGGCAAGAACTCTGTGGAATTCAGCAGTGAGGAGGGTACAGTTACGCACCTGGGAAGGAATGTGTCCTCGGAGGGGAAGGGTTTCTCTCACTCAGCACTAGTCAGACCACACCTGCAGTATTGCATCCAGTTTTGTGTCCACGTCTCACCCCAGTACACGAGAGATGTCGATAAAACTGAGCAAGTTCAACATGAGGCTGCTACAATGTCAGGGAGTGGCAGCAGTGCCCTGGAGGAGAAAGAAGCTTCACGGGGGCCTGGCAGTGTGCTCCCACCAGCTGGCAGACTATGAGGAAGGGGGCAGGACCACAGGCTACGGTCATAACTGAAGTAAGAATAGTTCTAGCTAGATACAAGGGCAATATTTTTTTCTAGGGAGACAATAAAACAGGCAGCAGGATGCCTGATATGGTTGTGCAGTCTGTCTTTAGAGATTTTTCAGTATCTCAGTAGATAAAGCAGCCTGGTCTCACTTGGTAGTGGACCTGGCTTGGAGCAGCAGGTTGGACTACGTGACCTCCTGCCTACCAGAACGAATTTATCAAGCAGTGATTCTATAATTTGCCTTGCAATATTAATCTGTAGAGGGGAAGACATAAATACTAAAGATTTAACAGTTCTGATTTTACTGTGATCAGGATCCTTTGGACAAATCCACAAATGCAATCTTTGCTTCTCTCTTCTTTTCCTTTCCTCTAGGTGATGTGCTGAGCAGGAATCTAGGTGAAGAAATGTTGCATGTAATACCTTTTAAAAAGAAAGATTAGAAAACCAATCTTCAGTCATGTTTTTGGGGTGTCTCTATAGATTGCTTGTTTTTCAGGGCTTGCTGCTGTTGTATTTTCTCTGGCCTTGAGCAGGATAGTGTTTGGTGTGGGAAAGGGGAGCAGAAAAAGAAGCAAAGTAGCTTTTGTTGAAGTGGATTCTCTATTCATTCTGAAAATGTGCATCTCTACAGATCTGGCCTTGTTTAAATTGCTGTAAGAAATAGAATTTCGCCCAACTTTAACTGAGCCAGGAATTGGGCTTCCTATTAATTTTCTACCTCAACCTTTGTACTTCCTTTTTTATTCTGTTGCTTGTGATTTCCATAATTTTCTTTGCTACATTTAAGAATAAAGTTCATTTGGAACAGGATTCTTAGCTATTAATACAACCAAATACACATTAAAAGAAATAATGATCTAGCCTTGATACAGACTTCTTTAATGGCTTACAGCATGGGATGGGAAGCTGTCATAATATAAATGGCTGCTTCGTTCATACTCAGTGTAGACACCTCTTATAAAGATTTACAGCTTATGTTTCTTAGGAATAACTTATATGGAGAACAAATTGTACAATCTGTTTTTATTTGTCTGTAAGAGTGCCTTCTTGAGCTACAGGAGGAAAAAATAGGAAATTAACCTTCTACCTTCTGCCGCCTTCTATCTTGTCATTTTTCTGCACTGCTGGAGGAGTCTTCAGATCAAATTTCAGCAAGATTTACTTTCCAATGGGAGTAAATTTACTCCAATGGGAGTTCTGTAGTTCTAGGTGGAGGAAGACTCAATTGGGTATTATACAGCAATATTCAGTAAGTGATGTGGATGCAAGGGGATTTTAGATGTTCATGGGCTTTGCCTTCACAACTTTTGATGTTATTTTTTAAGTTTAAATTTTAGACTTTCAGTCTTTCTCAGAGACATTGTGGTTCTGCTTGGACTAAGCTTTCTTCACAAGTCACAGTTTGTTGGAAATCAGTCTGCTTGATTCATCTTCTGTTTCCTATTATAAAATGTTCATTCTCTCTGCAGTGTTAAGAATGAAGAATCCTGATGTTGCTGGAGTTACAGTGCACACACCCTAAAGAGAAGGTATGTGAGTTATCTTTACTGTTCTTAGAGTGGTAGAGCTGAGAAAGCTTGGCAGCCTGTGCCCTTTGGGAGCTCAGTACGTAGGTACTGTGCCCCCAGGTCTGAATGCTGCACTGCCTTGTAGCTTTGGCAGAGTTTGTGCCAGTCCCATTTTTGTTGCGTTCTGACTTCTTCACAAGTAGCGACTGTTGGAAAATAGTCTTGTTGAAGTGGAAATGCAGATGTCGATCAGCATTTGTAATCCTTTAGCTGAGAACTGATAGTCTGTTGTTTGTCCCACAATTAGAGGAAATCATTGAACAAAATCAGATACGCCAACGCAGCTGAGAAGCTGGTTCTGGAGGCAAAAGAAGTTACCAGAGGTTAGGAGAAAGGAAAACTGAGTCTCAGAAAGGAATGTTGACATTCTTCTATAGTCTTTGGACAAGTATAAAGGTGTCTTTGCCTTTGTTTTGTTTGCTGAAACTGCCCTTTGCTGTGGCGTCAGAATTTCGGTCTCACAGATTTTGCAAGTATTAGCACTTTGAGGTTGTGAGGCCCGCTGTGGAGCATCACAGACTCCCACTTCCTTCAGTACCAGCTTCCATGGCCAAAGGTGAGTGTAGTTGGTAGAAAATTTGAAGTGTTAGGAGCTGTCCTTAGGGACCATTTCACACTTGGATGATTTTGGTTTCTGATGTGAGTGCCATTGAAGATCTGACAGCTTTAACTGTGGGGGAATTTTCTGCTTTTGAAACATTGCTCATGAACATCTGGTTTTTATGTGGTATGTGGTATTTACATATCAACTTAAAACTTAGAAAGCATTGCAAACTTGGTCAGGAACTGAATACATTGCAGTAATAATACTATATAATATATAATAATACTATATAATATATAATAATACTATATAATATATAATAATATATAAGGGACCTGTTTTGTTTTTTTTCTTTCAAAATGCATGCATTTAATACGATTACTCCTGATTTTTAGTGCCAAACTTAGGAAGTTATTAACTAAACATCTGGAATAAAAGCATACTATTGTGCTATAAGTGTTCTGGGTTTGTTTTAGTTTTTTTTTTTTTTTTTTTTTAAATTTTATTTTATTTTAACAGTAGTCTCTTAGGCTTGGAATAGTTGGGGTTTACCTAGATTGATTGGTTCAGCTCTAAGTGGGCAAGTAAACTGGGAACTTAAAAAATTGGAAAACTATCTTTCCTCTTCCAATCTGTAAATATGAGTAAGAATTACCTGTTCCTCCCAACAGTTTGGCAGGAAAGGACTGGATCAGGAAGTAGACATTGGAAGGGAGGGCCAATGTTTACACCATAGTGGGTCATAGCTGCCTTTGATAAAAGTGTCCAGGAGCTCCTTTGCCTCTCCCCCTGTGTCTGCTGTACGTGGGGGCACATGGGGGAAATAGGGGAGAAGAGGAGGAAAGGAGACAATCTTTAGACCACTTTTGTGGCCCACAGCAGCCACAGGTGTCTCTATCACATCTGAAGCAAAGAAGGTGATGAGCACCAAGTCAGGGGAATTCCTTCCATATCTGGATGCCAATGGGAAACGTTATATTTCAGCTAAGTAACTCTGAGAGCTTCTTTCTGTCCCTTTGTTCCTGTGGTTGCTGTGGAGTCTGGAAGGGTGCAGTTTGTGTTATTAAACAGAGTTTATACTGTGTTAGAAAACAATGTTACGTGGGGGAAAAGAGCTCCATATTTTTATAACCTCTATGTCATTTTGAGTAGGTCAGGGCAGTTGTTCAGTTATTCATATTTGTAATTTTATGATGGAACACACATGAATATAATAGCACATATGTTTCCTATTTAATGAGGATTTTTTCTTTTTCCAGTTTTTTTAAATACCTTTGGAACCAAATCTTAATATTCTGTGTCTTAAAAGCTGTTAAATTTTTAATATAATTTTATATTAAACTAAGTAACATCTACTCACTGATCTCGATGCTGCATCTGGAATTCGGTGTTCATTGTGAGGCCCCAGTTCAAGTGAGAGAATGGCAAACTGGAGCAAGTCCAGTAAAGGCCACTGCTATGGTTGGGGGTGGGAAGAGGTCAGGAGAGGCTGAGGGAACTGGGCTTGTGTCATTTTGAGAAGAAAGGGCTGAGGTGGATTGAATTGCAGTCTTCTGCTTCCCAAGGTGGGGTTGGAAAGAAGGTGGAGCCAGGCTTTTTTCAGGAGTGCACAGCAGGAGAATGAGAGGCAATGGCTGCTAGGCTAATTCTAGTTGGGCTTATGGGAAAAACTCTTCCTGGAGTTCCTGGTCAAGCTCAGGAGCAGGATTCTCTGTGGGACAGTGAAACCTCCATCTTCATGGGGTTTCATAACTTGGGGGGACAAAGGCTTTGAGTAACTTGATTTAATTTTGAAAACACCTGTCTGGAGTGTATGAGAGAACATTCAGAAGTCCCTTTCAGCTTAATTTGATCTTTGATTACCATATGCTGCTAGTCAAATTAAATCATCTGCCTTAATCTTGATTTAAACACCTTTAAGTTGAGTTCATTCCCCTGCCTCTCAAGAGTGAAAAACTTCTTTGATATATGGTGCTATTAGAGATCCTTCATAAATGTCTGCTTTGTAATACAGCAATTATTTTCTTTTTGGAAGGTATTAATGCAATCTGTAATACACAAGCTCTCTTTCTTGCTGCAGGGTTTTTTGCAGCATCTAAAAAGTAGCGAAAAATATGTGGAACTTCAAGATGAGTTAATGTAATGTATAAATCAATCCCTGAGGCATTCTGAAGTGAGAAAGTGTATCTTTCTTCTTTTGAATAACTGCACTGTTTAGATGGGAACAAGCAGGTCAGTGGGTAGGACTGTAACACTGGGTCTGTGTCCTTCTTTGACACAATTCTTGTGTAATTCGAAGCATGTCACTGTGAGCTAGATCAAAATGGAAAACAAGCTCCATGGCTCAACTCTGTGTCTTGTTAATATTTGCTGGTGAGGACGGAATTTATTAAAAAGAATCATTATTGGAAGTTAACTTTGATAAATGTTTAAAAACTTGCATCATATATTTAAAGAAAAAAAATCATTCTGAAAGCCTTTTAGCTACTGTCTTAAAGATGCATTTGGAAAAGGTGCTGAGATTCACTTTCAGAGGCTATTACATGTGTCACACTTGAAAACCTATGCTCCCGTCATGGGCAGCTTTAAAAATATAAAAAATAGCCATTTCTTCAAACCATAACTATCCTTTGTTTTGGCTGAGAGTTTTGGTGTGGCAGGATGCATTCCAGACATCTGTAAGCAGGAACAGCCTTGGAGCTCTGCAGATACAAACTGCAGAGAAGCTTTAGAAGGAATATTGTATAGTGAAAGCACATAATGGAATTTATTGTGCTACAGACAGAAGTTGTATACGTGGGTGAATCCTTTCTAAGCCTTGGCTCTGAAACTACTTGATTTTTGTCTAGGACTAGATTAAGAGTTACCACAGCTTAAAGACAGATTTAAAGGGAATTTTGTATGCTTAGTAAATGAAGTTGTTATGAATTGTCTCATCATAATAGGATCTTGTGCTACCGGAGTTGTTATCCTTCCTGGCACATCAAACTGTTAATTCACCCTTGCAGACCTACTTTTAGGGAGGTAAATTGCCTGGTGCCTCCTAGGGTTGGATCCTTTTTTGAAGCTTTTTTTTTCTATTCACCTGCCTGTGAGTGGCAATTGATTTGACCTTTGTATCCTGATCCGTTTAGTTTAATATTTTGCACTGTACCTTGAATTTCACTGTCTACTTCAACTTAATCTTTTCATATTTGGGCTATGGAGACTTTCCAAGGGTTTGAGCTATTTTGTTGCCAGAAGAAGAGATAACAACTTCAGATTAACATCTCTGGGCCACTCAAGAGTAGATGGAAAATTCAGCATTGGCTCTTTCACTGTCTTTTGTAGCTTTTGTAAACTTTCTCCTCAGCCTCATTCTGAAATCTGTCTGTTTGACATGCTGTCTCTTGAGTTAGAGTGAAAATGGGCTGGGGGCAGAGTGTGTGCATTGCTTAGTAGATTAGGTTTTCCTTCTGATAATGATGGATGATACTGAAATGTCACTATTAAGTAGCATTACAGGGAAGGAGGGATGATGTCTTTTATGGGTTCTGGGCTTTGCTCTCTTCAGTTGTGTATTCCGTACCAAAGTAGGGGCATGCTTTGTAGAGTTTTTCTTTTCCTTAAAACATGAGATCAATGACATTTGAGAAAAGAAGATGAAAGAAAAGATTCACAGGAACTTGCTCACTAGTACTTTGCTCTCTCTAGGAAAGGTGGAAGTAAAGGGACTCAAGCAGAATTTTTAGGATTAGCCAAAAAAAAAAAAAAAGAAAAGAAAAAAACAACCCAACAAAAAACCCCCAAAACCCAATGGAAAGAAGCTGTGTACAAAGTATATAGTTAAAACTTGTTATTTCTGATTGCTAAATAGAGAAAAACAGCATGAAAACTGATGAGCTTCCTAGAATTTTTATCCTTCACCCCTTCACATAGATTTTGAGATGGAATATGTACTCCAAACAGACATTGAAATAACATATTTTAGTAATCTCCATGTGATTGTCACAGTGGGAACTGCAGAGTACCAAAGAGTTTAAAAACTTCATCTTTCTTCAGCTGGCTTATTGAGATCATTAAAAGAATTGGCTCCAATACTGAGGGCTGTGTACTTAAAAATTTGGACTGTATTCATATCGAAGCAAAAAGCCAGGCGATTTTCCTCTCTTCCATAGTGATATTAGCTAATAGGTATGAGCTTGGCTAAATTGGAAAGGAGTGTCTCAATATTTGGTAATTAAATTGTGTTCATCTACAAAACATGTTCCCTTCATTTTTGCAGAGTTTTCCAGTCTGCTAAAGGTGTGCTGGATACACTAGAATGGACACAGAGGATTTCCCTCCACCACCACCAGAAGGTAATAGAAATAGTTTGGAGTTTAAAGCCAATTTTTCTGTAAGAATGTGATTATCTTTCCAGCAGTGATTTTACCTCTGCAACATTCCCTTTCCCCATATCACCCTAAGGCTTGGACCCAGTGGTGTTCTGTTGAAACCTGAGCTCCTGTCATCTACCCTGTCTTGTTCTTGGGCTTCCCTTACTGCTGTAGTTAGAACATGATGGGAGGAAACTTGGGAGCAATTGGTCCTTGCAGTCCAAATCTGAAAATATGTGTTTTCTACAGCAGCTCTGTGTAGTCAGAGTACAGACACTTACAGAAGAGTATTATGGATGCTGGACTAAGGGGCTCATTGTGTAAAGCTAACACTCAGTGCCCCTTGCCTGCTGTATGCTGGTAGCTGGATGGCCTCTGGTGTAACCCAGGTTTCTGAGGGCACAAAGGATCTACAAAGGCACTGTCTCACTGCATTTTGCATTTATTCTCAAAGAGAACATTGCATGTGGTGATTTTTTTATCCTGTTTGATTTCCTGTAAGCACATCATTGTGTAGTGCTTGCTGCTACATATCTTAATACGATTTGGCTTTTGGTGGCTGGATGCTGGGAGACTTCTTAGAAGTATTATGTGCTTGTTCTGGTCATTCCAAAGCATAAATTTACAGAGATCTGTGGCTGAACCTGCTCTTATTTTGGTTAAGTTGCTATTATAGTTTGTATAGATAGTGATTTTTCTGTATAATATAATCTATTCCTTATGTAGGACATTATTACTTATGAACTTGCACTTTATTATATACATTGATATATGCATATATTATTATATATAAATAATATATATTATTGCCTGTAGGAAATTTCACTTAATGTTCATACAGAACTTACATGAAGCCATTTGAGTATAAAAGAAGATTTCATCTTAGTTTTGTTCGGCTGTAACTCTAGGAATTTGGGAATTGTCTTTCTAGATCAGAACTGCTTTCTCTCTAGTTTAGGCACTACCACAGATAGAGGTCTGTTACTAGATACTCCCTAGGAAGCTGGGAATGTGAAAGAAACAGAAACCTGTGAAATCAGCTTTTAATGGGTTAGATTTCTGGCCAACATTATTGGCAGTTTCAGTTATGCTCTGAGATATCACTGAGGTTATTGTTGGCAACAATTCCTTGGCTGTCCATGTCCTAATCCACATGGTCAGGTCCCTGAATTTAGCTCAGTTTTGTTTAGTGACAGTTGCTGTGAAACTGTCTCTACGGGATAATCCATCTCTGAAGCAACGTAGTGCTGTAGGGGAAGAGCCATCCCTAAGGAATCAATATTTCCACTTGAGCAGAGGCTGCTGTTTTTCAAAGACAGCCAATAATTGTGGCAACGGCTCCAATTTTGTGCAGCATTTCAGCTTGTGGGATGCTCTACAAGATTTCAGGGTGATGCCGTTCAGTACGATTCCTGAATTCCAGTTCTTTCTCAGCAAAGCTTTTTGAGACATGTAGAACTATGTGTATCATGTCCTTATTTTCAGACATGTAGTTCTTAATAGGCTGGGATTAGATTTATTTAACATAAATTGAGATTCTGCTCTACCTAATCTTGCATCAATGTCAATTGATACTTTTCTTTGCCGGGGGTGGGCAGAGGAGGGAGGCAAGAGGGGATTTGGAACCAGCTCCCCAGAGACCAGCACCAGGCCTGACAGAGTTCAAAAAGTGCTGGGTTAATGCTTTCAGGCACATGGTGTGATTCCAGGGTGGCCATGTGCATAGCCAGGAGTGGGACTTTGGTGAGCCTTGTGGGTCCCTTCCAGCTCAGAATATTCTGTGATTTCTCTCTCATCTGAAAAAGCTTTGACTGAAACTAGTGGAACTTGTATATTTTTTTTAGTTCGCCATTGCTAACTCTCTTAAAACATATTAAAGGGATTATCAGTGAAGATAAATTTTAATAATGACACTAAAAGACATTTTAGTTCACTTTCCAGATAATTCTCATTACCTGTTTCGCAGGTGGAAAAGAAGTGAGAATTTTAGGGCCAAATAGGATAGCAAATACACATAACAGCTATGAGGGTTATTCTGCATGCATATATACTGGTCATCCACGTGTCTTTTAAGGAGGGGTGAGCAGCACCTGTCAGGGTTCATGGGTGGGTTGTCTTAGCTCATAGTGAGGATGAGATTCCCATTGGGTGCAGAACTGTTTGGTACACCATAATTTTTTTTTTAACTTTTGGCATATTGATTTTAAAATCCTGCACTGAGGCCACAGATGAAATCAATTGTTTTCTTTAAAAGAAAGTTCTTATGATATTGTGGGAATTTTTTTGTTTGTCTTTTTTTTTTTGTCCTAACAAAGCTGTAGTGCTGAAAGTCATCTGGGCTCCTTTCTAGCTACAAGTGTATACCTTGTGCTATAAATCTCAGCTTTATTCTTGCCGAGTAAGTTTTCTATGGTTTTGCCAGGAAAATTCTCCAAATTTATTTTTTATCAATCCTTCCCCTACAAAGGGGAAGAGTGGTAGTAAACCTTCATCTTTGTCATGGGGATGTCACGAGAAAATAGATGAAAGGTTAAATAATGTGTTTTCATTCGCCATAGCCACCTGAATCTATACCTTGTTAAAGTTAAGGGGTTGTAAAGGTCAATAGTGAAGCTGCTTCAGCCACTACTTGATAAAGAAAAACTACATGTGATAAATTAATGGAATGTAACATATTTTATTTGTTTAATTTATTCTGCTTATGCAACTTATCTGTTCATAGGTGTTTGGACATTCCATTCATGCATTACTAATCAGGTAGTGACAAGTCTCTGCTGGTTACCTTTCCTACCTCAGAGCAAATTCAAGTAGTGAGTAACTTGGAAAAACTATTGCCTGTGTGTTCTCTAGATTGCTTTAAAAAGAGCTTCTTCTTCTAGACATGATTAAAAACTGCCTAGTATTTTTTTCTGTGTATGTTGAGGGAGTGTATGTTCTAGCAACCAGAGAGCAGTTGGAGTGGGGTAGATGCAAAGGCTTCCTTGGCGAAGAGCAAAATCCAAAAAGGGATTTGCTCATGTCACCTTCTTTAGTGTATTTATACATATGAACTTAGGTATGAAGTGCAGGTATTTAGAATTTCTTACATAAAAGAATTCCATGGCTATCTTGTGAAATAAAATAGAGGATGATTCTTACTCTGTCAACAAATAAAAAATACTTTCTTGAAAACTAAATGAAAATGGCAAATTTTATTGTGGCTGTAAGTGATAATTGTGTTTTTAATTGGTTACTGTAATGGAACATCCTTAACCAAACCCATTTAGCCAAGATGAGGATATGCTGTGGACTGCAGACTGTGGAGGGAAGAATTACAAAGCTGTTAGTTCTGAGAATCTGGAACCACATTGAGTCTCTTGTGTACAGGACTTACCTTCACACTGGCAACAGCTGGGACTGGAGGCTGGATGTTAATGTTAGGATGGTGTTTACCTGTGATGGTCTGTACTTGTGTGGTTACTGCTCTGTTAGGAGATGTCATGTCTGGCAGTTTTTCATTCCTCTACTTGGAAAATATCTGGTGATCTTGCAAAGTGGAAGTCCTTTCCTTTAAGTGAGGACTGGAGAGGTGTTTATCAGGGCCTGTTTCCAAAGGAAAGCTGTGTTTGTTTGCCTAGCAGGATGGATACTTGAGAAATAGCTTCTTGCCCAAAGGAAACTGGGGGTACTTTCTTTGTCAAGGAGGCTTAGTTTTGCAGTTTCATTGTCTCTGAATATGTCTCTCATTCTTTCTGGTACATGGCACTATGCCTCATATGATTCCTCTGTGAAAACTATTAGAAAGCATTTGGTGTATTTCCTCATACTGAGTATAATTTTGGGGTTTTTCCCATTTATAAAAAATTAACATAAATGATCTGTTAAAATTTTAAAGTGAAATACTGAAAATTCACTTTTACTGAAAGTGTTTATACAAGGACATTGTAAGAATTAATTGGAATGCATAATCTTCATGTTATTGCCATATATTCTCTCTACCTGAGAGAGAATCATCTTCATTTGAGAAGTATGAGAGGTGTCCTTAAGAACCAAGTGTAGTGGAGAGCTGGATGTTCACTCACCCACACCACTGTCCCCAGTTCCTTGGGTAAAGCTAGATAAGAAGCCTTGTCATGCTGAAGTTTGGAATTTAAGATGTTCTTCTTTGAAACGAAGTTTGTTTGTTTGTTTGTTTTAACTGGTAATAGACTAAAAATATCTCCTAGACACCAATTTTGTGCACCTTTTTATATTAAAAAAATCGTCCCTCTAGACTTATGCGTGGGATATTTCTTTGTTCCTGATATGGAGACATGTAGAGCAAGAAGGCCAAGGACTTAAATCTGGATATCCTGTATGCTACTGAATGCTATCTTTCCACAGTTATTTTTTGTTGTTTCCCTGTCAGGGCCAGAACACTAAAATAGTCCTTGCTCCTCAGTCTCTGAGAAGGAAGTCTGGCCTGTGTCCTTGGGTAAGAGTGAAGTAGAAACAACTGTGCTCTCGTAAAAGTTTCCACTGGGGTGACTTTATGTATTATAACAAAAAAAAAAAAACAAACAAAAAAAACCCAAAACAAAACAAAAAAAACCCAAAAAAAAAACAAAACCAAAAAAGACCCAAAAAACCCAAACAAAACCAAAAAACCTTGCAAAACAAAACACCCCAAAAAATCCTAAAAAAAACCCCCCAACCAACCAACCAAAAAACTCACCAACCCGCAAAACCTGAAACTCAACAAAAACCCCACCAACTTAATAGAAAATTTCTATTTACTCTAGTAAGGAGCTGCTGGTGAGCTGCTATGTTTTGATGTAGAAATGACTGTATTTCTCTGCCAGGGAAGCTGCTTTTTATTTTGTATTCTATATATATATTTCTTTCAGATTATTTAGGTACTTTTCCTACTGTTTAGTGAAAAAAAAATCATAGCTTATTCATGTTTTAACAGTTTTAAACAGCTAATTTTGTGACTGAGACAAGGGATGGTTAAATTGGGCTTTTTTAATACCGACAGGAGAAGCACTTGTATGTTTTATGATTTAGTTTCTGAAAGTACAGAATATGGAAGACCATAAGATTGTATTTATTTACTGTGATTGTGGAAATAAGACATTGCTTAAATTAAGCTGCAGATATGAAGGGAGTTGGTCTTGGGCTAAACAATATTGCTAGGTATCTATTTTCAGCATACAGACAGTTACAAATGATTGTAAAAAGGGAGCCAAGATTTCAGAAGAATGAGAACAGAATATGAATTGTAGTTATGAATGGCTCCTTGTTTTTGAAACTGGCAATAGCTTGCTGATGTCTGACATCCCATCTGTAACAGAACAATTTATTTATTTCTAAAGGTCACATTTCTCTCAGTAAATGAAGGAAAAGGCATTGTTTAAGGTAAGGATTAATTGTTTAACGTGACAATTCCGACAAGCTGTGTAATGAAGAGTAACAAGAAGATTCCCTTTGCAAAAACCATTTATGGTGTCACATGTCACTCCTAATTACGTATTTTTTTCTTCTAGCCAAATATATTTGCGTGTTGGGAAAAAAAAAGGAGGAGAAAAAAAAAAGGGAGAAAATAAATAGATCGATAAATGGCTTATTTTTGGTTTCAGTACCCACAAATAAAACACAGTATATATAGATATAATTGTATCTTATTATATTTTGAAGAAAAATGTTAAAAACTTTGCTAATTGTTTAGAACATGTTAAATGATGTTACTGTTACGGATTTCTTGGTGGGTAACTTCATTCTTTCGATAGTATTTGGTGTTTTCTTTCTGGATAATAAGATGTAGTTGTTTTGTTGGGTTTTTTCCTGTTTACTCAGCTGCTCTTTAAGGTGACTTGACTTTACTTGCTAGGTCTGTGTAGGGACAAGGCCCAGACATGTTAATCAGAAAGTTAATGATGGGATAAAGGCCTTACAGGTGATTGCAGGTGACTTGAACATTGGTTGGTGGTAACTAATGTTGATTGCTTAAAAAAAACCCCCAAATTGTAAAGGAATTTGTGCTGATTTTTGGGTATTCTTTCAATGAACAGTTGAAACTAAGCTCTGAAATTTTAATTTTAGTGAGTCAACATGTAAGAAGAGGGCGAGGTTGGTTGTGGGGGTTTTTTTTGTTTGTTTTTTTTTTCCCTATACTCCTTTTGCCTTTTTAGGATTTGTATCTGTCATTAAGTGGCTGGGATAAATTGCTGGCCAAGAACTGAGAATTTTTTTTTTTTTGGAGTTTTTTACTTCTGTTTCACTGAACTCAATAAATATTTACTAACCATGCCTAAAGCCTCTGTAATGATTCTACTCTAGATTTTACAGAAAGATTCATGTAACTTTATAAATTGTTGTGATTCTCTTACCTTGTGCATGAGCTTGTCTCAGATAAAAGCTTGTCTGCATTATAATAAATAAAGTGTATGAATTTTTGAATGAGACATTTATTAGGTGCTGCTTGCTTTTCCTGCATGGAGGAATTGAAGCTATGCCTAGTAATCTGAGGAAAATATACTTGGTTAAACATTTTTGGGAGAAGACTCTTCCAACCCCCTGTATAGATTTTCTTTTTTACTTCATCATTGAAATAATCTTACTCCGTGGCTAAATGGAAGGGTGCAGTGAGAAGGGCTCTGAGGCTGTTGGACTGAAAAGTCCCAAGGAAACCCCATTGTTGCCCAGTATCCACTAAGGTGATAGAACTTCTGGTAGCAGGTATGTTAAAAGGGTACTGTAAAATAGGATTTCTGAGAGTTCAGTGATGTAAGAATTACTCTTTTCATGAGTTTGCTTGAATTCCACAGGAGCTTTTTTGAGCTAAAACTGGACCTTTAGCTCAAAGGAGAACAATTTAAAAGAAATACTAAGAAAGAGGATGCTATAAAACTCACTCCTCATTAGTTGCTAAGATAATGGATTTGTCATATTTTGCATATATTATGCTTAGTTAACAAATCAGTCTGTCTGTTCAGTGCTCTTTAGGCTAAATGGAGGGATAACCATAGAAACGAGGATGTAAGAAGCCAGCTGAAATCCAGAATATTTCCAGTATTGTCCTGGATTTACAGAATATAACCATTCTGTTCTAATTTGTACTTTTTTTAGTAAAAGATACAGTAATTTGCTGTAAAATTTAATACCTAGTTTGTTTCTTTGTCCAGAATAAACACAAATAGTTAAATCTTAATTATTTTTAAACATGTGAACAGCTTGCACTCAGTGCTTGGGGTGTTAGATGGAGTTGTAATTGTTGGGAACAAGGAACCTTTGGCACTGTGTCCAAAAGGACAGCTGGATTCCTGGAGGTGCATGTGTCTGCTGATTCCCCCCTGGGCTGAGAGAGCCTATGAACTGTGGAGCTGGGCTGAGCCTATGAACGGCTGTGTGTCAGCATCTCTTGGAAGTCAGAGGCTTTTAGGTGTTCTAAGTGGTGCTTTTGGGGGGACCCAGTAAATGCTTGAGTGTTGACATTGCTAGAGGAAGGGTTGTTCAGCCTGGACCAATGATCCAGGATTTATGCATCCCTTTGCCTAAGTCATTTGAAGGTTAAGTCTAGGAAGTATGTACAATTGCTGCCAAGGTGGAGGAAAAAACATGATCCAAACATGAAGTCAAATCCTTTGCTAACTTCTTAACCAGACTGTGTCACCCTGGTAAGAAAGATGTTGCTAGAATGATCGAAGACCTAAAAATTCAAGCTTTTGCTCTGGTTGGCTTTCAGCTTTTCTTTAGCATGATAGTCAGTTTATGCACCTGAGCTGTATGTTTTCTTTCTGTAGACATCACATCTCATGCTCCCTGTTTTAGATCTCCAGGGCATGTCTGGCTGCCTTCTGCTTCATAGAGTTCCCAGTTACTTTTTAAGAGCTTTTGATCCAAGGTATTGCTAGATGATTCAGCAGTTTTATATTGCTAATTAGAATTAAGCAGACTGTATTAGAGAAATGCATGTGCCTCAAACCATTAAACAGCAATTGCTTCAAAGTAAAAGTAATTTTTCAGAAAACTAGATACTAATAGTTGATAACTGATAGAAAAAAGAAGTATAGAAGTAAGTAACAAGCCACACTGCTCTCACTGGTGGAAGTTTCCTTAAAAAAGGTTATTTTTTCATAAAATTGTCGACTATGTGGTCAAAACTACATTTTCTAGTAATTTTTTTCTGTCTTTCCTTTGTATGTCATTTGTACTTTATGGTTGGCCAAGATACTCTGTCCTTACACTGCCCGAGCTGGATACTTCCTTTTCTCAATGACTTTGCTGTTTGATTTGTTTCATTAGAGCTCTCTGGTTTTTCTGTTCCCTTGGGGGTGTGTTGTCTGTCTGGCACCGCGTTGTAGGTGAGTTCAGCGGGTCGTGTGCGCAGCAGCTGAGGCTGAGCTCAGCTGCACTTCCACCATCATCAGACCTGTTGTACCTCAGCTCAGCTGCCTGGTGGCATTTACACCAATTCAGATGGGCGACCTCAGGGCTGCTGAGGGTTGCTTAAGTGTATTGGTATTCCTTGAATCCTCATGGAAAGCTTGTAGCTTTTAGTATGGATAGGTGCTTTTCAGCATAGAGAGGGCTCTCTCATGTATTTATGCAGAATTCCAGATAATGTCTGTACAGACTTTCCTTACAGCACCAGCAAAATTTCTTGGTAAAATTCGTATGTCAGAATGTCCTAATATGGAAAAGACATCCTCTGGACCAGGCTTGATCTGTGTTTCTAGTGGTGGCAGGCAATACCAGTGCCACCAGTGTGCTGAGTATTGAAAGTAAATGGCCACCAAACACTGATTTTCCTTAGCTGCCTTTCAGGGTGTGAGGTAGCCAGCACTGAAAGGTATGATGAGGCTTTACAAAGGATACAAGTCTGCTGCTCTTGCTCCTGCTTTTCTCTGAACAGCTTGGCTCATGTCTTGATGCTTTTATTTTAGACTTTTGATTTTTTTATAACTCAGTTCTTTTAAATTTTACCTAATTAAGACTTAAATTTTTGTCATTGCAAGTAGTTTGTAAACTTCAGGGTTTTTGCTATTTGTAAATCTCTCCTAAAATCCACAGGCCTGGGCTTTAATTCAAGGAATGCGATTTTTTTTGGTATTAGGCATACTGTTGTTAGCAGACTCTCTAAATCTTGAGCAGGCAGATTCAGTACTCTTCTGACTCTGGTTTTGAATTTGTTTTTTTTATCCAGAAGAACAATATCTGTTGTGCATGCTCAACAACATAATTAGTGTGTAGTGTGTGTATTTGCAAAATACTAAAGAGGCATTTGTACTTATTTCTTTGTTATTTATTTGAAGGGAAAAGCCTGTTAATTCATGTGGTATTGCTTTTGTTTCCATCACTGGAAACACTTTTTGCATGAATGTGGTTGGGGTTTTTTTATAACTGTTTTCCACAGAGACTGGTAATGCTGACATTGTGGTCGTGCTTTGGATGAGTGTGGGACATGTGTGTAATTAGCAGCATGATTCTACCACAAGGACCTGGGTTCCCTGCAGTGCCAGCTTATCACAACTCTGAGTGCAAGGGGAATGAAAGTCCTTGGCTCCCATCTGCCTCCCATGGGAAGGAGCGCTCACTTGTGTGGTTTTGCTTACACGTGTTTTTCTGTCCTAGATATTTATTTTCCCCCAACAAAATAGATACTTTCCACCTGTGTGGCTGTGTGAGGACGTGATTTATGGATGCCAGTGGTGTGCTGGTGGATGTCCTGTGTGACTGGGAGGTGTCAGTGAAGGGCAGAAGCACTTGCTGGTACTGTTTAGCCTTTTTCCTGCAGGGTCCCTCCTGCCCTGCACCTTGCTGCGCTCCCTGCACAGATGGTGGTGCAGGTGTCCTTTGAGGAAGAGCAGAAGAGCATTGTGTCAGCTGAGTACCAGAGTATTCTTTTAAATAAAGAATATTTAACTGCAGTTTTATCTCCTGGAACTGAAGAATTAGTAGTCACAAGTGAGAGATGAGTGGGTTGAAAATACCACGTTTCTCTCTAGCTGTAGGAGTGCAACCTAAGTAGTGCTTTCAAGCTGGGAGAAACAAGAGGCTGTCCAGTGGTGACCAAGTTTCTTGAGACCTGTCTTCAAGTTCCTGCTGAATATGAGGCAGCTGTAATTTTACAAAGTTGGCCAAACCTGGAAGCTTCTGCAGGCATGAGTGTTTCCTAACACAAAATTCACCATCCTGACAAACACCAAGCCTCTACTATGAAATCTCTTCTGAAATAAAAGGGAACAGCTTGAGATCTCATTTATCCTGGAGCAGAGTCAGCAGGGTGTGTTTGGCCCCAAATGGTTAGTTTTACAAAATTAATGGTAGCTTAAAATAATGAGTCATTTCTTGGTATCTGCATGCTTTCAGTACTTATTTCTATTGTACACTTCCATATGAAGCTTGACACATTTTAACTGTCTAGAAATACAGGTCTGTAAAGGGAAGAGTATCTCATCAGAGAAATCTCTGGAATGTATCAAGGACTAATGATAAACATTTAGATTGCTATGTCTGGCGGTTTGTTTTGACTTGTAACCAGTGTAAGTTAGCAAATTTTATAATATTTAAAAATATTCTGGGATAGTAACATATAATATTTTTTACTAAAAAGTTTTGCATATTTCAAGATACTCAAGTATTTGGGGAAAGCTGAAACATTTGGGGAATTCATTTGAAAGAAAGGCAGGTCTTTGCAGTCCTTAGTGTCTGGTTGCAATCCAAAATAATGAATAAAAAAGATCAATGTTTTAAAACTGCATGTTGGAATAAGAGCAGGCAACTCCTGCCAGTGTGTTTTAGGTTCAGTTGTATTCATATTTTTTTACTAAATAACAATTAGACATGTGCCATTTGAAGCACTGTACACTTATTTCCTTCATCGATCATGGTAGAAGCGACTAAAAATAGTTACTGAGTTCTTTAAATATAATAGATGCATTTCTGCTTTTTGTTCCATGATAGCCTGTGAACTTCAAAAAAATAGTACAAATGATTGCAAAGATGACATTCCTAATTATACAGAAGCCTTCCATTTCTAAAAATACTTTTCAAACCTTAAAACATAAAGTATTCATATTTCTTGGTGACAGCATGCCTGTTTATGTCCAGGGCTTCCAGGTTTCTTGTTACCGTGCCCCAGACTGCTCAACTGTTTGTGCTTGGGGTTCTGTTTCTTTCTTCTTTTGTCATGGTTTTTCGTGGAAGAAAGTTGACTTCTTCAGTTGACTTTTTCTAGGTCATCATGGATGGATTTATGAGACTGCAAGGAGGGGAGAGACATTTGGGGTGCTTTTATTATTTCCAGTGTGTCCATATTGTATTTAAAGTGCACTTTATAGTAAGTAGCAAAGCTATTTTATCTTACTTCTGCATGACTAAAATTAACTGTTTAAAAAAACTATTAATGAAGCTTCACTGACTTAATCTGGACTTTAAAATTAATGTCACTCTTTTAACTCCTTAGCTGTATTACACTGAACTATAAATAATTTGAGGATAATGGATGGGAAGGCAAATGGTGCCAAGAATGCTTTGCAATTTGCAGAGCAACCAGACATTTTTAAAATTTGCTTATGCCCCAGCAGGTCTCTGTAAACACAACCTAAGTGGGCTTATTTTTGAAGTAAATTTAAGAAATATCATTTCACTGGATAACAAAGCACAGAAAAAGTCATAAATCTGTGTGCTGTGCACAGTTTTGAGAACATGTATTCCTTTTTCTGATTCTAAATTAGCACTTTCATACTTAATTTAACTGGAAGACAATGTTTCCATTATATGAGTCTTGAAAACTCCAAACAGAAATTTTTAGAAATGCAAGAATTTCCTTGAAGCATTTACAGAACTCTCAGAGTGGTATTGACATAAGATGAACAAGTTCAATCAGTTTTTCTCATTGCTCTGGTTGGCACTCATAAAGCTAAGGATGTGAGTAGTGGTGAAAGGGAAAATTGGATTTTTAGTAACTAATTTAATTATTTGAAGTAATTCCAGACAGACTCTGTCATTCTAAGCAT